>CM046429.1:18190522-18370522 GCA_025506505.1 Flaveria sonorensis
AGTAAACAACTGACTCAAGACAGCCCAGTCAAAGTAGTTTCACACACCCACAACTAACCAATGCATCCCCATCAAACAACACAACAGGTACCTCTAACACTAAAGAAACTGGTTTGATTATTTTGCAGGATGGTACTTGTGATTGGAGCATGTATGAGAAGGAAGTGCTTGCTAAAAATCAAGCTTTAATGGCCAACATGGAAAACAAAGTGCCTCCAATGGCCACTGAGGTAAGACAAAGGTTGTGCTCTCCCGGTTGCATAGATGAAGTAGAAAGATATAGATCTCATGCTCAACAATTGGCTGATAAAGTAAAAGAAACCTTACTTCTAAATGAATCTCATGTAAGAGAACATAAACTTTATCAAGTTAAAATTAATTCTTTACAAAAGGATTTAGATAAACTTGTGTCTGAAAATTACAATCTAAAAGCACAAGTTGAGCATCTGACTACATCTTTAACCAAATCTATGTCAGAGCATGCATCTACTGAGGTGAAACTGTAGAAATTCCAATTGTCATCAGAATAATATGAGAAATTGTTAAACTCTCATATTGAGTCTAAGAACAAATCAGGATTGGGATTTCATGCAGTTGCACCACCAGTTAACAACAATTACATTCCTTTACCTGAGTCAATGACCAACAGTTTAACTAATCACTTTGTATCCAGTAACAAACCTGAGACATCAGATAAACATGATTTGTCTGAGTCATCTGAATCTAATTCATCTGAATCAGAATCAGAATTGTTAGAATTTGATTATGACAACTATGATGACTTAGATGAAAAGGAAGAGACTAATAATGCTGAGTTGGATAAAGGTAAAATTGTGTCAAATGAATACTCAATACCAAAGGTCTTAAATGAACTTAAACTACCCTATCCACCAAAACAAAGAAACCTTCTCAAGACGATCCACATAAGGATTGAGCAATTAAATAAAGGATTACATGCATTCAAGAAACTAAGTGTAGAAAAGTCAGCAAAAAGAGGATCAGGAGAAAAAATCAAAACTTCCGCAGATCATCTGAGGAAGAAATCAGAACAGACAAATAAAAAGGTCACAAAAGGTACAACACAAGAACCTTTTGATATCATGTCCGAAAGAGGAAAAGACTCACCAGCAGATGAAATTGATAAGGAATTAAAGAAGCAAAAACTGATGAGCAAGAAGAAGGCAAAGAGAAGGAATGAATCTGAAAGTGAAGATGAAGTTTACTGTAAATGGTGTGACATGCACAACCACAACACAGAAGAATGCTACTTCAGCAGCTATTGCTTAATATGCAACATGAACAATCACATGAATTCAGATTGTTACTTCAACAAATATTCTGCAATATGCAACAAAAACAACCATACTACAAAGGAATGTTACTTCAACAAGAAGAACAAAACCAAGATCATCAAGACAAAGAAAGTAGATACCTCTGAGTCAGACTCATAATCTTCTAAAGATGATAGAGATTCAAACCAAAAGAAACAACAACAAAAACAAAAAGTTACTAAGAAAAACAACAAAGCTGCTGAGGTGAAATTAATGAATAAGAAGGAGAAATCACAAGTGCAAAAGAATGCACCACATAAAAAGGTAGCACTTGAGGAAGAAAACAACTTCTTTGATCACTTTGACAAAGGCAATGATGTGCCTAAGTCCAAAGCAAAGGATGAAGAAACATTTTCTGGCAATTCCTCATCATCCACATCAAAGAAGAAGTCTCAAACAAAATTGACTAACCAAGTTAGTATGAATCAAGAAGACATCACCTCAACCTCATCAACCATTACATCCTCACCCCAAACTAAACATAATGAATTAACTAACTGTATAGCTAATCTAAAAACTTCAAGTCTTATTCATGAGAAAGCTGATACATTAGATAACAATGTCAAGCCCAAGACCAGCAAGGCGTGGGCTCCTAAGTCTAACTAAATTCATTTTTGTTTACAGGAACATCCAAGGAGGGCTGACAACAAGTGGTATATTGATAGTGGCTGTTCCAGACATATGACAGGAGACTGCACCCTCCCGCAGGACTTCAAACATAAGAATGCTTCATATGTAGCATTTGGTGGGGATAAGAAGGGAGGTAAAATTACTGGTGAAGGAATGGTAACAAATGGAGTTTTTAAGTTTGAAAAAGTTAACTTTTGTGAAAACTTACAGTTTAACTTACTAAGTGTATCACAAATATGTGACCAACACTATACTACTTTCTTTAATAACTCTGATTGCTACATTCTTAAGCAAGGTTTCAAAATTCCAGAAGACTGGATCCTTCTAAAAGCACCAAGAAAATGTAACACCTATGTGTTGGATATGAACAACACTGCACTAACAAGTAAAGAAACATGCCTGTTCTCTAAATCATCAGAGGATGAAGCACAACGCTAGCACAGAAGGATGGCTCATTCCAACATAAAGAACATGAATAAATTGGTGAAAAATGACTTAGTCATTGGTGTTCCAAAGAAAGAATTTTACTGTTCTAATCACTGTTTATCATGCTATAAAGGCAAACAACATAAAGTATCACATAAGTCCAAAACAATTAACACAAACACAACACCACTGAAGTTACTGCATATGGATCTTTTTGGTCCCACCAATGTGTCAAGAATTGGCAAAAGGCAGTACTGTTTGGTGATTGTTGATGATTTCACTAGATTTACTTGGGTATTTTTCTTTAAAAATAAAAGTGAAACATCAGAAATTTTAATGGAGTTCATCACTAAGATAGAAAATCAACTTGATCTAAGAGTCAAGATACTGAGAAGTGATAATGGAACTGAATTTGTTAATTATGTTTCAGATGAGTTCAATGGGAGAATTAACTTTCTTCTTAGGATTACAAGTTCATCAGAAAACAGATGGCATCTTCATCAATCAAGAAAAGTATATCCTTCAAACATTAAAGAAATATAACCTTACAGACTGTATATCATTCAAAACACCAGCATCTACTATAGATAAAATTATACCAGATCCAACAGGGAAGTCTATTGATCAAAGATTATATAGATCTATGATAGGATCCTTAATGTACTTAACTGCTAGTAGACCTGACATAATGTTTGTTGTGTGTGTGTGTGCTAGGTATCAAGCAGATCCAAAAGAGTCTCATTTGAATGCAGTAAAGATAATATTCAGATACCTCAAAGGGAAACCATCACTTGGACTATGGTATCCCAAAGAAGGAGACTTCAAGCTTTATTCCTATTCAGACAGTGACTACGGAGGATGCAACAACAACAGAAAATCAACAACTGGAGGATGTCAATTCATAGGCCCAAGACTTGTGTCTTGGCAGTGCAAAAAGCAGACAAATGTTTCAGTATCCATAGCTGAGGCTGAATACATAGCTGCTTCAGCAGGCTGCTCCCAGGTTCTATGGTTACAAAATCAATTACTTGATTATGGTTACAACTTTCTCCAGACACCACTATATATAGACAATTCAGCTGCTATGTTTATTACTGCTAATCCAGTCCAACATAGTAAAACTAAGCATATAGAAATCATATATCATTTTCTAAGAGACTACTCATAAAAGGAACTAATTAAGTTGATCAAAGTGACATAATAAATCAGCTTGCTGATTTATTCACTAAGGCCTTTGACTCAGTAAGATTTAAGTACTTAATTGAATCATTAGGCATGATCAACTTAGAATAAGTTCAAAACATTAACAAACAAGTATATAGGCTCATTAACTGTGCTCATATGAGGATACAACATAAACTTATGTAAGGCTTTTGATAACCTACGGATATGATAGTATGCTATAAACATGACATATATCCTGCCTGCACCCAACCAACTATCTACTGATCTGATGTGTTGAATATGTGAATAGGTTCATCCTGAGTGAAAAATAAGCTATGTCATGCTCAACATAAAGCCATGATGACTTTGTAAGGCCCCGTTCCCGGGACGCTTACAGCTGGACCGTCATCGCATAAAATATTCAAAATAAACATTACTTTTGCAGGGGAATTTAAAAACTTACTTTCATTAATAATTAAAACATGTTATCTCTTTACATAAATCGTTTACATATCAAAATACAATAACATGTCAAAATGTAGATGCCAGTCTTCAAAACACTCCCAGTAGCGTATGCATCCATGCCTGCAACTCCTCAGCATCAACAAAATACCTGCCAACTATTATGCATACAAAAAGTCAGTGACGCTGAGTGAGTTCTAGTTTTATAGATAAAATACTTTACGTTCGTTAAAACATAACCTTCGTAATCGTATGCGATCACACATCATACGTACACATTGACAATATTTATTATCTTCATTATCGTTCAATTCGTACATTTCGTACTTTCATCATTATCTTTCACTTCCATCTGGATCTTGTCTCTTGCAATACCCCCGACTCATGTCTGAAGACCGATACTATGCCGGGGCCTGTAAACAAACCCCCGCGTCATGTCCGAAGACCGACACAGTACCGGGGTACGCGACAAGGACCCCGTCTCGTTTTGCAACACCCCCGACTCATGTCCGTAGACCGATACTCAGCCGGGGCCTGTAAACAAACCCCCGCGTCATGTCCGAAGACCGACACAGTACCGGGGTGAGCATCACGACATCATTCGGGTCAACCTCTAGGATTAGACCCCCATCGAGTTTATCTCAAGGATAGACTCCCCGTGTGCATCCTTCGGGTTAGCTAAACCGCACACAGTTGAGCTGACGACAACATGGTCGTGCACCTCCATTCATCGCTTGCAAGACTTTCATTCATTCATTACATTCCACTTTTCATTATTATTGTCTTTCACTTCGTTACTTAATACTTTACGTAAGCATATTCATACATCATACCACATAAAGCCATACATCATACATAACGTATAATAAAACATAATACATACGTTTTGAAAATCCGTTTAACGAAGAAGGACAACACACCACACACACAACATCATGCATAAGCCACCACATCCCAACGGGACCTATATCAAACATCACCTCTTAAAGCCCCTAAGAAAGCCCTAAGTCTAAAACTAGGCACAACATAACATTCTAGGCGCATCAGCAGAAAATTCTAAGTATAAAAGCTCCTGGGCGTATGGGAACTATTTGGGCGCATGAGCCCTATTAAGGCGTTCCAACACTTGGTCACAGAAACAATCTGGGAGCATGAGCAGTATTTGGGCGAACCATCTATACTTAGGCATTTCCATACTTTCTGGGCGCATGAACCACTGTTCAGGAGCACCACCTACACTTGGGCGCATGGCCAACACTTAGCCACCTAGACACTATCTGGGCGCATGGCCACTATTCAAGCGTATGACATGGGCGCATCAGCCCTGTTTGGGCGCACCACCTTTGGGCGCATGAAATCATTCTGAAAATATTATCTATGCTACAATCAACACCTGAATACCATTCTAACATCACCCAAACACAGATCTAGCATTCTAAGGCACTTAAAACATGCTAACAACAATTCTAACCCCAAACAACCTCTAAAACCTCATCAAAACTAAAACCACAGAACATCATTCGAACAACAACAAGCATACACATACGGTTCCTTTTCAAAAACGTTTACCCGGTATGCATAACAACCCCAAAGCTTTAAAATCTGTAAAAGAGGGGTCTAGAAACTCACCTGAAGCAGATCTTCAAACCAGGTACTTCCACCTGCGATTTCAGCTTCAAATTCCCGAGAACAACTTCTAAAACATCAAGAACTTCGGTTTAGGACTTAAAACCCAACTGAAACCGAACTCCTGTTCAAGAGAACTCACCTTAGCAGCTTCTTCTTCCTCCTTCTCCAAAAACCCAAAATTTCCTTCTTCTTCTTCTTCTGGCCGAGAGCAGGAAAGCAGATCCCTGCTTTATGGGCGGCCATACCTCTTATATTATTAAAATAAAGGAGTTTGTGCACTTTTTCATTTTGCACCCCTCATCTTATGCCCATTTACTTTTCTTTCTGGATAATTTTCTTTTTAATAAAATTCGGGGTGTTACAGACTTAGTATGGATAAGTCATTGTGAGGAGTTAACAAGTAAGTCTCATCAGAAAGTCCACAACTCATCACTTATGCACACTTACTATGTTGTAACACCTTATAACCTCTATCTTTGCGCATCATGACCCTCTGTTTTGCATAAGCAAAGACCTGGGTCAAAGGACACCTCTGTTTTACGTAAGTAAAGACCTGGTGACCTAATGCTAATCATTAAAAGTTCCCAAAAAAGGAATTGCTCCCAAAAGAATCCTAAAGGAACAAATACATAGTATTCAAAGAGCATTCATAAAAGGCATTAATAAGATTTCAAAGAAATCTTAAGATAGAGCTTATAATCTACGGAACATGGTATGTATGATAAAGTGATGAATTAATCACAATCTGGGAGACAGACTTTCATACACCTTGCATGATGCATTCATCCTTGTTTATCTTTAATTCTTACCAAAACATGATAACTAGCCGGACATGCCCAACATACACTCTAGGTTGAACTTCTGTGGATCACCATATTTGCAATTTGCACTAGATCTAGTAGGTTTTTCTCTCAACCAAACTAAGCAGGAATGTGTCTGATTTATAGTATGATCCTTAGTTTCTCAACCAATTGCCTGCCATAGAACACTATACTCATGTGATTTTCAGTTACACACTCACTGATCATGCGATCTTCGTATAAATTTTTGATAAACTCATCCATAGATGATTAATAATAAATTTAGGGGGAGTAAGTTTAACTGATCAATAATTAATTCCCTTAATCTGAGCAGTATAACTAATCGGAACCAAAGGCGTACTACGGAAGACATGAAGCTATCTTCCGTAGATACTGTGAAATCTGTTCATCCGCAGATGCTTCTGCGGAAGACAGAATAGGTCCTCTTCCGTAGATAAAGTACGGAAAAAAAACAATGATTTCCTCGGATATTATAATTTGCTTAATTATATGATCATTAATTGGTATTAATTATTTATTAGGCATAGTTAATAACCTCGGAGGGGTAAAAAGGTACTCCGACCATTGGGTTTTCTATTCACCCAAAATTACCCTTAACCTAGAAATTCTGAGCCAAAACCCCCTCAAAAACCCCTTTTCAGTTGCATAGAAGTCAGTCGTTCAAACTCAAACCTCACAGATATCATGGCAAACAGATTTGTAAGAGATCACAATGTCTGTGCATTCTTGAACCCAGACGTGGATGATGAGTGTAGAGACATTATACGATACCTGAGGAGAACACGACTCTTCTATGCACTAACGATAGACCCACTCATCTATCTATCGCATATGACAGACTTTTGGAGCTCAGCAAGAGTAGAAGATGAAGGTGAAGGATCTGTTCACTGCCACCATTGGAAATCTACCACTGTGGGTAGATGAAGGCATAATACGAAATGCATTAGAGTTGGGAGATAAAGAAGAAGGACATCCTGATGTATTCGACCATGAATACATTCAGAGGGTATTTGGTCTGATGGGGTATGATGGAGATTACAGGAATAGGGAGATAAAGAAAAGGAGACTATGCAAGCCATATCGCTTCCTGTGCCACACTTATCTTAAGTGCATCTCCAACCAAAAGTCTGGGTTGGACAGATTTTCAAGGCACATCTCCTCTGGCATTATCGGAATATTCGAAGGGAGAAAGCACAACTATGCCAGATACATCATGAATTGCCTCTGTGATCATATAAGGGTGGAGAAAGAGAACAAGATGTTTATGTTTCCAAGGTTCCTACAACTGATAATAAATGAACAATTGCCCGAGGTAGAGAAAGAAGGTGACATATGTGTGTAAACACACCTTGGAAGATCCCTCCTTAATAAACTGAAAGGGCAGTATGAGGGAGGAGGTATGGATATGTTTGCCCATGTCCTGGATGAGTCTGAGGACATACCACAAGAACTCATATGGAGTGAAGATCCTCACCACCAGAACACACCAATTGAATCCCCGGCACATACTCAACCACCATCACCACCTGTTCACTTGATATCTCCCTCAAGTGAACACACATAACCCATCTCTCCTGACCACTCACAAACCACTATCAATACTGCTTCAATTGAAGTATTTGATGAGGAGGTGACTCAGCCAACAACCACACATCTCAGCCAAACTGAACCAATCTCATCCCCAACACCTACTAAGTCAATCTCTTCACCAACATCTTTAGAACCAACCACTTCCCCCACACCCACTGAACCAATTGACAGCCCGGCACTAACAGAAGAACTTAATCTTGAAGACGATGGTGATGAAGCTGTTACTGATGGAGATACAGAAGAAGTTGTATTGATGAAGAAAAGAAAGATGAGGATGAGGAAGTGATGCAAGAAGAGTTTATTGAAGCTTATCATGAGAATGACCTGAAGGATGAGGAGATAGATATGAGTAAGAGCTATTTAGTAGCAAAATTTAAAAACCTCATCCTAAAAGGAAACAAGAAGCTAGAAAAACTGAGAAGGATGAAGAAGGAATTAAAAGAGAAAGATGAATTAATATCAGAGAAAGATAAGATAATCATACAACTGGAGAGTAAATTGAAGAGGCCTAGGGAAGATGCAGTGATGAATAATGAAGTAATAGATGCTTTAAATGATCTGGTAGATGAGTAAGCTGCAAGTTTGAAGCTGAAAGATAATGAGATTGAAAGTTTAAAAAAGAAATTGACTGAGGCTGAACAGATTAAAGGTGAAATAGCAATGATCACCTACAGCAGAAAAAGGAAGTATTTGGGGAAGTTCGCTGATGCAACTGGAGAATCATCAAAGAAGATCAAAATAGATTCTCCTGAGTATCAAACTCCATTGAAACAAGTAAAAGAAAGTGACCTTGAATGGGAAGAGCTGACTAAAGAAGAATCTAATGAGAGCAAACAAGATATGCTGTCAACTAGAAACATCCTAGAGGAAAGACCCCAATCTTCCATGTTCATGTACCTAATTAATAATGGTTTTCCATATGACATGGTAGAAAGGATGAATTTGTCTGAGCTGATGCAGACAATCAAAGAATTTGATGCAGTGAGAATGATGATCCTAATGTGCAATTATAAATCATTCTCAAAATTCAAGACAATGGAGAAAACCAGAAAGGAATTGGGTCACTGTGACACATTCAAGCTGACCAGGTACAACATCGTCTGTTGGCTGCAAAGCCACAACCATAGCCAACATGAGCTTAAAGGAAGATCTGTTGGAGAATTAAGGGCAATGATGGATTATGTGATGAAAGTAGAGCTGGAAACTGGTGTCAAATTCAGATCCGGAGCCCCTAATCCTACTTATAAACAAACAACATCTCCTCCCAAGCCAACTTTAATTCAAGTCAAAGACATCCACCAAGGCACAGAACAGATGATAATTGAGCCTAGGGGTGTGATTCCTCATAAGGTGTGGCCTCTGGGAACCGCTGTGAGGGAAATAACTGAGAAGAAAACAAGTCTAATTCAGCTATTTGATCAAATGACACTTCCAAGAGCAGCTGGAGAACATGAGATCATAGGATGGAAATATGATGGGGAATGGGATTGCGCACACATCAAGAGGGCATCTGGCATGGTGCAATACTTTCACAAAGTAGAAACTCTACTAGCCCTGCCAGATGATGACCTTCATACTTTACAAACCATTCCCATCACCAATTATCCCATAAGTCCAAGAGGAAGAGACTTCTCCGGACTTGTGACCAAACTGAGTCACAAGTACAAGGGAGATGTTCTCAGGGAAGCTAGACTGATGGATGCAGAGTATATAAAGAGAAAATTAAGGAAGTCTCAGCCCAAGTCTCAATTGGTTGATAATGAATTCTTGAAAAGGATTGGTGCTGAAGACTCAGCTAATGCATCAGTCAAAGTGATTAAAGAAAATCAGTTTACATGCCCAATCACAGAATGGGGGTATGTTGAGAAAACAAAAGAATTAGTGCTACAGAGGAATGATCCACAGAAAAAGGGACAAAGTATATGATTATTTGACCCTGTGGAAATCAAACTCCTGCACCTAAGTTATACATCATACCTCCATGACAAGCACTTCCCAAGGCTGCAAGATCAAACTGCATAAAATGACTTATGATTATACGTTCATCTAATTCAAGTCATAAACAAACTGCATGCCAATGCAAGTAAATGAAGGGAGTATGAAGCAGGCCAGCTAATAGGATTAGAAATCAAGCAAATCACTGAACTAAGAATTTTAGAACAGGATGACTTAGAAGTGGTGTGCAATAATAGTGTTGTTGCAACACTCACTACTGAAGAAGATATCATGGGTTTGAAATACAAAACTTTGAAGAGAATGAGCCGAAGGCAGATCAGTTTTAAATATGAAGATCAAAAAGCTGCTGTTGACTACTTCAAATAAAGAATTTTGGCAAGAGTGAATGAACTTAGAGTGCTAAATGATTACTAGAGTCTAAACCTAAGGGGGAGTACTGTTAGGGATAGATCTTTTGTATAGGTTTAGATGATATATATCACTCTTGTAATCATAAATGTAATTATTGTTCTTAATGATATAAAATGAATATATTTGATTATAATTGTGTTTATGAACTAAATAAATTTATTTTGCACTTTATTTAATATATTCATCTATGATATAATATATTTCAGAATGTATATGTGAATGTGCAGGAAACATTAAACTGTGTCAATTTGGAAAATTGACCAAGTGTTGGAACAACTGCGGATGAATAAAGTGTTCTTCCGTAGATGTTCTCAGGAACATAACTGAAGAATGTACATCCGTGGATCTCATACAGAAGAACAACTTCAGCTGAACAAGAAAAGTGAAGCTGCTGGAGGGAAGGCTGCGGAAGACAACAACTCCTGCGGAAGCACAAGAACAAGTATAGTACAACAGTTGCTGCGGAAGACAGACTACCTGCGGAAGACCAATTAACTCAGAAGTCAACATCAAGTCAACAAGTCAGCGTGGCAGAACAACAACAACATTAATGACGATGGAAGACATATTATTCAAGAAAATATTTCACGTCACATCAACAACTTAATTCATATTAGATTTGTTGTAAATCTCAAATTCCTAAGCCGATAAACATGGCAAGGATTTGGATAAGTTTGATTAGCTTAATTATAGCAACAAAATAGCTAGCGATAGAACAGAATTAGATCTCTATATATATGAGATCAACAACATAGATCAGAAGATATAACAATAATTGAGAATCATTAGAATCATTAGTGATCATTATCTGAATCATTGTATTCAAGATCAGCAACCTCAATAGCAACAAGAAAGCATTCAATCAACGTTCTTGAGTTCTCTTGGTTTGATTATTCTTATTTTATTTGTTTGATTGATTGATTTTATTATTATTAATAGATTAAGCACCAAGTATTGATAATTACGCGATCAATACTTGTTCAAATCAATTCTGATAATTCCTGAACGATCCTAGGATTCACATATATATATATATATAACATTAATTTTATACTTTTTAAGAACTTATATACAAGTTTGGGGGATAATTTGTAAATTGGTGAATATTGAGGGGGTTAATTGTTAAAATACACAAAATTAAATCCTTTAACCCTATTACCCCATCGTTCAATACCACTGTCCTCCTTCCCCTTTCGTCGTTCCAGTACCGACGTTCCAAATACTTGCCGGAATCGGTAAATCTGGCGCAGGAAATCAGCAAATCCAGCGGTTTTAGACGTCGAAATACCACTGATTTGGATGATTAGGTCCGCCTAGGTCTGATTTTGACCAATTTTGACCGATTAGCGCCTAGCACCTCCGATTCGGTGAAATCGAAGTGGCCAACTCCGATTAATGACTAATCGGAGGCTAGTCGCGATTTTTACAAAATTGCTATCACACGACTAAAGATATTTGACTTTAAATTCCTGTTAACGTTTAAGGAAAGAAGAAACCAAATACTTTTTCATACTTTTTGTGTTGTTCAAAATTTGTTTTAAAAAACGCACTCGACTAAACTCCAATTTCTAATAAATGATTATTTTAAAATTCTCCCCAACTGGAAATAAGACTTCATGGTTACTTGAATTCTCATTAGATTGTTTTCTACGAACCAAAATCTTTTTGAGGGAATGCCGGATCCATGTTTATGTGCTTACATTTACAAAGTGGATCTACAGTGTTTTACTAGCATTTTAGTATGGAATACAATTGTTTAATGCACGGGTAACATCCAATCACAAATTCCCATTATTACCCTAAGTGTCATCGGTTACACCTGCCATGTTGCATGCCAAGTTTTACATGTAGCTTTACTTCTTCTCCACCCCGTTTTTTCTGTCATCTTCTCTCTAGAACTCTACCATCTTGCGAAGCTAGCTTTTCATATTTGGAGGAAGGCGAAAGGGGATTAGGAAAACAACATGGATGGCCGGAAGTGGAGCCGCGATAAAGCTTCCAATTTATGGTTATGCAATCTTCAATACGCTATTACGATGGGTCACAAACAAACAGTAGCTACAATTCACACTTTTGAATTTGATTTATAAATAGATTTTATTTGTTTTAATTTATTGATAATTTTTTCCATGTTCAATCACATATCTCCTCCTTTAACCCCATCTTATAAGACCATATTAACGGCTAATGCTTCTTAAGGGACATTTTTTGCCACATAAGCATCAACTCATCATCACTGTTCTAGACAAAAAGATAAGTAATTGTTAACGTCCCTTAATGCCCCTAAATCATTATCTAATTACAAGATTTATATATAAGACATTATGGAGTTATGATGGAAATGCCCTCCGTCTATAATGCCAATAGGGGTCGTGTAAGGATGTTTGAAATGCTATAGTGCCCCTTTAGTGACCCATTATGTTTGATATAAGGCTTTAAGCCGTTAAGCATATTTGACCTTATCTTCTAAGGCTTTAAGCCTTTAAACAAATTCGACCGTATCTTCTAATGCTTCAAGTAGAATTTGTTGTTTCTTTATTCCTATTGTTCATATTGTTTTACATCCTTTGGTTGCATTCCTTTGGTTTAATACTATAAATCATCATATACTAACATACATATATGAGTAGGATAGGTGGTATACTCATCATATGGATAACATAATCAGGCCGGCTCAAGCTTAAAACCAGTAAACTAGTAAAGCTAAGACTTTGGGCCTCTAATTTTATAAGGACTCCAAATTTATATATTATATTTAAATGTGTAAAAAATTTTGACTGGACTAGATACTTTATTAATTTAGTTGGGCTTACAATCTAATGAAAATTTACCCTTTCTCTCTAACGATATTATAACTAATTATAATAACTTTGTCAATTATAAAAATTTTAATGCACCGTATCCGGTCCCAGCTCGAATAAAGAACGAGAGTTTATTATGTTAACTTCGGAAATGGCCTCTTTTTTTGGTTCGCTTAGGGCCTTCAAAATCGTTGAGACGGCCCCGAACATAATATTCATGTTTCTTAAAATATCCATAGTTTGTTCTATTTTTAAAACCCTTTACTTAAGATCACATGAGGATGGTAAAAGTTCTAATAGACAACATCATAGTTTCATATATATGAAAAAGAAAAAAAGAAAAATAGGCAAGACTAAAGAAACCAATTGAAATTGTATGTAAAAGTTCTACTTTTGTGAAGCTATGGGTTTGTGTTCTCTCTTTTTTCTAAAATAACAAATCGTATTTTTCTGGTGATACATAACATTGTATGTGTACATGTACAATTGCACATGCTAACTTAGAAAACTTCGTTATATAATAGATATCCATTTTAATATTTGTTGGGTTTGAATGCATGTATAACGTATTAAACTATCGTCTAAATGAGTTATCTAAATAACACGCGTCCCGCCGCAAAGCACTGTTACATTCCTGGTTCATTTCCATGACAAGTTCCTTAGCTTCATAAATCACCTTAGATAACCCAGTTTCTCTAAATTCCTTAAAGTATTCAATCAACAGATACCCTAATTTGATACTGAAAGAATATTGATATCCTAAATTCAAAATCACCAATTTCATTAATTGTAGCAACTTACCTTCACCTTAAATTTTTAGCATAATCGTCATCAATCACACAAGCACTTAAGAGTTTGATGACTTTTTTTTTGAGTTATAAAACCAAAGCAGTCTTCATTTGATTCCTACAAGCTTCCCATCAAAAGAGTTCTCTATTTAAATTAAACCAAACTTAAAATAAAAAAACATAAAATTTTCCTTTGTTTGTGGGCTTGGATGAGGCGGATGAGCTATTGAGCTCCCCTCTGTTTGTAGTTTCGCTTGGTAGTTTGATTTGAAGCGACAATAAAAAGTTTGAGAAAATATCATAAAATAGCAATCAAGTTTTAAAAATATTTTAATTTGATCAATAATGCATATTTTTCTTAAATTGTACTATTAAACCATCAAATCGAGTGGTTATCGAATTTTCTTATGTCAAAAAAATAATAAAAAAGAGGTGACGATCATAATTTTTAATATATGAAATTATATTAAAAAAAACATGTTAATAACATTAAATATAAAAAAGTACTTAAATTTCCGCCACCATTTCACGTTAGGATCAAAAAAAGAAAATTATTTCTTAATTGAAGAAAAAAAAAAAAACAAGTTAAGACTTTTAATTTATAAAAAATATGAAAACTAAATAACCCAATTAGAATACCTTTTAAAGTTGAATTACCTGATTGGAACAATTTTGAAAGTTAATAACTATTTTATAAAGTTAACCCTAAAAAGTTTTCTAAAATGATTTTTTATATTTAATACACATACTAAAGTCTTGTCATAAACATTTGGTTCAAATTTGAAAATAAATTAGTGGGGGTTCACATGGGACCAATTCCAAAGTTCTACACCCTCAGCAAATCCGTGAAAAATCAGAACCAGTCAATGTGCTTCACAGGACCAATTCCAAAGTTCTAAACCATCTACCAACCTCTAAACCATTGGACCAATTCCAAGGTTCTAGACCATCTAAAAAATTCCTAAATCAAACCCGTCTTAAATCTTAAACTGACCAATTTGCTTCAATTTCAATTTAGATAACAACCTGGATATAATCAACACAACATCAAGATTCAACCCAAATCAATAGATCGTTTTTACCCGTCTGTAGCCTTAGATAGCAGCCAACGATTGTAAACTAGTCTACTAGTCTCATAAGTTAGTAGACATTATTAGAACTTTGCATCAAGTGGTAGAAAACCGGACTGATAAGGTTTTAGATTCTATGCATCACCACATCAAAACAATCACAAGAATAAAGGCTCAGGGACAAAGATTAACCACCACACAAGATGAGAATCAGATTCGACATTAATTAACGACATAAACGATGTTCACGATTTGTTTCTCTAAGAAAAGGACAAAGCACCTTAACAACTTAATTTTTCAGTATAAACAATTCAAGGTCGGGAAAGTTTACTCGAATGCCCATGCATTCTCCCTGCGCACTTCCTCTTCTTCCTCAGGGGTGAAGTCATTCTTGATGTTGAAAGTCTTGCGGATCTCTTCAGGAGTCTTGCCCTTAATCATGTCAGCCACCGTTTGACAGGTCAGATCGAGTAAGCTCTTGATGTTGAGATAGTTTGCAGCCTGAGAAAAAACAAAAAACATCAGTCCCATATCAAACATATAATTATACAATGATAGCTACATACAATATTCCAATATCAGAAGAAGATTAAAAGAATGTTTGGAGTTGTGTTTAAAGGGTGATCAAAATAATAATAATAATAATAACATAAACTCATCATAATCAGCAGTTAATATAGCTCTAGTGTAACAAAGCATCACCCACATTGAGCAGTAAACCTAGTAGAGATAAGATGATTGGATGAGCTTCTAAGCCTTAAACACTATACGCACATGTTACATGTACCTCTACTTTGCTTTAACTATGATACATATGACAATAATGCCCAACCGTATCGTTCTCTACCATAATTTTCTCGTGTTTCTAGTGTTTCTCTCCTTAAAATCGACTCCGCAAACCCACTGATCTTTTTCTTACAACACCAGAATCATCCTCTTGAACACGCCTGGCGAATGCATTAAACATATCAACTCCAATGTAACAGTTCTATTGCAACTAGTATCAATCTCATTATTCAAACACACCAAATAACATAAGTTGAATAAAGATAATCTCTCAAAAACCCATATCCAAACACCACTTACAAGGTTCTTTCCCATCTCAATTTGTGGATCTACCTATCTCAATTTACCCTAAAACTAAAGGCACCAAAAATCAACATGATCAATTCAAGAAAACAGATCAACAGAATCGACCATACATATTGCAAACCAAACCTTAGAAATCAATCACAAAACATCAATCAATCAAAACAAACAATCAACAACACCAATCAAGAGTCAAAGGACCAAACCAAAACTAACCAAAATCAGATCAAACAGCGTCCCCTGATCCACCTTCACAAACTCCGCATCAAACGCCTTCAGATCCTCCTCCGCCGTCTTATCCTCACTCTTGGTCGATTCCACATGCTTCTTACAGTACTCAATCACCTTCGACAAGATCTTGCTGGTGACGTTGGGGAGGGGGATGCTGGTGTCAGCACAGTCATCTTCGATCATGTGTTTGATGGTTTGTGACTCCAACGCCACCACCTCTTCCACCTCGAAGGTTTCGCCGTCGGAGCTCTTCAACACGATGGTCTTCTGCGACGACATGGTGGGTTGATTGGGGTAATTGGGTTGGGAGATTTGGGGATGATGATGAAATTGAAAACCCTAGGAGAAAATCGTGACGATGAAGAAAGTAATTTGGGGAAATTGGTGAGGGGTGCGTCCTTTATTTATATGGTCACATGAGGCGGTCGTGTTGTGTTGTTTGATTATGCTTCACCCCTAAAGTTTTTGAAAATTTTTATTTACAATCCAATCTTATCCTTAACTTTATATTTGAAAAAGATCATATTTTGTAAAACTCTTTTATATCTCATACTTTATATTTATCTTCATTTAATTAAATGATATCTGCCTAATTTTTAAATTGTTTATCTTTTACTTTCACTCAAACCGCTTTGAATAAATACAAAATCCTGATAATAATGTACACTCATAATTATTTATCTTTTTTTTACTTACGTCCACTCATAATAATGTACAAAAGGCTGGAAATATCTGACATGAACCTGTTAACACAATACGATATTAACAGGTTTTGTGTCATTAACAAGTTGATATGTTTAGGACATGATATAAATCATGTCTTAGCAGGGTAAACATTTGTTAACATGTTAAAGTACCTATTTATATATATAGCAGATTTAAAATGATTAAATATACAATTTATGATATATGTCATTGTTGTTCACGTTCACTTTAATAACATTATTTGCCCAACTACTTCAATCGAATACCACTACCATAGTACCACTCATCGAGACACCGATCTTCGCCTAACCCCTCTCAAGACTTTGTCTATTAACAAACTTGTTTAAACTATGTAATCGGTTGATTAAGATTTTTATGGACTTTTGTTTCAAATATGTCAAGAATTATCATGTTAAGGATTACGTATTAAGACTTTTATATACTTTTGTATCCCTAAATATAATTTTTATCGTGTCTAACAAGTTCTTGTTTGTGTTTGAAAAAATGACACGCTTATTTATCGTGTCGTGTTCGTGTCTTCACTTATAATATTCGCATCTTATCGTGTCATGCCTAACATATTATGTCAGCTCTAGATGAGTGGAAGCCCCTAAATATGATGGATATGTTTGGTTTTCCTTAAAAATATAAGGTTAAGGTATGGGAATGAGGAATGGGATTAATTGAATTATTAGATGATTTTGTAAAAATATAACAATGAGGTTGAAGATGGGGAATGAGATTGAAGATGGGGGGATGAGATTAAAGACGCTCTAACTAGTGGGTTTTGTGTCACTGGCTTGGTCTAAGGGCATGGGGATGAAGGATAGAGCTCAAGGTATTTTAGGTTATAGGTTCGGTCACAACTCTAGGGGGTTTTAGCACGTTTGTGGGTTTCCTCCATAATTAGGCAAAACTTGATGATGCGTTTGATGTAGGAGTTACTCTTTGGGGAAGTGTTAGGCAATTGTTTTTAGTTGTGTAAAAAGAACTATGGGTTTTGTAAGTATGTTGACATGACTTGAGTTTAAATAAAGTTTATATTGAAACGTCGGTAGAGATAAGTATGTCACAACGGTACATTCGGAAAAAAAAAGTTTAAGATGTTGTGAAGAAGACTAAAACCATTTAACTTGGGTGTTTTGGGCGGTCTGTGGCTTGATTTAAATAAAATTTATATTGAAACATAAGTAGAAATAATCATGTCGCAACGGTATATACTGAATTTAGAAATACATTATGTTGTTGTAAAAAAATAAAAATATGTTACATTTGATCCTGGTCTATCTAGAATAGAACTATATGGAAACATTTATAAAATATGAACAGCACAATAAATTATTTAAAATTTTATAAAACATTATTATAAGTATTTTAAATGAAAAATAAAATTCATTGAATGTAATTAATATCTTGAAAAATAGTAGTATTAAGAATTTTTAACTTATGATTTCAGGGATTGTACCATTCTTACTCAATACTATTATATACTCTATAATTAAGTTTATGACACGCTCCATTAGAACGCGGTCACGTGGCCTTTTCTAATTTAATTTGTTATATTTAAGTTATGGTATTACCCATAATCAAGATATCATTTAGACCCGAAGATTTTCCATCTATTTCCATGTTATCACATTGAGGTACAAACAAGCCGAGCCGTTTGCGAGCTAATCGAGATCGAACCGATAAAAAGCTCGCAATGAGAAATGCCTTATCGAGCCAAGCCCGAGCATTAAAAAAAAAACTAATTAGATTATCAAGCCTAAGTCCGAGCTTCACATATTGAGCTCGAGTCTACTCTCCAGCCTACATGAGTTGAGCTGCTCGCAAGTTACTTGAGATCGAATCGATAAAAAGCTCAAAATAACATGAGCCTTATCGACCCCGAGCTTCACATATCGGGCTCAAGCCTACTCGTGAGCCTAAATGAGTTTTTTTTTTTTATATTTTTATATAAATATTATTAAATATTTTTATATAAATAGTTATGATTTACTTGATATCGGATCGAAAAGCTCAAAATGAGACGAGCCTTATTAAGCCCGAGTCTAAAAAACTCATTAGATGGCACACCTTCATTGATTGAGGAAACACGAGCATGCGAAGAATAGGATCGACATAATACATTGGGGGTACAAGAGAATCTCTAATGGAATTCTCTGTCAATGAATCATGACGTAGCCCGACAGATAAAAAATATCAAGAACAATTAAAACCATAACGTTGTTTCCTGCATGCACAAACAATCTAAAGTGCTAAACAGGAACAACCAAATACAAGTACAAACCCAAAAAAAACATGCAATCAAAACAAATAAAACATAATCCAAAACCAAACAGTTTGTAATGTCTATTGCTTTTGCAAGAGCGGTCTCGTCTATCATCCACAGTCCACGTACTCAAGCATCATTTTCTGAAAAGACATGCACTAAAAAGTCAACATATGTTGGTGTGTTCACATGTTTAAATACTTAAAATAAATTTCAGTGTAAGTCAAGTACAATAATAGTGCCTGAATGAGAACATAAGAAATCGTAGACACCAACATAAGCTCATGACTAAACCTAATGACGCATATGCCCCAAGTACAAGTCCAAGTCCACAACAATCGGATTATATTCATCTAAGGGCATGTCCAAACCAAGTTAGTCTTAGCTAGCATACTAAGTCTGGGGTGTCAACCCGTTAGTAATAGCAATACCTCTCCACAACTTCCAAACCAAAGTTAAATAGTCATGATAAGAACATGGGAACTTAAGCACAAGAACACACACTCATGAAGGAAATCAAGACTCGATTTTATGGTCCAAACCGCACATGACAGTCCAATCCAAGTCCAATAATGAGTTTAAAAGCATGGAATAGTCTAAAACCTTTAAGCACACTTTTCCCCCCAAGTAAAACATATAAAAAGGGGCCATGAAACTACCTCGATAGTAGCACAGTCCAAACTCCATAAATAAGTATTAGCAAGTAACTCTACATATCAAAACAAGATAGGATTACTAAAGGTCAGTAAGACCTAATCAATCGTACTCCATGTAGTTCGGTGCTTAATATCTAACCAAGTACTTATTTAAATAAAGAACTTTGTTCATTTATTATTCCAAGTCCAATATGCAATCTTAAAATTTTCAACCTCGAGTTATTTAAGTTCTATGTCCTTATCGCGTTCTTATAGTTATTCACATCCAATTTGTGTACATACTGTTAGGTCTAGAACTCATGTATAGGTTTAGATGATCAATCAACTCTTGTAATCACACTTTGTAATTATTATTTGAATGATATGATATGAATGATTTTGATTACATTTGTGTTTATGAATTGAACAATATAATGTTACATCTCATTATATATGTTATAAATATATGATATAATATATTTCATAATGTATGTGTGAATATGTGCAGTGAACACCAAGTGTTGGAACAACTGCGGATGAATAAAGTGTTATTCTGTAGATGTTCTCGGGAATACAACTGAAGTGAACATCCGTAGATTTCCTGAGGAAGAACAATTCTAGCTGAACAAGTCAAAAGAACAAAGTGAAGCTACTGAAAGAGAAATTCTAATGGAAGAACAAGAACTCCTACGGAAGCATAATCACAGAAGAACAAGCAATGAAGATCAAGTGTTGCTGCAGAAGAATAAGTTCATGCGGAAGAAGAAATTCCTATGGAAGACTGTTTAACACTTGTATGATTTCACATCATCAAGTAGTCAACTGACAGAAAGCCAACAAGTTAACATGGCAGAACAACAACATTAATGGCGATGGAAGACATATATTTCAAGCGAATATTCCACGTCACATCAACAACATTATATGTATTTATTTCATTGTAAATCTCGAACTCCTATGCCGATAAATATGGCGAGGATTCAGATAACTATAGTTAGCTGAATTATAGCAACAAGTTAGCGAAAGATTAGTAATGGACTAGAAACAGAATAGAATAAGATCTCTATATAACATGAGATCAAGATCAGATGTAGATAGACGGTCAATATACGATCAAGCAACATAAGCAACATCAAAACATCAATAGCAACAAGAAAGCATTACGATCATCATTCGTTAACACTCGTGGTTTGATTATTCTTATATCCTGTTTGTTTTATTGTTTGATTTATTTCTAGTTTGATAATCTCTTAAACAGCAAGTGTTGATAATTCCGCGATCAATAGTTGTTCAAATCAAACCTGATAATTCCTGAACGATCCTTGGATTCATAGGTGGTATCAGAGCTTGGTGCTCATTGATCCAGATCAATTGATCTATCAGCTTTGATTTGTTTAATCTATTATTGCTAAAACAAAATTGTTGCTTTCTAAATAAAATTAATTATCATGAGTAATTCAGTTGTTGGTGCTTATTAACCACCTAAACTGAAAAACAAATCTGATTTTAAAACATGGAAAATCAGGTTCAGGAATCATGTCAATTATACAGATTCAGACCTATGGGCTTCAATTACCGAAGGACCTTATATTCCACCTGCTTTAGGTGCGGACTATAAGGATAAAAATCAACCCATAAGTCTAAAGAATTTATCACCTGATGATGCTAAGAAATTCAAGATTAACATCAAAGCCTATTGTATGCTTCCTATGGCTTTGCCTGAAGAACTCTTGATCAGGTGTGAATCATATAAAACAGCTAACTCATTATGGAAAATCCTACACACTTTGTGTGAAGGAAGTGACGAGATTAGAAGCATCAAAAAGGATACTCTCCGTGCACAATATGAAACATCCCATCATATTCCGGGTGAGTCAGTTCCTTAACAATTGCATAGATTGATGCAACTTGTTACAGAGATGAACATACTTAAGCTTGAGTACAGCAATGAAGAGCTGAACAAAAAGATGTTTCATTCATTGCCTGAGAACTGGACACAAACTGTGTCTATGTTTAAGAACACTATTGACTTAAAAGCAATAGAACTAGACACTCTAGTGGAAAAGGTAGAAGCATTGGACCTGGATGAAAAGACAAGAAACAAAAGTGTGAAAGCACCTGTAGCTCCTTATCAATTCAAAGAATTGATAAGTACTGGAAGTGCATTCATCTCCGATGAAGAAAACTCTTGTGATGAGAGTGAACATGAAGAAGAGACAAGTTTCTATGCTGCAAAGTCTTCAAAGGCAAGAAAACACAACAATCAGAACAAAAAGACTAAAGGAAAAGCTGATGAGTTCAAAACCAAAAAGCATAACAATCAAACAGAACCAATTACTGTGGTTCTGGAGTCTGAAGAACAGAAAGCTGCCTTTGCATCCTTCAGTTCAAGCTTTCAGGCTTATCTAGGAAATACTTTAACTCCTGCTCACTTTTGTCAATAAGATCTAAAAGAACTTCATCCTGATGAGGTAGAAGAGATGGATCTGCAATGGCAAATGGCAATGATCGCCTATAAAGCAAAGATGTACATGAAAAGAAACAAAGGACTGTCCATGGGAGGAAGATCAACAAAAATCGGTGTGGACAAGACCAAAGTAAGATGCTTTAAATGCAACTTATATGGACACTTTTTGAGGCAGTGCAACAGCAGTCAACTGACTCAAGACAACCTAGTCAAAAGAACTTTAGACAACCTCAATAAACCAATGCATCCCCACCAACAACAAACAATAAAACAGGTATCACTAATGCTAAAGAAACTGGTCTAATTATTTTGTAGGATGGTACTTGTGACCGAAGCATGTATGAAAAGGAAGTACTTGCAGAGAATCAAGCTTTAATGGCGAACATGGAAAACAAATTTCCTGCAATGGCCGTTGAGGTAAGAGAAAGGTTGTGTTCTCCCACTTGCATAGATGAAGTAGAAAGATATAGAACACATGCTCAACAATTGGCTGATAAAGTAAAAGAAACACTGCTTATAAATGAATCTCATGTTAGAGAACACAAACTTTATCAAGTCAAAATTAATTCTTTACAAAAGGATTTAGATAAAATTGTATCTAAAAATTACAACCTAAAAGCACAAGTTGAGCATCTGACTACATCTTTAACCAAGTCTATGTCAGATCATGCATCTACTGAGGTGAAACTGCAGAAATTCTAATTGTCATCACAACAGTATGAGAAACCATTAACCTCTCATATTGAGTCAAAGAACAAGTCAGGATTGGGATTTCATGTAGTTCCACCACCCGTGAATGATAACTATACTTCTTTGCCCGAGTCCATGACCAACAGTTTATCTAATCACTTTGTGTCCAGTAACATGTGTGAGTCAACAGATAAAAATAATAGTAATGTAACTAATGACACTGAATTATATGAATCTGATTCATCAGAATCATAACACTCAAATCAAAGTAAATCAGAATTTGATTTTGATAACTGTGATGACTTGCATGATGATGATAAGTCTGATAATGCTGGTTTGTATAAGGGTAAAACTGTTTTAACTAAATACTCAGTCCCAAAGGTACTGAATGAACTTAAACTACCCTATCCACCAAAACAAAGAAACCTGTTGAAGACAATCCACACAAGGATTGAGCAACTAAATGAAGGCATACAAGCATTCAATAAACTTAACAAGGAAAAGCCAGCAATTAGAGCCTCAGAAGAAAAGTCCGTGACTTCAGCAGATCATCTGCGGAAGAGGTCTGTGAGATCCACAGAAGCCATACGGAATAAGCAAGAAATTACTCAATCAGTAAGCAAAGACAAAGCTCAGAAGAAATACTTGCAGGCTAAACAAGAACCCTTTGACATCATGTCAGGAAGAGGTAAGATATCAGCAGCAGCAAAGTTGGACAAAGAACTGAAGAACCATAAGGTTTCAACTAAGAAAAAGGCTAAGGCTGCATCAGATAGTGATGCTGAAGAAAAGTACTATAAATGGTGTGACATGCACAATCACAGTACAGAAGATTGCTTCTTCAGCAGCTATTGCTCAATATGTAATATGAACAATCACATGACTTCAGATTGTTCCTTCAACAAATATTATGCAATATGAAACAAAAACAATCATTCTACCAAGGAATGCTTTTTCAACAAGAAGAACAAAACAAAGATCCTCAAGAAGAAGTATGTAGAGTCCAATGAGTCAGAGTCAAAATCTTCTGAGGATGATAATCCTAGAGGTGCAAAACAAAAGAAACAGCAACAAAAACAGAAAATTACTAAGACAAAGAAAACAGCTGCTGAGATGCAATTAAAAATTAAGAAGGAAAAACAAGTGCAAAGGAATGCACCACACAAAAAGGTAGATCTTGAAGAAGATGATGACTTCTATGATGATTTTGACAAAGGCAGTAGTAAACAAGATGAAAACACCTCATCATTATCACTAAAAACATCCTCACCCAAAACAACACATAATGAATTAAATGACATCAAAACTAAGTTAGAAACTTCAAGACTCATTCATGAGAAAGTCACTATATTAGATAACAATGGCAAGCCCAAGACCATCAAGGCTTGGGCTCCTAAGTCTAACTAAGTTTATTCTGTTTGCAGGAACATCCAAGGAGGGCTGACAACAAATGGTATGTTGATAGTGGCTGTTCCAGACACATGACAGGAAACTGTACCCTCCTGCGGGATTTCAAGTATAAAGATGCTTCATATGTAGCATTTGGTGGGGATAAGAAGGGAGGTAAAATCACTGGTGAAGGAATGGTAACAAATGGAGTTTTAAAGTTTGATAAAGTTAATTTTTGTGAAAACTTACAGTTTAATTTACTAAGTGTATCTCAAATCTATGACCAACATTATACTGCTTTCTTTGATAACTCTGATTGTTATATTCTTAAGCCAAGTTTCAAAATTCCAGAAGACTAGATCCTTCTTAAAGTACCAAGATAAGGTAACACCTATGTGTTGGACATGAACAACACCGCACTAACTAGCAAAGAAACATGTCTGATTTCTAAATCATCAGAAGATGAAGCACAACTGTGGCACAGAAGGATGGCTCATTCAAACTTGAAAAACATGAATAAATTAGTGAAAAATGACTTAGTCATTAGTGTTCCAAAGAAAGAATTTTACTGTTCTAATCACTGTTTATCATGTTATAAAGGAAAACAACATAAAATCCCACATAAGTTAAAAACAATTAACATAAATACAACACCACTGAAGTTACTACATATGGACCTCTTTGGTCCAACCAATGTGTTAAGCATTGGTAAAAGGCAATACTGTCGGGTGGTTGTTGATGATTTCACTAGATTCACTTGGGTATTTTTCTTAAAACATAAGAGTGAAACATCAAAAACTTTAATGGAATTCATCACTAAGATAGAAAATCAACTTGATCTAAGAATCAAGATACTAAGAAGCGATAATGGAACTGAATTTGTTAACTATGTTTTAGATACTTTTTGCAGAGACAAAGGCATAGCCAGACAATTCAGTGCACCAAGAACTTCACAACAGAATGGAGTTGCTGAGAGGAGAAACAGAACTCTAATTGAAGATGCAAGAATAATGCTAGCTGACTCACAGCTGCCAATGACATTTTGGGCAGAAGCTATGAACACAGCATGCACTGTTCAAAACAGAACTTTGATTGTCAAAGAACATAATAAAACACCTTATGAACTACTGTTTAAAAGAAAACCTTTTATAGGATATTTTAAAGCTTTTGGGTGTCACGTATCTGTATTAAACACAAAAGAACAGTTAGGAAAATTTGCTGAAAAAGCATATGATGGTTTCTTTGTTGGTTATTCATCAACATCTAAATCATATAGAGTATACATTCCACATGATAATATAGTTGAAGAAACTCCTAATGTATCCTTTGATGAATCCTTATTTTCACAGTCTGTGAAAGGATCATCTTGGCTGTTTGATATAGATGCATTAACTAACTCATTTAACTCTGGTTATCTTAATGTGACAGGTGCTGCGGATACATGTTACCCCTATGTCCCTCCAAATATAGGTGTACCATTGACAGCTGATCCACCCAGAGTAATTCCTTCAGAGAACCAAAGTGACAATGAACCTGGTACATCAGCTCACACAAGTAAAGATGGTTCGGATGATCTTATACCATGCACATTAGCAGAAGTACCATCTACTTCCGTAGATGTCTCTACTTCCACAAATGATGGTCTGAAATCCCCCAAGGACCAAATCACCTCAAACCACCTCACACCATTTCCACATACAGATATATCTACTGCAGAGAATACAGCTGATCATTTGCATGCTACGGAAGGCATGTCCACAACCCCGGAAGGCATACCTATTAGTGCGGAAACTCATTCAGCTGCACCAGAAATTGAGATGGACTATTTTGTTGACTCTCCATCATAACCCCATTACCTACATCCAACATCACAAACCTGGACTCATCCATACAAGTTGATGATGTACCAACAGTTAGAACACATAAGTATCACCCAATTGATAACATGATAGGTTACCTCAATAGCAGAACTACCAGAAAACAAGAGGGAGCAGGAAACATCTGTTTTTTTCTCCTGCTTTCTTTCACAAGTAGTTCCATCCAACATAACAGAATCCTTGAAAGATAACAGCTGGATTGAAGCAATGCAAGAAGAACTTCAGCAGTTCAGGAAACAGAAAGTGTGGAATCTAGTTGATCTCCCTGAAGACCAATATCCTATTGGCATGAGATGGTTATTCAAAAATAAGCTAGATGATAGGGGAATAATCATCAGAAAAAAGCAAGACTAATTGCACAAGGCTACACACAAGAGGAAGGCATAGACTATGATAAAGTCTTTGCACCAGTTGCAAGGATTGAGGCAATTAGAGTGTTCTTAGCCTATGCTTCATATAAGAAGTTTGCAGTTTACCAAATGGATGTAAATGTGTCTTTTTATATGGAAAGATTGATGAAGAGGTGTATGTCTCTCAACCACCAGGCTTTGAAGATCCAGATTATCCTCACAGGGTGTACAAGCTTGACAAAGCCCTATATGGTCTCCATCAAGCACCAAGGAAATAGTATGAAACATTGTCCAAATTCCTACTAACACATGGGTACAAAAGAGGTAAAATTGACCAGACACTCTTCCTCAAACATGAACATCAGGATCTCTTAGTTGTACAAATATATATTGATGACATCATATTTGGATCAGCAAACAAGAGACCGTGTGAAGATTTTGAAGCCTTAATGCAATCTGAGTTTCAGATGAGTTCAATAGAGAATTAACATTCTTTCTAGGATTACAAGTTCATCAGAAAACAGACGGCATTTTCATCAATCAAGAAAAATATGTCCTTCAAACACTTAAGAAATACAACTTTGTAGAATCCTCCGCATGCAAAACACCAGCATCTACTATAGACAAAATTATGCCAGATCCAACAGGGAAGTCTATTGATCAAAGATTATATAGATCTATGATAGGATCATTAATGTACATAACTGCTTGTAGACCTGACATAATGTTTGTTGTGTGTGTTTGTGCTAGGTATCAAGCAGATCCAAAGGAGTCTCATTTGAATGCAGTAAAGAGAATCTTCAGATACCTCAAAGGAAAACCAGCATTTGGTCTCTGGTATCCCAAAGAAGGAGATTTCAAACTTTACTCATATTCAGACAGTGACTACGGAGGCTGCAACAACAACAGGAAATCAACAATTGGAGGATGTCAATTCTTAGGACCACGGCTTATGTCTTGGCAGTGCAAAAAGCAGACAAATGTTTTAGTATCCACAGCTGAGGCTGAGTACATAGCTGCTTCAGGTGGGTGCTCTCAGGTTCTATGGTTGCAAAACCAATTACTTGACTATGGTTACAATTTTCTACAAACTCCAATATACATAGATAACTCAGCTGCTATGTTTATCACTGCTAATCCAGTTCAACATAGTAAAACTAAACACATTGAAATCAGATACCATTTTCTGAGAGATTGTTCAAAAAAGGGCCTAATCAAGTTGATCAAAGTGGACACAACAAATCAACTTACTGATTTGTTCACTAAAGCCTTTGATTCAGTTAGATTTAATTTCTTAATTGAATCCTTAGGCATTCTCAACCTAGATTAGTTCACAACAACAATAGCAATATTTGTCGATTACCTATAATCATATGAGAAAGGCAAACAGTTTTCTTAAGTAACTACCTAAGGCAGTTGATATTCTAAGGATATGATAGTACACTATAACTTAACATTCACTCCTGCTCTTCAATCAATAACTACCTACTGATTAGATGTGTTTGATATGTGAATAGGTTTAGCTTAAGTGAAAACTTAACAATGTCATGCACAACATAACGTCAAGGTGACTAAGTGTGGACAAGTCATTGAGAGAAGCATTCAAGTAAGTCTAATTTGAATGTGATCAGGATAACACCCATGCATACTTACTATGTTGTAACACCTTATAACCTCTATCTTTGCGCATCATGACCCTCTGTTTTGCGTAAGCAAAGACCTGGGTCAACGGGCACCTCTGTTTTACGTAAGTAAAGACCTGGTCACCGGATGCTAATCATCAAACGTTCCAAAAGGAACTGATCTCAAAATCAAATGTGATCAATTATTGCAGAGCATGCAAATCATCTCAGCATTAATAAGATTTCAAAGAAATCTTAAGATAGAGCTTATAATCTACGGAATATAGTTTCAGTGTGATAAAGTGATAACTTGACTAACTTCTGGAGGACTAACTTACATTTCAATGATAAGTTCATCTTTTTTACCTTTAATTCTTACCAAAACATGATAAACAGCATGATACGTTAAACTACACTTTTGACTGAATTTCTGCGGATCCACATATTTGTAATCAGCACTACATCAAGTAAATAATCTCACACAATATTCAGGAAAATGTCTAGATTATCGTATGATCCCTAGTATATCCTATGTTTTCCTGTAACAAGCTATTAACATCATTTATTTTCTCTATGATTATTAGTTGGACAAATTAATTGTTGTTCATGCTATTTTCTTAAATTTTTGATAAATACATAAGTCTATGATTAATTACAAATTTAGGGGGAGTAGTCAACGCATGAAACAGAGTTTGAAACAGTGTTTAACTAATTTCAACACAATGATATGAAGAAAATTGGAACTTGAGCACACTAACTTGGCTACAGGATATCTGAAGTGTTTACCTACTTCTGCACAATTGCCATGAAGCAAAGTCATAAGATCCAACAGCAAACAACAAATGGACTATGTGTTAGTTCATATAGTTAAATTGAACTTTTCCTTCGGAAGATATGAAAATTAAAATTTTCCTTCGAAAGATATGAAACTGAAGTTTTCCTTCGTAGACATTTAACATTTAACATTTAAAATTTTAAACAAAACCATCTTCAAAAGAAAAGTTTAAAAGTTTTAACATTTAACATCACTTTTGAAAGATGTTTTCAAATAACATTTAAGGATAAATCAGAATATCTGTCCTCTGTAGATGTTCTGCGGAAGACAGAATGAAACAGAGGAACATTGACTTCCTTAGATATTCTACGGAAGAAATAAAATGTCTGACTTGCGTAAATATTAATTGTAGACATTGATTAGTCTGATAACCTCTGAGGGGTAAAAAGGGTAGATGAGTCCCACATCATTAAGATAAGGTTAGACAGTCTGGAAAAGTATAAAAAGGGCTCCGTGACCATTGGCCTTTCTATTCACTTTCAAAACACCTTTCGACCTAGAATTCCTTTGTGCCAAAAACCCCCTTTTCATCTTCATTGACATCAATCGTTCCACTCAATCCATACGACACCCAAACCTCACAGCCACCATGGCTAATCGGTTTGTAAAGGATCACAACGTATGTGCATTACTAAATCCAGATGTTGAAGATGAATGCAGAGCCATCATACGATACTTGAGAAGGACAAGACTCTCCTATGCACTAACTGCAGACCCACTAATCTTTCAAACACATATGATTGATTTCTGGTACACTGCTACGGTAGGCCAGGATGGCGAACGAGATGTAATCACTGCCACAGTAGGGAATCTTCCCTTGTGGATAGATGAAGGAATAATTAGAAGTGCATTAGAGCACGGGGAAGAGGAAGAAGGCCACCCTGATGTGTTCGATCATGAATACATTCAGAGGGTGTTCGACCTGATGGGATACGATGGTGACTATAGAAACAGTGAGATCAAAAAGAGAAGACTGTGCAAGCCGTATAGATTCCTATGTCACACATATCTCAAGTGCATATCCAATCGAAAGTCTGGGTTGGATAGATTCTCAAGACACATATCCTCTAGCATTATATGAATTTTTGAAGGAAGAAAATATAACTATGCCAAGTATATACTCAACTGCCTCTGCGACCACGTGCGAGTGCAGAAACAGGACAAAATGTTCATGTTTCCAAGGTTCTTACAACTGATGATTAATCAACAATTGCCCGAGATCGAGAGAGAAGGAGAATATGTGTACAGAGTCATCTGGGCAGATCATTACTAAATAAGCTAAAAGGGCAGTATGAAGGAGGAAGTGTGGATATGTTTGCCCATGTTTTGGATGTCTGAGGACATCCCACAAGAACTCCTATGGATTGAAGATCCCCATCACCAGAACACACCAGTGGAATCCCCTGCACACTTCCAACATCAATCACCAGCTGCTAAACCGTCTCCTGTCCATCACCATGAACCACAATCACCACCTGTTCAACTGGATTCATCATCCAGCGAACATACCCAGCCTGTTACACCTGCACACTCACTATCATCAGTCCACACTGATACAACAGAACCCATCTCACTCACTCCCATTCAAACACCCACTTATCCAATCCTAGCTGAACCAATTCCTTCTCCTACACCAACTAAACCGATGGTGACTATAGAAACAGTGAGATCAAAAAGAGAAGACTGTGCAAGCCGTATAGATTCCTATGTCACACATATCTCAAGTGCATATCCAATCGAAAGTCTGGGTTGGATAGATTCTCAAGACACATATCCTCTAGCATTATATGAATTTTTGAAGGAAGAAAATATAACTATGCCAAGTATATACTCAACTGCCTCTGCGACCACGTGCGAGTGCAGAAACAGGACAAAATGTTCATGTTTCCAAGGTTCTTACAACTGATGATTAATCAACAATTGCCCGAGATCGACAGAGAAGGAGAATATGTGTACAGAGTCATCTGGGCAGATCATTACTAAATAAGCTAAAAGGGCAGTATGAAGGAGGAAGTGTGGATATGTTTGCCCATGTTTTGGATGTCTGAGGACATCCCACAAGAACTCCTATGGATTGAAGATCCCCATCACCAGAACACACCAGTGGAATCCCCTACACACTTCCAACATCAATCACCAGCTGCTAAACCGTCTCCTGTCCATCATCATGAACCACAATCACCACCTGTTCAACTGGATTCATCATCCAGCGAACATACCCAGCCTGTTACACCTGCACACTCACTATCATCAGTCCACACTGATACAACAGAACCCATCTCACTCACTCCCATTCAAACACCCACTTATCCAATCCTAGCTGAACCAATTCCTTCTCCTACACCAACTAAACCATTCACCTTACCAACATCCATTGAACCAACACTTCTCCCACACCTACTGAACCCTTTGAAAGCCCAACACCAACTGAAGAATTCCATCTAGAAGAGGATGAAGAAATTATAGAAGGGACTACTAAGGAGATTTGTATGGAGGCTGAGGGAGAGAAGGGTGAGGAGGTGCTCCAAGGAGAGTTTGTTGATATTGAAGCTTATCATGAGGATGACCTGAAGGATAAGGAGATAGATGTAAGTAAGAGTAGCAAAATATAACAACCTCATCCTGAAGGGAAACAAGAAGCTGGAAAAGTTAAGAAGATTGAAGAACGAGCTGAAAGAGAAAGACAAACTGATAGCTGAGAAAGATACAGCAATCATTCAACTAGAAGGTAGGCTGAAGAGGCTGAGAGAAGATATTGTGATTGATAACGAGGTGATTGATGCCCTGAATGATTTGGTAGATGAACAAGCTGAACAACTGAGAGATAAGGATCATGAGATTGAAGGGTTAAAGAATAAGTTAATTGAAGCTGAACTGAGCAAAAGTGAAGTGCCTACAATCACTTACAGTAGGAAGAGGAAGTACCTGGGGAAACCGACTGATGCTGCTATTGAATCACCAAAACGAGTAAAAATAGATTCACCAGAGCAGTCAGCCCCAGAGGAACAAGACAGGGTGGATAGTGATAGAGAGTGGGAAGAGCTGACAAAGGAAGAGTCTCCTAAAGCTGATAAAGAAGAAAGAGATACTGAGCTCTTAACAACTAAAGATATTTTGGAAGAAAGAGCTCAATCAACCATGTTCATGGACTTGCTAAATAATGGATTTACTTATGACATGGTTGAAAGAATGAACATGAATGAGATGATTGAAGTGTTTAAAGAGTTTGATGCTGCAAGGCTGATGCTACCCATATGCAACTATGAAACTTTCTCAAAATACAAAGTTATGGAGAAAATCAAGAAGGATTTGGGTCACTGTGACACAAGACAGCTTACAAGGTATAACATGACATGCTGGCTACAAATCCATAACTTTAATTCCCATGAACTCAAAGGAAGAAATATAACTGAGTTGAGGGCTATGATGGAACATGTCATGAAGGTGGAATTGGAGACAGGAGTAAAATTCAGAACTGGGGCTCCTAATCCTGCCTATCAACAACAACCAACACAAACCCCTACTGAGCCTACTATGGTTAAAGCCAAGGATATGCATAAGGGAAAAGAGAAGCTGATAATAGAGCCAAGGGATGTGATACCCAATAAGATATGGCCTCTAGGAACTGCTGTGAGGGAGATTACAGAAGAAAGACTAAGTTTGATTCAACTATTTGATCAAATGACATCTCCAAGATCAGCAGAAGATCATCATATATCACCATGGAAATATGATGGAGAATGGGACTGTGTTATGATAAAAAGGGCATCTGGTATGGTACAATACTTCCCATTGGTGGAAACCTTACTGACACTGCCAGATGCAGACCTAAATGTCCTACAAAACATTCCTATCATCAACTATCCCATAAGTCCAAGAGGAAGAGACTTCTCCAGACTTGTGTCTAAACTGAGTCACAAGTTCAAGGAAGATGTTCTGAGGGAAGCTAGATTGGTAGATGCTGAGCACCATAGAAGGAAATCAAGAAAGTCTCAGTCCAGGTCTCAGTTGATTGATGATGAATTTTTGAAGAGATCTAGATCTGAAGACAGATCTAATGCATCAATAAAGATAATAGAAGACAATCAATTTACATTCCCTATAACAGACTGGGGATATGTAGAAAAGAACAAAGAGCTTGTTTTGCTGAGGAATGATCCTTAAAAGAAAGCTACAAGTATCAGACTCTTTGACCCAGTGGAAATAAAGTTGCTGCACCCAAGCTACACCTCTTACTTACATGACAAACACTTTCCAAGGCTGTAAGTACGAATTGCTCAAAATGACTTGTGCTTATATGTCCATCTTATTCAAGTCATTGATAAACTGCATGCCAATGCTCACAAGAGGAGGAAGTATGAAGCTGGGCAGCTGATTAGGTCAGAGATAAAACCCATAACAGAATTAAGAATTTCTGACCAGGGCGAATTGGAAGTGGTATCCAATAACAGTGTTGTTGCAACACTGACCACTGAAGAGGACATCCTGGGGCTGAAATATAAAACACTAAAAAGAATAGGTAGAAGGCAGATCAGTTTCAAATATGAAGATTAAAAGACTGCCGTAGAATACTTTAAAATGAAGATTTTGTCAAGAGTTCAAGAACTGAAAGACCTAAACCAATGATTACTAGAGTCTAAACCTAAGGGGGAGTATTGTTAGGTCTAGAACTCATGTATAGGTTTAGATGATCAATCAACTCTTGTAATCACACTTTGTAATTGTTATTTGAATGATATGATATGAATGATTTTGATTACATTTGTGTTTATGAATTGAACAATATAATGTTACATCTCATTATATATGTTATAAATATATGATATAATATATTTCATAATGTATGTGTGAATATGTGCAGTGAACACCAAGTGTTGGAACAACTGCGGATGAATAAAGTGTTCTTCCGTAGATGTTCTCGGGAATACAACTGAAGTGAACATCCGTAGATCTCCTGAGGAAGAAAAATTCCAGCTGAACAAGTCAAAAGAACAAAGTGAAGCTACTGAAGGAGAAATTGTAATGGAAGAACAAGAACTCCTACGGAAGCACAATCACCGAAGAACATGCAATGAAGATCAAGTGTTGTTGCGGAAGACTAAGTTCCTGCGGAAGAAGAAATTCCTATGGAAGACTGTTTAACACTTGTATGATTTCACATTATCAAGTAGTCAACTGACAGAAAGTCAACAAGTCAACGTGGCAGAACAACAACATTAATGGCGATGGAAGACATATATTTCAAGCGAATATTCCACGTCACATCAACAATATTATATGTATTTATTTTATTGTAAATCTCGAACTCCTATGCCGATAAATATGACGAGGATTCAGATAACTATAGTTAGCTAAATTATAGCAACAAGTTAGCGAAAGATTAGCAATGGATTAGAAACAGAATAAAATAAGATCTCTATATAACATGAGATCAAGATCAGATGTAGATAGACGGTCAACATACCATCAAGCAACATAAGCAACATCAAAACATCAATAGCAACAAGAAAGCATTACGATCATCATTCGTTAACACTCGTGTTTTGATTATTCTTATATTCTGTTTGTTCTATTGTTTGATTGATTTCTAGTTTGATAATCTCTTAAACAGCAAGTGTTGATAATTTCGCGATCAATACTCGTTCAAATCAAACCTGATAATTCCTGAACGATCCTTGGATTCACACATACTATTTCAAGTTCAATTATTAGTTAACCTTTTATCATTAAATGTCTTAAAATCTACCATTATGCATGTCTCATAACTTGTTATAGTCAGTTATCCATTGATATTGAAGTTCAAGTTTTAGTTACAATATTTCAACATGTATAGCTAAACGCATATCGATCTTATGTAGAATTCTTGGAGGTCGAAATGATAACAAATATTCGCGAATAAGCCATTGTTTGAAAGCTAATATCTTAAACTAAACTCTAGAAAAATAATCATTTCAAATGAATGAAGCTTGAATGAGATATGACCTCACGAACATAGACCAACATTCTACCAAAATTTCTCAAATTTGATCTTCAGTTTTGTTTAATGCTTTTGAAGGATCAAACAATGTCGGATTAAGATGAAATCACCTGGATTAGTTAGAGGACTCTCTGAAACTACTTTTAGCATAAAGTTTGACCCATTTGGACTCTATCAAGTTATGTCCTATACATATTGACCAGAATTTATGATAACAAGCTGTCCAAATTCTAACATTTGTTCTTTTCACTCAATTCCACAATTTCTAACCATGTTTGACCCGAGACCTAAACCAAAGATTATTTTATGTTCCATTTTACTTATTAACTGATTCAGACCATTAGTTTATCATTCATTTCAGTTCCAACTTGTTAGTTAATATTTCGACGTTTAGGTTTGTGTTCATTGTTGATTAACATCCAAAATTCATTCTTTTCACGTTTAATCGCATCCAATCCATCCATTAAGATTCTTTAATGTTTTTATTTGTTCCCAATCGTCCATAAGGACCTGAGTACTACGGATTAGAAATCAAAGAAAACGATTATAAGAACAATCACAAATTAAGGTTTAGCGGCTTGTGACGATCCAATCTTCAGACGCACAATTCCTTCACAATCTAACCACAATATCAAAAGTAGATGAACATTATATAATGATTTTTATGATTCATGATTCTTCATTAATAACATCAAGAACACAATTATAAGAACTAAAATCATCAAAATATACGATTAACTTATCGGTAAATGTGTAGATGACCAAGACTTGATCAAGAACCAACTGTTATATATATATATATATATATATATATATATATATATATATATATATATATATATATATATATATATATATATATATATATATATATATATATATATATATATATATATATATATATATGAAATAAGGATAACTATTTACAACCTAGTCGTAAGAAATCGCCTAAATTAGATCATAAAGAACAGGCAAATGTACGAGACATATGACATATGTAATATAGCCAAGGTAAATCTGAGTATCAATCCACCAGACGTTGATATGCAGCTTTCAATACTTAACCCTATATCAATTCCCAGCCTATTAAACCGAGTTACTTTTAAGTAAATTAATTAAAGTTTACTAAACTAATGACACCTAAAAAATATTAAAACTATGAATGAAGGAAACCAAGGAAACAATCAACAAACAAACTAAGGTATGAGAGATAATCGTATATGGAGAAGCAAACCACCAAAGCAAGGAATCCTATTGCCTAACTTACCTAATCTCATGAATAACTAATCATATGACACCGGATCTTAAGAATATGACATCTAGATAATACCAAGTTATGCTAAGCCTCCTCTAGGTCATATTAACATACCTAAATGACCTTAAGGGTCGTGTGAAGCTCTCGAGATAAAGGAATGGATTCCTTCTCTGTCTCACCAAACATAGAATGCCAAAGTAGGTTAATAACATATCTCCTTTCGGTCTCAACAATCATAGTGTTGTGAAAGACTGTTACATATAGTCTTAAAACATAGGAGTGAATCTATTTTAAACGGACTAATAACCTGAAAACACTTTATTCTCGAATGAAAGGACAAACTCACACTAGTAAAATTTAACTCTAACACACAATGACAAATGAGGAATTCAACGAAGTCCTAATAATCATAAACACAAAGTAAACAATATAGGCACGCAAAACTAACCAAAACGATACAAAATCAATCAAGCTAGTAATATGGGAACAAGATAAAATCATTAATCACAAAATCGACACTCATAACCATTAAAAATTAATAAAGAACAAATATTTTTAATAACACTCTAGTCATACAATTGATTAAACTTAAAGTATAATTAAAACATGTCAATAATCAACCTAAACCTAGGTGATAAAAATAACTTAGCCGATCGACGGGCTTTTGCAGGAGGTGAAGATAATGAGCTTCATTTGGATAAAAACAAGTCGAATCTCCATGATTTAGATTGGGTGGATTGTGTTTTAAAACAACTTGCTAGTTTCTAGTTTGTAATGTAATGTTTTCTGGTGAATGAAATTCTCTTTGTTGTTAAAAAAAGTTGTCATTCTCAATAATTCTCATGGGCTTCAAGATGGAGAATGGTGGACTTTGCTAACCCACGTGGGTTTCTAATGTGAATTCAACGATTCTCACATTATTGAATTCCACTTGTAGCCCTTTTTTCAAATTTCAAACATTATTAGTAAAAAGTGTTAGTGGGCTTTTATTTGAACAACATATAACTTCACAACCTGCATTATTTTTCACAAAATTATAAAATTTCAACCTAAAACTAGTAATAGTCATATATACGTTTAGGCCACATTCTAGTTGCAGTTCACTCATTTTTGTTTATTTTATTTTATTTTATATGTATTATTTTTATTTAGGTAAGTATTTTTAATCAGTTGTCGGTCTCAAGTTTAGTTCAGTTATTTCATCTCACGATCTCAATATTTTGTTAAGAAATATATATCTTTTGAGCTCATGGTCTTTTAAAACCTATTAAATTTAAATATGAATCAATCATATATAATATATAATAGAAAGTGACTAGAAACTATTTCAAATGTAGGAAATATTGATAATATTTATATTTAATTTATATCACATCATGTATTAATAGTTATAGTTATTTTTACACCAATAGTTACATGCCTTATTCACATATGTTTAAACCTACTTATCACATTAAAAGTCTAGATCTCACGTTTATATCTTTTCGTCTTGTTTTGCAACATGTCTAGTGTCTGAAACTAACCTGATTAAATAAAATAATTAGCACAAGTGTCACTTGTTAAATTAATATTTTGTGTGTTTTATCATTAGGGCTTAATGCATCGTATACAACACATATGTATGAATTATTAAAAAACTTTAAACGAGTTAAACTTGATCATACCTTTTATTCGCTCAGTACGCATACCCAAACTCACTCGTAATCAACTCATGCTTCCCTCAATCCCCTCGTTGACTATCTGTAGTGTAACCCGTAGTTGATCGGGGTTGCCCATTGACCAGGTGATCGAGCTTTGAAAAAGACCTGAAACACTACATTATCACACCACAACTAGTCTTCATATCTCACATCTTGTAGATCTATTAAAAGAAACAATAAACAAGCCGAAACCTTGTAGTTCAGGAGTTTGACGGAGTTAGTCGGAACCCGAGAGGGTCGTCGGAACGCGACTGCCACCGCCAAACCACACCAACACAACCACCATCACCATCATGACCTCTAAGTTACTACATCCATCATCGCTACCAATAACCGAAACCTTAATCAGCACCAGCGTCACCATCCCGAACAATTAGGGTTGTAAATGAACCAAACATTCAGCGAACAATTCGTTAAATGTTCGGCAAGAAGTTCATTTATGTTTGTTCTTGCAATAAATGAACGAACATTGAAAAGAAAATTATGTTCGTTAAATTAAACAAACAAACATGAATAGAGGTCGTGTTCATTTATCTATATTCGTGAATGTTCAATAATGTATTCGTATGTGTTTGTTCATTTATAGATATTATATTTTATATATTAATTTTAAAAATATGAAACCCTATTTATATTCTATGTCTCCGCTAACATTTTGCATATGCCTATTTTCAATTTCAATTTATGCTAAAGCTTAACAAACTTTTAAATTTTTTGTGTTAGTTATGTTTATGATAATTAGGTCAAGTATGATTGGATAATTATGTCAAGTATGATCTAAAGCTTGGTAAACTTCCATTCATATTCGTTTACATTTATGAACATACGTTTGTGTTCGTTTGTGTTTATTTTTATTCGGTAAGTGTTCGTAAATAATTTATTAATATTTAATTTCCTTAATGAATGAACATGAACAAGAAATTTCGATTGATAATTGCTCGTGATCAGTTTATAAACGACTTCATTTCCTTAAGGAACAAACGCAAACAAGACATTGTTCGTGTTTGTTTAGTACGTTTACAACCCTAACTTCAACTACAACATCATAGCCGCCATCATCACCACCTACACCACCATTGTGAACCCTAACCATTCCCACTACCATCATGACTTTTGAGCACCGACCTGACTATTGTCACTACTAAACCAAATACATACCACCACCAATGAAGTAGGGGACCAACACCACCACTATTATAGCTATCTAAGGCAGTCGCACAACATCACCTCCACTAATGACTCTTGACCTAACACCATCGCCATTAACACCATGACTTCCAGGCCGCGAGCCACGACCAAAAACCACCACCATAATTTCCCTCAAGGGTACGAACCACCATCACCAACCGTGTCATCACTTAAAGCCACCACCATTATCATTATCACTGGCTTGACCTATGATGCGCCGTTAATAGAACCGAGAATAAGGGTGAAGGGGAGAAAATTTTAATATATAGCTAGGGTTTCCAAGAGTGTCTTGTAAGCCAGTGTCCCCCCGTACTATTATTATCCAATCACGTATTTACCGGTTTTGTTATTTTACAACTCGTTATATTAAAAAATTCTTTGTTTCATTACTTAATAAGGATCAATTAAATATATTAAACATATTCATCATAATATTTGAAATTTTAAAATGGTTGGATATTAAGGTTGTCATCAGAGAGGGTGAGAAGCTGCCATGGTCGATCGATGACAGCCCTCCGATTTACACCTACAAAGATTTGTGGCGTCTATCCAGTCCCTCCTTGCTTCCTTTATTTCATTTCACAATGTATGTTTCTTGGCATCAATTTAATGATCTCTTTCTACCTCTCCATAATTTAACCATTTAAGGTTTGGTTTTGTTGTGTGGTTTAGGTTGTTGATGGCTAAGCATTGGATGGTTCCCGTACATAATTTATCTTATCTTCTACCCGCAAGCAATTACTCACATTGATATGACTCATCGAGGCATCAATTTTTCGCGTATGACTTAATTATACTTATAACATACTTACATCATGCTTACAGAATACTTATTATCCTTACAGCATACTTACAGTCTATCTATATTTTGCCTACACATACTTATGTTATGCTTACACTTACATTATACTTACATAATGCTTGTAGTATTCTCACCTCATGCTTACCATATATACTTATGGTATACTTGACTTATGCTTATTTTATAAGTACTTTATACTTATCCCATATATGTTCATCCGACTATAACAACATTATACTTGGGCTACGAGTTGATAGTCTTAAATGTTTTCAAAATATTTAAACTTTTAATTCTGTTTTAAAACTATAACTCTTCATTCGATTTCAAACATAAAATCTATAATTTCACAAACTATTTTTAGCTATCACTCTTTAAGCATGTTTTTAGAGACAAGAAACTAAGAGGAGCATGACTAGGCTTAGACCTTGGAAGAGCAACATGCATCTTTGACCAATACTTAGTTTTCTTTGTATCATGTATTTTAAACGCAGACTATGAATCATTCTAAGATTGCTCAGGTGCAATTTGTTTTTCCAGATGTAAAATGTCTACAGTCTGCGGACCATATTGTAGAGATCTGTAGAAGAAGAGATGGATCAAACCTCCGCAGTCTACAAGAAGAAGACTGTTTGGTTTTTTACTTCTTTAAATTGTTAAAATAAACTAAAAACAAAATTTAACTCACATTCAAAGAACTTGAGACTTCTAAACAAATTAAAAAAGACAAATTTAACCCAAATTCAACCACATCCACATGTATGAAAACAAAATTAAAGAACATAAGCATGTTACGTGATGTATATGAGGCATGCGACAGGAGGGAGGGTGCAGGCGACGGGTGGGATGGACAACAGCTTGCGGTGGGGGGTTGAGCGACGGGTGCGATGGGGGACATCAGGCGACGGGTGCGATAGGGGACAGCAGGCGACGGGTGCAATGGGCAGCAACTGGCAGTGCATGCGACGGTGCAGGCGGTGGCGACTGGAATCGGCTGTAGCGGAGGAAGGACGGGAGGGAGGCGGATGTTTGAGGGGCAAGGGTTTTGTCAAATGGGTTGAGAAGAGGTTTGAGAAGTGTTGTAAAGTTGTATTTCTAGGTCTGCACCAAGAAGACCACGCGTAGATGTTTTTTAATGAAATCTTTTCGGAAAAACAAAAAGGTTGCCGATGCTAATGTCTGCGCGTGGTATGCGCGACGCAGACAGAAGAGGCTTTGCAGATGTTTTTTAAGAAAACAAACACCACCTCAGTGTAATACAACTTATAGTATTTCCCTTGTACACGATGTGCTTATGATGCTCGAATTCACTACATTCTTGTTAATTCTACTAACTATTATTGGTTGATCTTGATTTATGCTCAATTATTTTGATCTATTATTGTTCTTTTGTAATTTTAATCTATTGTTTTCTATTTTGATTTAAGTTTATATTTACAATTGATTTTTCTTTTTCTATTATTGTTTGTTTATCATTTAATCTATTCTTTTGCAGTTGATTTATTTTATTTGATTAAGTTGTTTTCTATCAAACTATAAATAATTCTGCTTATCTCGTCGGTCCGAGACCTATTTTTAAGAATAATATATAGACGAAGGCCTTAATATTTTGTTTCGCTTTAAGCCGTCAGAAATATTGAGCCAGCCGTACATATAAAAAAAGATAATTCACCAAATAATCCTTACAATTTACTGCCAAAATTTAACTCTCTATTTAATTACTCAAGATCTTGAGACCATTAAGTGTGGATATCATGGGCATGTGTATAACATGTAATACTAGATCACCCAATATTTGGTCCAACACAGGTACACAAAGAAGGTGATTAAACAATTGAAAAAACCACACCTTGGCCCCTTCTTGAAAGGTACACTCGACCAAGAGAATGGGAAGGTCCATCACTCCATCTTCCTGTGACCCCATTGTTTAATCATTATTTCCTTTGTCACTATAAAGACAGTGTTTTATGATCTCCACTGTACATTTGGTTTCATTTTGTATGCTAACATATGAACCAATTTAAAGAATTAGATACATGTGGTCATCTAATAACCACCTACTTAAAATTGATCCCAAGTGTAACAATAAAAAAAATTCAAGATCACAATTAGAACTTGCAGTAAATCATGATCAAGCAATTATACATAATTACAATCCAAACTAAATTATACATGTACATGTGTGTATGTGTATATATAAATACATACAAATTTTATGGAATTAATAATTAATAAAAGAGATTTCACAAGTTGAGCCTGAACTTTTGACAAAAGTTTAGCCAAAATAAATATCATTTGCGTTCAGCCAGAATAAAATACAAGTTTAGCCAAAATAAATATCATTTGCGTTCGGCCAGAATAAAGTAGTATGTATCACATATGCCATCCTCATGTTGAAGATGAGTAAGTTAAAGAATTTTGCTAATCATAGTTTTAAAGGTTGTAGTTTAAGAAACACATGCACGCACGCACGCACGCACACACACATATATAGGGAAAGTTTACGGTACAAAGTATTGTTTTCGTGCGAAGAGTACGAAACAACAAGGACCATCGATCTATGAGATGAACGGTTCAGATTTAAGATGGAATAATCATGCAAGGAATGTTTTGGAGGAGTAGAATTGATAATAGCCTACAATTGTTGATTTTTTTTAACTTCCTCCCGTTTTTTTAAACACATATAACTTTTTCATATGACATTATTTTTCTTAAAAAAATATACCATAAAAACAAGCATTTTACCTTCTTTAATATGAGTATAGTATTGCTATACTTTTTTTTAAAGAAACATTATTTTTTAAGAAAACGTCTATGTGCTGTGCATATAACTTGCGTGATTATTCACTACGTAATTATTAGCATAACTTGCGTAATTATTATATAACTTGCGTAATTATCAATATAACTTGCGTGATTATTTTTTATAACTGAGTAATTTTTCTTTGCGTAATAATAGATATACCTTGCGTAATTATGTAACTTTTATGCATAATTGTAGCGCAGACGAAACTACCACTCCGCTAAAAAACACGGTCACACTCTGGTGACTTCGTACACTTCGAACGAAAATTACTCTTTGTATAGTAACCGGACCCTATATATACATAGCCCCAGGGCTATGGAACAAAGGAGTGTCCCGGACCTACACCTGGGTGTTGACGGTGATTTTCAAATCTCCTCAAGTAGGATTCGAACCTATGACCAATCGGTTAACATCACCAACTACCCATCCTTACCTCCTCTACGTTCTTGACGTTCTTGACAGCCCATCTTTGTAACCATAGAAATGATGGAATCAAGCCTCTACCAATAGGTATCATCCCCCAGAACAACGTTCCCACTGAGTAGACTATTAGAAGGATTTGACAAATATGGATCACTTGATAGAAAATCCCACTCCTGTAGTCTTGAGTCTTGGTACACCCCTAGAAGGACTTAAACCCTTGTTTTCTCTGTGAAAGAAAGAGGTCGTAACCACTGGACCATAGGAGCGAAGGACCATAAGGATATTTCGTTTCCATTCCAAGATCCTTTTTGCATCATATCTAAGCGATTCCTTGGTTCGGGTCAGGACGTACGGGCCAAGGGAGGCAACGGCTTGGTTAAGGGAACCCACCGGAGCCGTTGCGAAAGCGTTCCTTTTATTGGAACTATGTTTCTATTTATTCGATACACCGAACAAATTCCCTAGGATTGCTATAACTCGTATGATATAGACCACGAAAAAGATGCTAATGGTGAGATTGGTTACACGAGCTAGTTTTAAAAGAATCAATCAATCAAGCTTCTTTCGTTTCTTTGGGCCACTAGCCATCCGCATTAACTAGTTTTGTAAATAAAATAGTCTTTTTTTTAGTTTAATAAGGCAATGTTTGATAAGATCTTTACTAGTATCCTAGAATGCCAAATGTGTCCAAAGAAGAACAGCAAAGCAAATGACTTAATTATTCCATTGCTACGACTCATCCAGTCGAAGTAACTACGAACTTACTTCTCAATTTGTAATCCAATAACCATCGGGGAAAAAATAAAATAAAAAAATCTATATATATATAGTAAATTATATAAAAATAATATAATTAACATGACTAACAAGAAACCCATAAAATCCTGAAAAACACATATATTCCAGATTTAAGATCTGTGTCGCATGCTGTTATGCCTAACCAAAAGCTCCTAATAATAGAATTGTGTCGTGGAGTGTTCTACTCCGCAACTTTCATCAAAACTATTTTTTTTTTGTTTAAAAACAATCAACTTTGTTTCGTTTTTTAAAATTAGAAAAGTTGTTTTATTCTGACCCTCACGTAGTGGGGTTTAGTATGGTATTTAACTCACAACTAAAATAACTAAAAGCATCAAACGACACGTGGTCAAGCACCACAAATGGGTAGTAAATATATCACTATTTAATTGGTTGATTATTCAATCCGTACTATAGATATTTATATGACTGGGGTATGATTAAAGAGTGTTGAGTTATATTTTGAAAAAAAATAGTAATAATTAAAAGTTTCAACTGATTTGTTTGGTTTATTTTTAATTAAGTTAAGAGTTAATTACATAAATGATCCCTGTAGTTTATTGAAAATAACAGGTTTGGGTACTAAAGGTTATTTGTAACAAGTTTGGGTATTCTATTTTCGATTTTGTAACAAGAATGAGTATTAAGACTAACTCTCGTTAACTTTTTAGTTAGTTTTAAATAAAATGACTAATATACTTTTTGAGGGACTACTTTTATAATTTTATGTCTCTCCCCGTCGGCCATCATCACCACCATCTAACCACCATCACCAACATCTAGCCACATGTACCTGTTATCACCATCTCACCACCATTTACCAACCACTCCATCCTTTCTCCCTGATTCTCACCACCCATTCACCATCCAAGCATTCAATCAAGATCTACACACAAAAGTCCCTTATTCATTTCATCAACGATATGAAAAGTCAATACCCAAATCAAAACTACCCTTCCAGCTCAACTTCCGCCGCCGCCGGAAAATCGAACATATGGGAGGAGTTTGACGATCGCCGGAGACGCGATCTACCCTTCAACGGAAAAGAAACAAAAACCCTCTTCACCGTCGGTAGCTTTTTCCTCATCGTGAAACCTGAACCGACACCGAGTCGTTGTAGACGATGTGGATGTGGCCGTCGGCGGCGTGGAGAGGCGGCCGGCGAGAGGGGGGAAGAGAGAGAGGGTTTTAGAGAGAGAAAGCTTCAAATGGGGGATGATTTTGTTTGGGGGTTGAGAGATGATAGTGATGTTTCATTTAAAAAGCTGAAGATGATGAGGGCTAGCGCTGGTGGGAATGACGGTGGTGGGGGCCGGCGGCGGTGGGGGCCGGCGATGCTGGTAGTAAAATGTCGATAACCTAAGCCCTAAGGTGTGTTATATAAATATATATGATTGCATAAACAGTCCTTTATATATACGAAATTACACAAAACGTCCCTTTAAGTTACATTAGTAGTCCATGTAAAGTGAAAAGACAAAAATACCCTTAGATTTAACGGAAAAATTAATGTCTATTAATGTTAATACCTTGTCTCGTTACAAATTGAAAACACAATACCCAAACTCGTTACTTAAAACCTTTAGTACCCAAACCTGTTATTTTGTATAAACCATAGGGACCATTTCGTAATTAACTCTTAAGTTAATTGTATAAAACAATTTGGTTATGATTACTGGTATGATCTCAATTCAATATATATTAGAGTTCATTACGCAAATGATCCCTGTGGTTTATTCAAAATAACAGGTTTGTGTATTAAGGGTTTCAAGTAACAGGTTTGGGTATTCTGATTTCAATTTTGTAATGAGTTAAGATATTGAAACTAACAGACGTTAACTTTTCTGTTAAATCTAGGAGTATTTTTGTCTTTTTATTTTACATGATCTATTGCAGGACCAGGTAAGGGTACTTAACACTTAGTTTCACACTGAGGAGAGATCTTAGATCACTTAACAATTCAAATAAGGAACTAGTAACTTAAAACAGATGATACTAAGAACACAAGTAAATTAAAGAGACAGAACTAAGAACAACACAAGAACACAAGATTGGTTTTCAAGGATGTTGTATATTGATCTCAAGTTCTTTTACAAGTGTTACAAAGCATAAAGAAATTACAAGGACCTGAGACACTTTTATACTACAACCTACAACCGTCACTTACTTGTAAAGACTGTTGGGATTTGACTAATCTAGACAACAAGATCAATCTAAGTCAAAAGGCAGATTGCCTTTTGACTAGTGACTATGACATCCCATAGCTCACTGACTTTTCCTAATACAAAAAGTCTACATGAACAAGTAAGGTAAGTTACAGACAAAGACCATTCCTACTTTTTGATAAAGCATGGAAGTTTCACCAACTTGTGTAAAGTAGGTGAACTACCAGAGCAGGCAGCGGAAAGTGTGTCAGCTGTATCAAAAGTTGATTCAAAGAAAGCATATTTTCTGTGTCCTCTGAAGAAATCAGTCTTCACAGCTTCGGAAGACTTTGTCTCTAAAGCTTCGGAAGATTTCATCTTTGGCTTCGGAAGATGCTGGTCTTTGGCTTCGGAAGATTTCATACTTAGAATATTTTTCTGTTTGAGTGTGAAACTTCTGAAGTAACTCCTTCTGAACTGTTAACTTTGGAAGATCTTACACTTAGACACATTTGAGAGTGTAAGACTTCCAAAGCTAGTTCATCTTTGTTCCTTAGTGCATGCATGGAAGACTTGGTTGTTATGGCTTGTTGGTTGCATCAGCCTCATAATCTTCAGATGATCTTACAAACTCCCCCTAGGCTGATGCTACCAAAATAGAGAAGTTCTTCAGATTTTGATAGTCCACATTAGGATCTTCAGCATACCTTTCTTCATCATTAGGTCTGAATCCTTCAGACTAACATAGAACCTTCTCATGTCAAAGTGATCATGCAAATGAAGATTGAGAATGTCTTTTGTGGAATAGACATGCATGCCTTCCTGATATCTTATGATATACCATCTGTCTTGATCTTCATCATAAGACCATGACATAATTAGTCTTCCAACAGCAAGAGGCTCTACTATGATTGTAGTTTGTTGAGAAACCTCTTCATGCACTCCCTCAGGATGCTCTGACTTATCCTGAGGTTTAGAGGTGGATGCCTTTCTTTTTTTTTTTTTTTGAGGTTGATCTTCTGGCCATCCTTTTTCTTCTCCCTGATGATTTTAACTGAGGGGACTGGTCTTGAGTACCAGGTTGTTCAGTTGAGTCCCTCTCAGTTGGGATCTCCTTTCTCACAGGTTCAGAAGGAGTGAGAGGAGGACCCTGCTGTGGATCAGAAGATGAAGTTGGCTGAGATGCAGCTCCAGGTTCAGGTTGTGTTGTCTCAGAGGGTTCAACCTTCACCTTAACTTCAGGTTGAGCTGGACTTGGTGAAGAATGCAAGTCCACTAGCTCTCCCTTCTTTATCTTCTGCTTGATCACTCTAATATGCTCATCCATTATGGATAGAGACATAGGACCAAGCCTCCTTTCGGAGAATCCATACAGCTTCAAAAAGCTCATCATCCTTTGTCTGTTAGCAGACTTCTTTTGGCTTTTGTGGATGATGGCTCTTGACCTTGCAGCTTCTTCCCTTAATTTCTTCTTAGCAGCTTGCCTTTCTCTTTTGGCTTGTTCTTCCAGCTGCTTGTTGTATTCAAACAATATGTACTCATATGATAAGGGAAGAAGTGCATTTGCTTGATAGAGACCTGTGGCATTCAGGTAGCTGATCATCTTTAGTCTTTCTTCTTCAGTTGCTACCTGAGGTTGTTCAGTGGCCACAGTCTCTGGCTCAGGACTTTCTTGAACTGGGGAGAAGACAGGAATGTTCTTGTAGAGTCTTTTCAGCCTCATTTCTTTTTTGTGATTGAGGAGCAGTGCTGCATCCTCTGCTTCCTTCCTCTCCTTTGACAACTCTGTGTCAGCCAGTTCATTCAACTCATCTAAGGGGAGAGAGATGAGTTCATCAACATTGTAGTTTCTGGTTCCCAAGTAGTTTAGCCTGGCTGCCCTCAACTCAGCTTCCTGAGTGTTTGGCCTGGGGGCAGCCCTGATTGCAGCTTCCATGAACCCTGAAGAACCACTTGAACTCTCTCTCCTCAGCTTCCTCTTACTCTCTCTCTTCTCCTCCTCAATCTCCTCAGGAGTCAGTTTCCTTTTGCCTTTATCAACTACAGGCCTTGGTGACTCAGGCTGGAGAGAGCTTTGGCCTTCACTGCTTGGTTCAGCTGTCAAGCTCTGGCCAGAGAGAGGTTGTGAAGTACCATCACCAGCTGGTATTTCACTGAGGGTAATGGGTGCAGAGGGAGATCCTGTCTCAAGGTTCACAGGTTCAACCTCTGGGCCTTCAGTCAAGGTTTTCCGGTTGAAGCTAATCTCCGGGTCTACCTCAACATCCAGTTGACTAAAGATCTCACCTGCTAGCCTCTGTCTATATAGTTTTGATCTCAATTTGAATTCTTTTAGCACCCTATCTTGGATCCTTTCTACCAATCTTGCTGCTTGTCTGTTGTTGCTTGGATTGACAATTGGCAGATCCCCCAAGTTTATACTCTCATAGAAACTTAGGTATGAAGTCTTGAAAACTTCTAGTTGACCTTGAGCTCTAGAGGTCACAAGAGCTCTCCTGTTACTGTCATACCCCCAACCCTAGATTGGGTTCTCAAAAGGGGAAGACATTGCTCTTGGTATTCCCACCTCAAACAGTTGTTGGATGAGCAAGTTCAAATCACTATCCAGAGGAGGTTGCTGAGTATGGACAACTACAAGAAAGGATGGTGATTCCTTTATGTCCATACTCTGGGAAGAACTCCCAGGTTTTGTGATTGTTAGAATTTCCTCCCCCTTTTTGGTAGCATCACCCTCTTGTATAGGTGAGCTGGGAGATTGATCCATGACATCCACAGGTTCTTGTGGACCTAGATGAGTTGTCCTCATAGGTATCTCAGCTAACTTGCCCTTGAGATCGGTGATCTCAAGTTGCTGGTCATTGACACTCTTTTGTAAGATAGTCACCTGAGATTCCAGGTGAGCTATCTTTGAAACAAAATAGGTGCAAAGATATGATAGTTTGTGCACCTTTTGTTGTAGACTCCCCTCATCTTCAGATGAAGAATCATTGAAGGATGAGAGAATTGGACCTAAGTCTTCTTCCTCACCACCAGCATGAGTTTCTTGGCTGCTAGATTTCCCCTACCCAATGACAACTTCCAGAGAAGTATCAAGAGGCTGGGTTGCCATGGTAGAGGTCCTAGTGATGTTATCACTTGCAAAAGTGATAGCCTCTGCCATATGGATTTCCTGAATAAGTTCAGGACGATCCACCTTAGTAGGGGGATGTTGATGTGGGCTAGAGATGGGGGAAGCAGGAGTACTCATCTCTCCTTGAGTGTAGGAAGAGAGGAGAGACTCATGGTACTCACTGAAGCCCAAATCTTCATCAGAATAGAAGTCAAGGCTGGGAATGGGGCGGTTTAGATCAAGAGGTTGGGGATGGTAGCTTTCCATAGAAGGTTGATCACTAGAGTATTGAGACTCAAAGTGATGGATTAAGGCTGTTTGTGAGGTTATGAGCTCATCAGGCTGAGCATGAGGAACCTCATCACTGAGTGGTGGAAAGATGGGAGTGGTCTGCTCCTCAGGGGAAGTGGGAGCTCGAGATTCCACTTCCTCCTGTATGGGTTCTGATATGGGGGCCTGCACATGCTTAATAGCAAGTGCAGGGGTTTGTTGGGATTTTCTTTTGTAGGTGATGGTGATGGTAGGCTATGTTTGAGGTGGTTGAGAGGTGGAGGGTGTTGGTTCAACACTAGCTGGTGCTGCTAGGTTTTCACCCTGAGCAATGAGCTCAAACATTTTTGGGACAAGGGCTGTTTCTACCCCAGAGAAGCCAACAGTTGGCTTCTTTAAGATTTTGAAGATGTCGGGCCTCATTTGTCCTATTTTAAGAATATTACCTGTTCCCCTCAACTGTGGTCCCAACTCACAGTTAAGAATATGTTAAACATACCTAGGGAACATGTAATACTCTAAGGAGTCCAAGTTTGCAAGTAAATTAGTATATACAAACTGAGAGTACCTGAACTTGACCTCTTGTACCATCCCATGGACTATAAAGGAGAGGTCTTCTGGAACTTGATCCCATCCTCCATGCTTATTAGAAAGGCTGTGAATGACGACATAGAGGAGGTATTTCCATTGAGATGAGACCTTCCCCTTCCTAAAGGTTTTGACTGAGAAGTCACCTTCATAGCCCATCTGCTGAAAGGAGTGGTTGACAGAAGATTTGGGAAAGAACAGCTCACCTGCTTTATCATCCAGCTGCAAATGGGTGTTTATGATGGCCGGAGTGATGAAAAATGTCCTCCCCTACACTGTAGCAGACAGTGCCTTCTCCCCATCCATGGTGACCTCTTGACAGGTCCTCCAGAACTCAAGCAACTGATCCTCATAGAGAGGAGGATCAATTGTAAGGGAGGTGAAGTAGTGAGACGAAGAAAGGTACCTACACACATCTGAGAAGCTTGGATCCTTCTCAGAGTGTAACAGGGCAACCTGATTATGTTGCCTGTGTAGGTGCATGGAAAAATCAGGGTCGTTACGACGATCAATGTTGGCCATTTGAGGAAGCTTTACAGTGAAGAAAGGAAGAAAAAGATGAAATTTGGGGGTAAATTTAGGGTAAGGATTAGTGAGGGTAGAGAGACGAAATAGAACCTTTTGTAAGATATATGTTATGGATTTGAGACAAAGTTATGACAAAAAGATAAACTTTGAAATCCGCAAGTGGGTCCTACTTCTGAAAAAGGCGCCCAAAAAGTTAGTTTTCTTGGAAGTAGCAAAGCTTCCGAGGGCAATTTTTGCTTCGGAATCTTTGTAGCAAAGCTTCCGAGGGCAATTTTTGCTTCGGAAGATATTTCAAAGAATTTTGAAAATTTTGCTTCGGAAGAAGTGAATAAGTCTTTCGAGACTTAGTTGCTTTCGGAAGATATTTGTTCTTTGAATGCATTTAAGTGCTTATATACAAATTTAAGCTTCGGAAGATACTCCAAGAATTTCTTCCGAAGGTAAATCTTAGATAAGCTGTTAAATGATTTAAAGATATAAATTTCTTCCGAAGGCAATTTGAATTCTTCCGAAGGTAAATTTTCACAAATCTAAGGAATATCAGTTAAAAGTTAGTTTTCTTCCAAAGAGAACTGGGCTTATGAGGTGATCTAATAGACAACTTAGGACACATAATTTTAGGAAATAAAGTTGATTAAGTTATTAAAGAAAATCTATTTAAAATTAATCATCCCAATAGCTGATACAAGATATTTAAATCTCTGTTCATGAAATGCCTTTATGAACAGATCAGCATATTGTTTATTTATGTTAACTTTGTTAGTTTGATCAATCCCTTTTCAAAATTATCCCTAATCAGATGATACCTGATGTTGATGTGTTTGGTCCTTGAGTGCTGCACAGGATTCTCTGTAATAGAGATGGAACTGTTGTTGTCTATGTGGGTGGGAGTCTCCTTGAAGTTAAACCCATAGTCTAACATCTGATTCTGAATCCAAAGCACTTGAGCGCTGCATCTTGCAGCAGCAATGTATTGAGCTTTAGCAGTTGATGCAGACACACATGATTGCTTCTTTCATTGCCAAGAGACTATCCTTCCACCAAGGAATTGACATCCCCCAGATGTGGACTTTGCAGTCATGTTGTAGCCACTATAATCACTATCTGTATAAGTATACAGATTAAATTATGAATTTTTTTGATACCAAAGGCCTAGATTTGGAGCACCTTTAAGGTATCTGAGAATCCTTTTGACAGTGATTAGATGTGACATCTTGGGGTTCACTTGATATCTTGCACTTATACATGTGGCAAACATAATATCAGGCCTGCTAGCAGTAAGGTACATAAGTGACCCAATCATAGCCCTGTAGAGATGTTCATCAACAGACTCCCCCTCAAGATCAGGACCAAAGGAGTGGTTTCTGGCTATGGGTGTCTTTGCAACCTTACAGTCAGTCATCTTGAATCTTGTAAGTATGTCCTGTACATACTTTGACTGACTAATGAAGATGCCATCTTCAACCTGCTTCACTTGAATTCCTAGAAAGAAACTGAGTTCCCCCATGGCACTCATTTCAAATCTATTCTTCATCAGCATCTCAAAGTCTTTACGGAGCTTTGGATTAGTTGAACCAAAGATGAAATCATCTACATATATTTGAACTAGCAGTGTGTCATTCCCTGATTCTTTGATGAAGAGAGTCTTATCAATAGTACCTCTTTTGTATTCATGTTGACAGAGGTATGTTGATAGTGTCTCATACCACTTTCTTGGAGCTTGATGTAGTCCATATAGAGCTTTATCAAGCTTGCAGACATAATCAGGATGATCTGGGTCTGCAAAGCCAGGTGATTGTTTGATATAAACTTCTTCATCAATCACCCCAAAGAGAAAAACACATTTCATATCAAGCTGGTAGACCTTGAAATCCTTGGATGCAGCATAAGCCAGGAATATTCTTACAGCTTCAAGTCTTGCAACTGGAGCAAAGACATTAGTGTAATCATTCCCTTCTTCTTGAGTGTATCCTTGGATAACCAGTCTAGCCTTGTTCTTGATGATAATCCCTCTATCATCCTTCTTGTTCCTAAATACCCATTTGGTACCTATGACAGTCTTCCCTTGAGGAAGAGGGCATAAGTTCCACACCTTCTGTCTTCTGATTTAAAGCAGCTCATCTTGCATAGCTTCAATCCAGCTTCCATCCTTTAAAGCCTCATCAACTTTCTTCGGCTCTATCTGGGATAAGAAAAAAGAATGTTGACAAACATGGCTGTTATGAGTTTGTCCTCTTGTTCTTATCCCTGAGTCAACATTTCCAATGATGTTTGTGGTGGGATGTGACTTGTGGATCCGAAGTTGAGGGATCACAGCAAGTTGGTTGGACAGTTCTAAATTAGAGAAATTCTGATCTGGCAATAAGGTGTCTCCCACCACATCAGCACACTTATCAAGAGAAACTTAATCCAATGAGTTTGTGATATCATTCATGTTGTCTTCAATGGAGTGGTTATCAGCATCAAGAAATTCTTGATCACTGTCACCACCTCCAGTTCCTCCTGCATTAGAAGTTCCTTTTCTTGAATTCTGAGCCTCTGAGCTGGAATTTGAAGGCAATTCAGTTGAATAAGCAGTATTTGTCATGCTTGTGCTGATAGGAGCCTCAATTACATGGTTAGTCACTGCTGGAGCTGAAGTAGTCTTCTTGGTTGGTCTTCTCAGCTCAAATCTTGGATCATGATCTTCTGTTGATCTGTTATCTGTAGATCCTAAAACATTCTCACAAGACTTGTTAAAACAGTTGGTAACTAAATCAAGATCAAACAGCCAATCCGGACCAGAACCTTTTACACAGGGTGTGTGTTCATTAAAACTCATATTGGCTGACTCCTCAATGATTCTAGTTCTGAGATTGTATACTCTATAAGCCTTAGCTTGAGAAGAATATCCAACAAAGTGTCCATCATCTGATTTCTCAGCAAACTTAGCTATTTGATCTTTGGTATTCAAGATGGTGCAAGGACATCCAAATGTTCTGAGAAAACCAATAAATGGTCTCCTTTTGTGCCATAGTTCATAAGGAGTCTTACCACGTGTATTAACAACTAAAACTCTGTTCTGCACATAGCAGGTTGTGTTGACAGCCTCTGCCCAGAAGGTGATAGGCAGTTTAGAGTCAGACAACATGGTTCTAGCAGCTTCAATAAGTGTCCTTTTTCTCCTCTTAGCAACACCATTTTGCTGAGGAGTCCTGGGAGCACTATATTATATTAAAATACATTTTTCATCACAAAATGTATCAAGGATTTGGTTTTTAAATTCAGTTCCTTGAACACATCTTATGGTCTTGACCTTGTGATCAGATTGATTCTTAATTTTTAGAATAAAGTTCTTTAAGATTTCAGGGATTTCATCATTAGTTCTAAGGAAAAACACCCAAGTGAATCTTATGAAATCATCTGTGATCACTAAACAGTAAGAGGTCCTTCCTAGACTCATTACACTGGTGGGGCTAAACAGACCATATTTAACAAGTGTAGGGGAGTAGTGATAGAGTTCATTTCCTTTGGCTTGTGACACACTTTGTGTTGCTTCCCTTTTAGGCATGCAACACAGTGGTCATCACTTGTGAACTCTTTCTTTGGCATTCTAGTTATCAAATCATTCTTAATCAATTTATTCATGTTTTTAAAGTTTACATGGCACATTCTTTTATGCTAAAGAAAAGACTCATCACTATTTGCTTTAGACAGAAAGCAAGAAACTTCTCCAGAAGGAGATGTTTCCTGCAGATCCATCTTGTACATGTTCCCTCTCCTGGGGGCTCTGTGCAGTTTATGCTCTTAAGGAATATCAACCTCGGGCTTGAGAACAATGCACTCATGCTCAGTAAAGAGCATGTGATATTTTTGGTCACAAAATTAGGACACACTCAAAAGATTGTATCCAAGCTCCTTAACAAAGTTTACCTTCTCAATGCTAAGCTTACCATTTGTAACCTTGTCCCTGCCAGTAATGTAACCTCCTGCATCTCCTCCAAAAGCAACTGGTCCTCCATCAAATCTTTCAAAGTTTTGAAGTAAGGACTCATTGCCTGTCATGTGCCTGGAGCAGCCACTATCAATGATCCACATATTTCTGTTTGCCTTTGGTTGTCCCTGCACAAAAAGAGATGATTTAGTTACATTTAGAAACCCAAGCCTCATTGGTCTTGGGCTTGTTAAAATGAGTTAAAGGCAATGAAACAGTAATGATCCTATGTTCAGGCTCTGAGGATCATTTGCTATTGCTGATAAAGAATCTTCAGTCGCACGGTCTTCCTTCATCTTCCACACCACCTTTGGAAAATTTAGCTTGACCTTCAAAGCTTAGGAAGCTTTTGCAGCTTCGAAAGATTTAGAGACTGGACCTTCGAAAGAACTTGCTTTCAATGTAGCAAGCTTCAGTACTTCGGAAGCATTCCTTTCTTCGAGACCAAATTTCTTCCGAAGGCAATTTTTCACTTGCCTTCTTCTTCATTTTGGAGCTTCCAAAGGAAACAGATTTTCCTTCCGAAGCTTTCTTTTCCTTCTTCTTCCCAGAAGCCATTTCTTTGACCATATGGATAGTACTTTTAGGATTGTAGATGCTATCCTTAGCCAGATGAGAAGTACTACCATACATGATGCAGTCCATTTGCTTCCTTCTGGGAATCTTTTTTTCTTGAGAAGACTGAGTTTGAACACTTCCCTTCTCCTTCTTCACCTTTTCAGATAATGCAACAGGCTTTCTAGAGAGAGGCTTTCTTTTGAAGATGGGTGGTCCAGGCTAAGTAGCAGTGACACACAACTTATCAGTCTTCTGCTTGGAGCTGGAGTGAGTTGAAGATGAAGCAGAACTCTTGGTACAAGAGTTCTTGGTAGAATCTTTAGCTTTCACCACCTCAAACCCTGCAGAGAGGAATACTTTCTTCTACTTGGAGTCAAAGGTGATCTTGATGTCTTGAGCCTTCTTGATCTTCTTTTTGCACTTCTGATCAAGTTCCTTCTTTTTGACTTACTCAAACCAGATCCTTTTTCCTCCTCAGGAGCATAGTGACCCTTTTTGGATTGACTCTCTTCACTCACTTCAGAGTCATTCCTCACCATCTCCTCTTCATCCTCTTTATTACTGGGGTCTATAGAGGGCAGCACATCTTGACCAGTTCCACACCTTGGAGATCTTACTGATAGTAGGGTGTGTGGAGGAGCTATCTCACAAGATTCCAGTCCCTGCTTATTCTGATAACAAACTTTTGCATGCAGAGATGAGGATATTATGTTCTTGAAGGTCTCTTCTTCAAGAACACATTTTTCTGCTCTGGCTTTGCTGATCACAAGCTCAGCCTGGCATTCTGTCAACTTAGTAACAAGATCTTTTATTTGAGTCTTGTAGTTTGTTTGATCATGTTTAAAAGTTGAAATTGTTTTCTCTAGATCTTCAATTTTAAGCTTATAATCATTTTCAGCTCTCTTAAAATCAGCTTTTAAAATGTTTAAAGACTCAATATTAGATCTCATTTCTAAGTTGTAGGACCTATATCTGTTTACTTTAGCAATACATTCAGGAGAGTAAAGATGTTCTAATACCTTGGCTTCATCATGGTCAGCCATGAGTGCTTGATTTGGAGAAGCATCTTCAGCTTGGAAGCTCCAGTCAAAGCCTCCTTCTTCAACAGCAACTGCAGCTTGTTGTCTTGGCTTCTCATTCTGGTGCCCTCCTTCAGTGTAGTTTGGCCTGGATGATGCTTGGCCACCATTTGACTTAGGTACCTTGCATTCTCTGGCAAAGTGTCTCATCTGGTTACAGTTGTAACACTTTACTTTGCTTTTGTCCAGCCCAAACTTGCCACTGGCTGCATTGCTAGGAAACCTTCTCCCAGTCCTCTTGTAGAACTTCTGGGCTCTGTGAGTGAGAAGAGCCATCTGCTGGACTATCTCCATATATTCCAGATCATCTGGATGGATACAGTCCAGGTCTTTAAGAGTGAAAAGAAAGTTGCCTGAACTTTCATCAGTAGAGACAAAGGCTTGAGAGGAACTTGTCTCTTGGAAGGGACTTCCTTAGATGTAGCTCTCTCTGGGTGTCTCTGGGTGTCTCTGGGAAGGTGATGAAAGGACCCATTTATGAGGTTTCAGGGTAGCAGATAAGATGATGCTGTGGTTCTCTGCTATCCCCTTCACCCACATGAAGGGCTGAACTCTGGTAAGTATTGGAGTTACCAGATGAATTTTGCATGTTCATCTCCATCTGGTATCCACTGAGTATCCCATACAACTCAATGAGAGTAAGGGTCTTGAGGTTTTCAGCCCTCTTAATGACCATACAGTAGTGTGTCCATTGTTTGGGAAAAGAGGACATGAAGTTCCTAACAATATCCATGTTCTCAATAGTTACTCCAACATCAGCCAAAGTATCCGCAATCTCAACATACCTAAAGTATTGTTAAGTCATGGTTTCACCTGTCTTGAAGGTGAAGTTTTCAAACTACTGCTTCAGGAGGTCCTTCTTGTTCTCCTTGGCTTCATAGGACCCCTCATACATTAGTTTTAGTGCATCCCATAGCTGTTTAGCGGTCTTGCACTTCTTGAAACCTCTGTAGATGGAGCTTGGAAGAGCAGTTTGGAGGGCTGTCATGGCTTTCTGATCAATATCAATCCTTTTCCAGTCTTCATCAGAAAAGTCAGCCCTCTCCTTTGGTATCATGCCACCAACAGCATCAGCTGAAGAGGTGCATGGTACATGAGGTCCATTGACAACAGACTCCCACATCCTGGAATCTTGAGACTTGATGAAGCCTTCCATTCTTTGGCACCAAGTGTCAAAATCCTCAGGAGTGATCAGTAGGGACTTTTTCATAGTTCCAGTTTCCATATCAACCTTAGAGATAGCTGCCATTTGAAGAGTTAAGTAATGTATGAAGCTAAGAGGATTAAAGATGGTGAGATCTTACAATCAAGAGCCTGGAATGTTCTGATACCAAATACAGGACCGGGTAAGGGTACTTAACACTTAGTTTCACACTGAGGACAGATCTTAGATCACTTAACAATTCAAATAGGGAACTGGTAACTTAAAACAGATGATACTAAGAACACAAGTAAATTAAAGAGACAGAACTAAGAATAACACAAGAACACAAGATTGGTTTTCAAGGATATTGTATATTGATCTCAAGTTCTTTTACAAGTGTTACAAAGCATAAAAAAATTACAAGGACCTGAGACACTTTTATACTACAACCTACAACCGTTACTTACATGTAAAGACAGTTGGGATTTGACTAATCTAGACAACAAGATCAATCTAAAGTCAAAAGACAGATTGCCTTTTCACTAGTGACTATGACATGCCATAACTCACTGACTTTTCCTAATACAAAAAGTCTACATGAACAAGTAAGGTAAGTTACAGACAAAGACTATTCCTACTTTTTGATAAAGCATGGAAGTTTCACCAACTTGTGTAAAGTAGGTGAACCACCAGAGCAGGCAGCGGAAAGTGTGTCAGCTTTATCAAAAGTTGATTCAGAGAAAGCATATTTTCTCTGTCCTCTGAAGAAATCAGTCTTCACAGCTTCGGAAGACTTTGTCTCTGAAGCTTCTGAAGATTTCATCTTTGGCTTCGGAAGATGCTGGTCTTTGGCTTCGGAAGATTTCATACTTAGAATATTTTTTTGTTTTAGTGTGAAACTTCTGAAGTAACTCCTTCTGAACTGTTAGCTTCGGAAGATCTTACACTTAGACACATTTGAGAGTGTAAGACTTCTAAAGCTAGTTCATCTTTTTTTCTTAGTGCATGCATGGAAGACTTGGTTGTTCTAGCTTGTTGGTTGCATCAGCATCATAATCTTCAGATGATCTTACTTCTATTATGTAATTTATTGGGATTGTTTGTGTCACTTAATATAAATAAAGGCCTATTTGTGTAATTTAATAATTATATATACACATATATGTATTAAACTACCCCTTAGGTTCAGACTGATTTCACCACCGCCGCCGCCGGCAACCACCGTCGACACCCACCGCCGACCACCTCCTCCGACCACCATATCCTCACATCGTCCTCACCACCACCATCGTCTTTAGCTCGTGAAATGAAACAAGAACACCATCTTCATCGTCATCTTCACCACCATGGCACCACCATTACCGCCACCACACACATCAATCGCATAACCATCACATCCTTACCATCATCATCATCATTGTGTCATTACCATCATCTCACCATCATCATCAGGTCATCACCACCATCTCAACATCATCATCGCATCATCACCCCTCACACCATCCATTGCTGCTCTGTCTTCATCGGACCACTAGAGCTACTGGTTCTGACCTTGTGCTCAAAGCTCTATCTACAAGCCCTAAAAGTCAAGAATCCCCAATTTGGGTTTTCTAGGGTTTTGATAAAATGTTTGTCATCGGATGTGTGGGGTCGGACAAAATGGTTGTAGTGGTGGCTTCGTCTGACCAAGGTGTGTGGGTGGCGATGGTGGAGGTGGGAAGAGAGGAAAAGGGCGGTGGATGAATGGTTGTGGTGGTGGTCGGATGTGAGGGAAATGAGGGTGGATGGATGGGTGGGGTTTGAGTTAAGTATTATTTTTATTCAGGGAGAATGACACAAATGGTTCCTGGAATAAAGAGAGATAAATTATAAATTAGCTCCTTAAAAGGTACTTTAGTCATTTTATTCAAATTTAACAGAAAACCTAACATCTGTTAGTGTTAATACTCAAACTCATTATAGAATTAAAATCACAATACCCAAACCTGTTACTTGAAACCTTTATTACCCAAACCTATTATTTTAAATAAAACACATGGATCATTTGCGTAATTAACTCTATATATTAGGATGTCATAATATATTCGTAAATTCTGCTGCCCCTTAATGATACAAATCTTTTATGAAATATAATAAGTTGTATGGTTCGATTCGGTTTATTTGATTCTGTTGTAACCAAAACTAAACCTATATGGTTGATTATTAAAGTTGTATCATTGTATTCCATTTTGTTCAATTAATCCGATTTAGTTTTTGTAGACCAAGTTTTTCTACGTTCATTCTAGTTACGTCTAACACAAATAAATTTGAGTAATTTCAGATTTAAGTAGACTAAGTTTAAAACGTGAAACAATTCATAGTAACAATTAACCTCAATTTGTAGTTAAAATTCAACTTATATTAAAAAAATAAACAAAAAATCTTGATGGGGTAACTTAAAACGTAAAGATATTCGTTCAAATAATTAGAATTTCTGAAATTACTTTGTTTTGGTTGCTTTCATGGTCAATAATTGTAGCACCCATCCTAGACAGTCACCCGACCCACTATTGATTTGATATATAACTAACATATTTGATTAGGGTTACAAATGTTTTATTTTGTATTTTAATATATTCTCGTGCAAAATTTTCAATTATAGACGAGTTTAGCTTCAAAGGATTACGAGTTGTCGAGTTCAACGATAAAAAATGGCAAATTGCCCATAGCAATTTAGAAGTTTAGAATTAATTTTACTCGAGTATCAATTTCCATTTTTTGCTTGATCATAAAATCTAGACTTTTACTTAAATAATTTTAAAAAAGTTTATAAATAATTTAGATGATTTTACACTTAACTTATTTTACACTTAGCTTATTTTCCTTGAGTGGTGTAAAACTTTCGAAATAACTTTACTCTATACTTCATGCATGCATGCTTAGAGCTCTTTGGATTCTTTGGTTGCATCAGCCTTTAAGTATAGACCTTACAAACTCCCCCTAGGCTGATGCTACCAAAACAGATGAGATTAATCATCTATTGACAGTACTCATCAGGATCCAAACCATTCATTTCTTCATCATTTGGTCAAGATCCCTCAAACTCTCATAGTATCTCCTCATGTTGTAGATATCATGCAAAGGAAGATCAAGTATGTCTTGCCAGAAGTAGACATCTTGACCTCATTAATCTCTAATGACATACCATCTATCCGGATTAGCAGCAAAGGTTCAGGACAAGATGGGCCTCTCAGCAGCAAGAGGCTCTACTTGAATAGGAATTGGATGAGTAGCCTTTTTTTTATCACTCTCAGGATGTTCTGACCCATCCTGAGGTGTAGAGGTGGATGCCTTGGACTTCTTTTTTCTTTTTCTTGTCCCTTCTATGGCCATCATTTTCTTCTTCTTCTTGATTTCAACTGAAAAGACTGGTCTTTCAGCCATCAGGTTATTCTTGTGTGTCTTTCTCAGTTGGGTCCTCTTCCCTCACAGGTTTAGAAGGAGAGGGAGTAGGACCCTGCTGTGAATCAGAAGATAAAGTTGGCTGTAGTCTAGCACTATGTCTAGGTTGTGTTGTCTCTTGTGGTTCAACATTGACCTCAACTTCAGGTGCAGCCTGACTTAGTGGAGAATGCAAGTCAATGAGCTCACCATTTTTAATCTTCTACTTGATCACCCTAATGTGCTCATCCATGGTGGATAGAGACATTGTACCAAGCCTACTTCCGAAGAATGTATATAGCTTCAAGAAGCTCACCATCTTCTGCCTGTCAGCAGATTTCTTCAAGTCAGCTTTGATGGTGGCTCTTGACTTTGTAGCTTCTTCCCTAATCTTCCTCTCAGCAGCTTTTTGTTCTTTCATTACTTATAGCTTAAGCTGCTTGAGGTACTCAAACTCGATATATTCATATGACAGGGGAAGAAGTGCAGATGCCTGATAGTGGCCTGTGACACTCAGGTAGTTAATCATATTTTGTCTGTCTGCTTCTTTGTCTACCTGTGGTTGTTGCTCAGTTGCCACAGCCTCTGTCTCAGGGCTTTCTTGAACTGGAGAGAGATTAAGAGCATGCTTGTAGAGTCCTTTCTTCCTTCGTTCTTCCTTGATCTTGAGGAGAAGTTCTACATCCTTTGTCTATTTCCTCTTATTTGACAACTAAATGTCAGCCACTTCATTTAACTCTTCTAAGGGAAGAGAGATGAGTTTAACAATGTTGTAGTTTCTGGTCCCCAAGTAGTTCAATCTGGCTGCCCTTAACTTATTATCTTGAGTGTTTGGCCTGGGGGATGCCCTAATTGCAGCTTCCATGAAGCCTGTGGACCTACTTGAACTCTCTTCCCTTAGCTTCCTCTTCCTCTCTCTTTCCTCCTCCTTAATCTCCTCAGGAGTAATCTTCTTTTACCTTTGTCACTCATAGGCTTTGTGACTCAGGTTGGAGAGAGCTTTGGCCTTCATTGCTTGGTTCTTTACCTGAGCTCTGGCCAGAGAGAGGCTATGAGACATCTTCATCAGTTGGTGCCTCACTGAGGGTAATGGGTACTGAAGCAGTTACTGTCATCTCAAGGTTCACTGGATCAACTACTAGGCCTTCAGCTAAGGTTTCCCCTTTGAAGCTAATCTTAAGGTCCATCTCAGCATCCAATGGACCAACAGTCTTTCCTGCTAGCCTCTGTCTATATAGTCTTGCTCTCAGCTTGAACTCTTCAATCACCCTTTGTTGAATCTTATCAGCCAACCTTGCAGCTTGCCTGTTATGACTTGGGTTGGCAAGTAGGAGGTCAACTAGATAAGTGCTCTCATAGAATCTCAGGGTGTAGCATTACCCTTTTGCACATGGGAGCTAAGAGATAGGTCCATCACGTTCACAGGTTCTTATGTGTCTGGTTGAGTCCTCTGGATGGGTCTCTCAGCTAACTTGCACTTGAGATCGGTAATCACCTGAGATTTCAGGTGACTGACCATTGAGACTAAATAGGTGCGGGTTTTAGTCATTTGTTGCACCTTTAGTTTCAGACTCCCCTTATCTTCATTTGAAGAATCACCGAGGATGAGAGAATAGGACTGAAGTCTTCTTCCTCATCACCAGCACTAAGTTCTTGGCTGCTTGATTTCCCCTACACCATGACAGCTTCAGTTGAACTGTCAATGGGCTGGGTTGTCATGGTTGAGGTCTTAAAGATGTAATCACTTGCTGAAGTGAGAGCATCTTCCATATGGACCTCCTGAACTGGTTCAGGGAGATCCACCTCAGTTGTGGGTGGATGATGGTGCGCTAGACATGGGTGAGTCAGGAGCACTCTGTTGGGTTTCACAAGTTTATCAGAGTCATTTTATCCTTATAAAATGAAAACGCAGTGGAATTGGAATGAAAAACTTGTTACCGTTAATATATATAAACCAATTTATAATATCTGTTAAAAGAAAACCCGTAATGGATCATTATATGAAAAACCATGCTTACAAACAACCATAGGGTGTTAAGTAATCTACCTCTCGAATGGGACAGAGGAAAAAGATCTTTGATTGGCAGCTTCCAAAGCAGGAAACCTCAAGCTTGTCTACCCCAAGCCTCCAACAATACACCAGGTTGCTAGGATTTTTCTTGAATCGGGTTCTGTTCTTGGTTTTACTCGATTTATCGAGAGAAAAGCTACAGTAGCACACCGATTGCACCTTTGTGTGTGTTGTAAGTTATCAGAGAAAGTGGTTGAATGCAATCATATATTGCACATCCTATGAAACTAAATTTCAGAGTAAGAGAAAAGTGGGCGGAACCCATCCCTTTAACCCATCCGCATTTCTCTAATATTCATCCGCATTAGTAAATGCGGATGAACAAACTCTAACCGCATTTGTAAATGCGGAAGAAGGAACTTCATCCGAATTTCCCAAATGTACATCCACATTTGTAAATACGGATAAGTAACTCCAACATTTCCATAAATGCTCATCCACATTTGTAAATGCGGATGATCAGTCTCATCAGCATTTCCTTAAATGCTTATCCGTATTAGTAAATGCGGATGAAGTAATTCCTTTAGCATTTCCCCAATGCACATCCGCATTAGTAAATGCGGATGAGGAACATTCAATCCGCATTTCCTCAGTAACACATCCGTATTAGAAAATGCTGATGAACAAAAGAAATGCGGACAAAACACTTGTATTGTTTTGTTCAACCATTTGAATAACAATACAAAGTATTCTCTCTTTAGAATAAATTATCCATATAATTTATTCATAACACTAGTGCAAATATTTAGAAACTCAATTTCTAAATACTTCAAGTGTCAATATTTATTTACATGATCATATCATAAATAAATATTGTAGGTTTTTATCTAGTTTGTTGGGTATGACCCTACTTGGATCATAACGTACTAGCCACATCAATTCAATATGGGTCTTGGGCAGACGTCCCCACAATCTCCCACTTGCACAAGATACATAGAGAATTGATGCAAGCAGTAAATACCGCCTAACAACGGTTTACTACCCCTAATACGCATGACGAAGTGTCATTCAATAACATCATCTTCCTCAAGTCCCTTACTAGAAATGATTTAGGTGAATCTATCATTTATCCTTTTGTACCGATGTCATGTTAAATCCAGAGACATAGAATGATCATTCTCTATTAATTTAACTTATCGGCCTTAGACATCATACTCTCAACGAATAAGAGGAACAAATCCCATCTTGACTACATACGTTTCTCACAATCACCTTGTATCACACCTGAATCAGCCTTATGTACTGTCATTATTTCAGAACAGGGAAGAACTAGATCAAAGTATAATATTTGGTGAATATTGAAACCCATATGTATCTCAGGTCGGAGGATACAACGATATTCTCCTTTACTCAAATTTTACTTATGATAATTACATAATTCCATGCAGTAAAATTTGAGAGCGGATATGTCCAATATTTGTATCCCACAAATATTTATGAACCTTGGTAGCAACCTCTTGCTCTATATTCATACCTCATGAATATCCATCAATCCAAGTTCATAATAGTCTTACTTCATATTCGTTCCCACAAAATGACCGACTACGGACATTTAGAATAATAAAATATTATGGATTTAAACATTCTAAAAATATAAGATAACTCATATATCATAATCATATATATATATATATATATATATATATATTATTATATATATATATTATATTATATATATATTATATATGAGTCAAAATAATAATTGTTCCGATATTTAAATACAAAATAGATCAAATCCAATCACTAGAATATCGAAGTCCTAAGGCACAAGTATGACTCTTATGCTTTGGCCTTTCAAGGAGCTTCGTGAGTGGATCCGCAACATTTTGATCAGTGTGAACTTTGCGAATACATATCTTTCCTTTTTCAACTTCCCTATGTATTTGAATCTCCGCTCAATGTGCCCTTGTCTTTTGATGTGAAACGGGGTTCCTTGATTTTGATCAATCGCACCCTCGTTGTCACAAAGATCTCTAGGGGATCTTGAATGGTAGAGACAACCCCTACATCGGCAATGAATTCCTTCAACCATGCAGCTTCCTGTGCTGCCCAATGAAAGCGGCAATGTATTCTGATTCTGTAGTGGACAATGCTACCACATCCTGCTTTGAAACTCTTCCAGGACACTGCCCCTCCATTAATAATGCAGACATACCCCGATTGTGATCGAGAATCATCTCGATCAGTTTCGAAACTCGCATCCGTGTAACCCTTTACAACGTGTTCCTCTTCACCAGATCCGTATATTAGAAACATATCCTTAGTCCTCCTAAGGTATTTCAATATACTTTTAATAGCCATCCAATGACTATTTTCCAGATTCTACTGATATCTACTTGTCATGCTCAAAGCGCATGACACGTCGGGTCTAGTGCATATCATTGCATACATGATGGATCCTATAGCAGATGCATATGGGATTTCATTCATACTTTCTTGCTCATCCTTTGAGCTTGGACATTGAGATGCACTCAATATTGTCCCTCTTTGAATAGGTACCAAACCTTTTTAGAGTTCTCCATCTCTGGAACCTTTTCAAGATTTTATCAATGTATGCACTTTGGTTAAACCTATCAACCTCCTTGATCTATCCCTATAGACTTTATTCCCAACATATAGGCGGCTTCACCAAGATATTTGATGGAAAACAACTTCCAAGTCAGGTTTAACACCTTCATAGTTGGAATGTCATTTCCAAATAGTAATATATCATCAACATACAATACTAAGAATGTGATGATGCTCCCACTACTTTCTTATACACACAAGCTTCATCAGCGTTCTTGATGAATCCAAACCTTTTGATCTCTTCATCAAAACGTTGATTCCAATTTCTTGATGCTTGTTAAATCCATAGATTAATTTCTTCAACTTGCATACTTTAGTAATATTGTGGATCGACAAAACCTTCGGGCTGAACCATAGACATTCTCTTCGAGATGTCCATTAAGGAAAGCAGTTTTGACATCCATTTGCCAAATCTCATAGTCATAATATGCAGCTATGGCAAATAATATCCTAATTGACTTTAGCATTGCCACGGGCGAGAAGGTTTCATCATAATCAACCCCTTGAGTTTGAGTGAAATCTTTTTGCTACAAGTCTCGCTTTAATAAGTATCCAAGTTTTCATGCATATCGTTTTCTTCTTGAAACCCCACTTGCATCTAACCAGTTTAGAGTTAAGCGGTGGCACAACCAATTCCCACACTTGGTTGTCATACATGGATTGCGTTTATGGCTTCAAGCCACTTGTCACATCCGAATTGGACATTGCATCATGGTATGTAGTTAGTTCATCCGAGTCAACTACATAGCATCCATTCATGAAAAATCCATATCTTTCAGGTGGATAGCTAGTTCTACCAGATCTGCGAATTTTTGTGTGTATTGATCAACCACTATCATTCAACAACCTCTTGTTGATTGCTAGTATCAACCAAATGTGTATCGGCTTTTGTGTTCTCGATCCTCATCAAGTTCCACTATTCTATCGGTAGTTCCTTCCATAAGGAATTTAGGTTCCAAGACTTAGCCTTTCGAGCAATAAATACCTTTTGCTCTGTTGGATGTAGAAGTAATATCCCATCGAGTCTTTGGATATCCTACAAAGATACACTTAGTGGATCGGCTTTCTAACTTGTTTGGGGTGTTTTGCTTGACATAAGCCTCACAACCCCATACCTTAAATATGATAATGATAGAACCCTTCCATGCATTTTTAAAAGGTGGGGCCATATTCAGAATACGGGCTGGGAGAGCAATGCGAGACCCCAAAATGACAGAGGTAGTGTGCTTCTAGCCATCATAGATCGAACCATATCCAATAGGGTTCGGTTTCTCCTCTCAGTCACACCATTATGCTGTGGTGTTCCCGGTGGAGCAAGGTGAGACAATCCCACAACTCCTAAGATGATCTTGAAAGGCATCACTAAAGTATTCACCTCCTCTATCCGAACGAAGAACTTTGATGGTTTTTTTGAGTTGATTTTCTACTTCATTCTTGAAGATTTTTAACGTTTCAAAAGCTTCATCTTTGTGTCTCAACAAGTAGACATAACCATAAACGACTATAATCGTCGATAAAGGTATGAAGTATCTTTCACCATCCTTGTCATTTTTTAAAAGGACCACATACATCTGAATGTATGATTCCTAATAGTCTTTTGCCCTTTGGTTAGTACACTAAAGGGTTCCTTGATCATCTTTTCTTATAAACAAGATTCACACTTATCAAATGAACCCTCTTCATTTACTCCAAAAGACCACTCTTTTGAAGTATTTGAATACGATTCTTGTTTATATGACCAAGACTACAATGCCAAAGATATAATTTACTTAAACCCATTTTAAATTTCTTGGTGCTCGACTGGTATAACGAGTTATTAAAGGATGAGTCATCATGAACCAATTCATAAATACCATTAAAAGGCGTAGCCTTAAAATAAAATATATCATCCATAAATACACAAATACCATCATTTATAAACTTTAATACATAACCAAATTGTTTTAGAAGGGAAATAGAAATTATGTTCCTAGTCAAACTAGGAGCATACAAAACATTTTTCAAAATGACTTCCAAATGGGTTGCCTTGGCGGTGACGGAGGCAACCTGTCTTCATCCGATGTTTTTAGAGTTCCTAATTTCAGATCTGTACTATGTTTTGTTTTTGGGGTTATGGACCCTTTAAGGTTCCTGATTTTAGATCTGGAAAGGTTTGTCGGTTGTGATGCCATCTGTATCATCAGATGACGCCGGGTTCGGCTGCCATTGTACACAGACACATTGTTTTCTCATGGTGGCGGTGGACAGTGACAATGGCGGCGGTAGCAGCTCCGCCTCCCGTCGCCGATGTTGTTCTGTGTTTTAAGTGATTTGCCATTAAATTGTTGGTGTCGATGTTGTTAAACAGTTGTTCATATGACATATGTCTGCTTCTGCTACTTGCTTGATGACGATGGCCCTACATGTCGGCATCAGAGAGCTCAAAGCCCCAAATACGTTGGCCATGTTAGGTTGTTGGCTTGGTGATGATGTGCATCTGAGGTTTTTTTTGTTTCACATCTAGGCGATGATGATTAAATTATGAATTTGGTGTTTATCGTTTTGATGTGGTAAACGAACATTTGCAGCAACAATAAACCATTATTTCTGAGTCTTCAGAAACTTCAAAAACGTTAAAACAGATTTAATCCTGCCGCAAAGCGGCGGGTGGATACAACTAGTTAACGTTTATAAAACAAAATGCCTGAGTGTTAATTTATGTTCTTTTAACAAGCGTTAATTTTCTGTTATTTTTGCTTAAATGACCAAAATGTCCTTTAATAATCATAGGACTATTTTAAATTTAATATATACTAATAACTAACTGGTTGTGCATTGAGGTTGACATCATGCTTAGGGTGGTTTTCAAAAAAGAATTGATTTTTATTTTTAACCCAATGCTTCTCATCTTTTGCAATTTAATCTTACAATCTTTTTATTTTTAATTTTGGTCTCATATACTTTCATCTTTTGCAAATTTTCGTTTACCTTTCGTTCAAAATTTCGCAAGTTAAAACGACGCAACATGCAAGTGTGTTTTAACATTTTTACGTTTCGCTTTACGTTTCTTTCTAAATTTTATGAGCTAACACGCCACAACGTGCGTGTGTGCTTCAGTGTTTTTATGTCTATCTTTTCTCGTTTGATAGGTTCGTCGCAGCACGCGGTTCCTAAATCAAACTAGTTGTACTTTCCTATGTTTTACGTTTCGGTCTATTTTATTCTCATTAACACACCGCAACCTTAATGTTGGTGGTCGCTAGCAATGGTGTGACATTTGTGCTATTTGGCACGGTTTTAAGCTCCCGTAACAATGCGAGGGACTTAATTCTAGTTAACTCTATGTAATACCTAGAGGGGCTATTGTTTGCCAACGTTCAATAGTTGATTATTTCATCCACCACAACCGCCAAAAAAAACCCTCACCGCCCATCACGTCATCTTCATCACCACCCCAAATGTGTGATTAACTCAAAAACAAGAACACGAACAGCCATAATAAAACAACAAAACCAGAACAATTATAAGAAAAAAATCTAAATTATAAAAGGCATTGGTTATATAGACATCCATTTGTGTTATTGGTACACCATTTCTCTATCTTTCACTAATGTATTTGTATATGTATAGATAGAGATAGAGATAGAGATAGAGATAAAAAAATGTATCTTAATAATCATTTGATGTATCTATAACAAACCCTTATAAAATTGTATGAATTGATATAAACCATAGCATGAGATTGATGAAAAACCCTAAAAAGGTTTAGATCTTTCTAAGATTTACAATACCTAGATGCATACACACACGTACATAAAGAAATACACATTGAGATATTGAGATAATATATAAGAGAGAAAGATGAGATCTTACGAACACTTGATGAAAAAATGCTCCAAAATCATATGATTGTAAGAAGTGAAACAAGAAATGGGTTGACAACCCAAAATCAACGCCCACACCGCATATATCCACTGTTGTCGATGACATCTAAACCTAGACCACTGGTGGCTCTTCTCTTTATCTTTCTCAATCTATCATCGCTCACTGTCATCGTCCCTTCTTTTCACGTAGTGCGAGTTTGAGACACGCCCCCGGTTATTAGCCCTCTTTTTATATTTAATTAAATACTTAATTTTTAACTGGTTATAATATTTTTGAAATTTTTATTCTTCTATCATTCAGGTAATTGCTTACTATTTAAATAAGTAATTTTTTTCAATACTTATAATATTTAATTATCTTTTTTAATACTTAGCCAAGTAATATTTTAAATGGCTTAATGACTGTAAATATTTTTTGAGTTTTGATTAATTCTATCCAATAAATAAAACTTAAGTTTATTAGTTATGATGTTAACAAAATAAATTTTCAAATCCAAATAGAAGGCCAAACAATATTTGACGTGCTCTCTTTCTGTTGAATTTTTTTTATAACATTTTACTTAATTTAAAGAGGTCATGGTTTTGTAAACAAAAATATAAAATGATATAGAACTAATCTGAATGTTTTATACTACTAGTTTTTTTTTTCATTTATTTGAAGATGTAATGTTGAAGATATAGTTTAGAAAAGAAAATAATAGAGATTTGAAAAAGCAACAGTTGGTAATACGACGTCAACATAATGGGCTCGCAGTGGAGATCTCTATCCTAAAATCCACCCAATTCCCCTTCTCTTCTCTTCCTTCACGGTGGATCAATCTCTCTCACACAACCCCCCCCCCCCCCCCCCCCCCCGGCGGTCGGAGCTCTCCACCCACCGGCAGTCACGGCGGCGCCACCATGGAAAAGCTCATCTGCAGCCCCACCCACCACCACCACCACCTCCACCCTCACCTAAAGCCCCGCCCATTTTCCCCCAACTCGCCCGATTCCAACTCACACTAGGCCCTTCAATCTCAACCCCCGAGTCAACTCAGTTCGCTGCAAACATCAACAACATCTCACGTTTCATTCTTCTCCCGAGTCAACTCAGTTCGCTGCAAACATCAACAACATCCACGTCTCATTCTTCTTCTTCCTCTTCTCCCGTTGTCAAGATAACGGATTTGGCGGAAAACGAGGGTTCTGTTGTACCGAAACCTCGGTTTTCGCAGTTATTCTCTCAGGCATTTTCTCATCAACAGAAGGTAATGAGTAATTTTAAACTCAAATTTTCAATGTTAAGATGATGATATTTGAGTTGAATTGTACTATTGTCGTTTATGGAATTCTGGATATGATTTGTTGTTGGATGATTTATTTAGGGTTGATTTATTTAGGGTTTTGAATCTATAAAATAAATGTTTGATGGTTACTGGTAATTTTTATTCGAATATTGGCTCTTGTTAGAGGTTTAGATTCCTCTTAATTGGAATAGCATCTGGGACTTTTTCTGTTATTTAATAGTAATCTACTTGAAGAAGTCTATCAGTTGACTTCCAATTTTTAGTTTATAAAATCGATAAGAATGTTTAACCGTGGCTACGATAATGAATAAGCACAAAAGTTGCATTTTTAGAAGGGATTATTGGGAATTGAAGAATAAAATAAGTGGATAATTTGCTGCTTAAAACCAGATAGTTTTACATTTATCTTGTTAATCAGTTTTCTTACAGCAACTCCTTACATGATTATTCAAATCTGATAATTTGGTGCAAACAATCAGAGAATCAGAATTCTATTCACATCTTAATCATATTCATTGTAATTAAGCACTTCAAAATGCTATAACCATTTTAGATGCACATCCAACCACTCCCAAAGAAGTACAAGTTTGGGACCTTTGTGTGCGCGTGTGTGTATGTGGGGGTTTATAATATATGGGAATGTGTCGAGGTACTATTGCTAAACAGAGTTTCATACAAAAGATGAAGAATGATAATTTACATGCATAATTGGTCTTGGGAGTTCAAATTATTTTGATTAAGGGGGTATTTAGGATCCTTTTAGGATAAATAAGTGTTTTACACTTTGAGTGTCCAATGAATGGCATTTTTAACCTAACAATTCAATGGCTATCATAGATTCATATCTATTGTAGAGTAACAAATAGCTATTACATTAGACCCTAATAACAAAGAACAATGAAAAAGAGATTGTGTCGTTATTTATTAAGTTTTAATAGTCAGAAGTGGATTGCTCTGTTTTTCAGTTTGGTAAATGTATTGAAGCATCATATCTGAAATACTTGAATACACAAGATAAAGTGTTATAATATATTTTTTTTATATTTTTGTAAGCAAATAATTGTTTATGAAGAAATGGACAAAGAGGTGTGGGTGGGTAACCCAACTTGAACCAATCCCCTTTGGAATAATACTAAAATAATGACACCTGAAACCCAACCTGCCCATCTTGCTTCCTTTAACATTAATGATAATGAGATGTTCCAGATATAATCATTGTTAAAAGATATGGTTTTCTAAGATTATTCTCTTTTGTAGTGGCATCACTATATTGATGAAACTAACTGTCATGTATGCTTTTGGAGATTGATATCTTTTAAGCTGAGCATCCATTTCCATATCCTTAAAAGTTGAGGTGGAGAATTTGTAATGTTAAGCCCTCTTTAAATAAACAAAGTAACAAATAAACAAACATACCCAGCAAAATCCTATTCTAAATAGGTTACTAATGATGAAATTTGTTTTTGTTTTCTTTTCTGTTCTTGATTCTTTTCCTTTTGGTGGCACATTCTAATATATCAGAAGTGATGTTGCAAAACCAGAATATCATAACTCCCCTTCACTCTAAAAAGTTTGAGTGCTTGACTTTGCATGTTGTTTTAGTAAAACATATGACTGAATATATTCTAAATAACCATTAGTAGTGGCTAGATAAGGAGATCTTTTAGACCTAAAGAGTCACTTCGTTTTTTGTATGTCAGACTTCCTATAAAGGAAATGTTGCCTTCTTTGTGGGATGCAAATTGGAAATTTTGTAATTTTAATGACATGGAGACCCTAGAAAGCATGTTGAGTCTAGTTAGGCTCTTTTAATATTGATAATATAAAGCATTATGTGCCATTAAACCTTTTCGAGCATTCTATATCATCCCTACCAAATCACATGTTAGCAAAATGTTGTGTCAATTTATGTTTCCTTATTTTGTTAAATTGGATTTTTTTTAATATGTTCATCATATCCTACTTAGATACTACGCTGGTTGCCAACCCCATGTGATGCCATGTAATACCGAGTTAAAATTTACATCTAAGTTATTAAATTGTTTCTCGTTGGTTTCCCAAGTTGCTTTCTACTTGGTGGTTGTTTGTTACATTCTTGGTCTCTATTACTATTTACCAATTGTCACAATTTTGAGCCATTTATGTGTAATTCGGTTTTTATTTTATCTCAGATTTTTAAAATCAAAAAGGTTCCAGCTAAAAGGGAATGTGTCAAATGGGCTGAATGGGTCAAACGATCTCAAGTATATAAGGCATACATCCTAATGTGTTTTTATTCAAAGATTTAGATTGTTACTATAATAATCTTGATTTTGTAAGCATAATTTAAAAATGAAATACTTGCAAATTTTTGAAGATATGGGCAAATAATGTTTGTGGGTCAAACCAACATGTCATACCCGTTGCTATTTTAACTTGACTTAATAATGACTTGTTTCACGAACCTGTATTGGCATGTTAACCAACCCCCCTGGCCCGTCCATCTTGCCACCTCTAGCTATTACACTTCATAAATGTTATTTTTACTTCTGTGGTTTACCGATCGGTTTTGTATTGTTACTGCCTTTTGTTTTAATTCTTGACCCAGTTGAATATTAAATCTGCATACATCAACTCGTTGTAATATAAATGACTTGTTTGTATTCTAAATTCATTTTTTTGATAAATTAAAATTTTGATCTTACACCCTAGTTTGAAGCCCATGTAAGTTATGGTTCTTTAATATCTGTATTCTTGTTTTTTTTTTTATATTTGGTACAGTATCAAGTTTTGTACAATTTCATTTCTGGCAACCTTTCTTTGTATTGTGCAAACGTTTATATTTTTGCGACTTTGAGGACTCAGCATGTGGTTTTTGATCCCATGATGGGATCATTATTGAAGTAACTGGTGAATAAATGTGTAAAGAATTGATTATATGATGCAGATACTAGGATCAAACAAACTAGAGGTGACAGGTTGAGAAATCAAACAAATAACGTTTTCTTAGAGGTCAAACTGGTTGGGTTGGTCTGCAAAGATTTTTTGGGTCAATTCTTTTACAAAAAAGTCAATTGCATTATATATGATTACAAAAAATATCATTGCAAACAGGGAAACAGTTTACACTTTTAACACTACGAATTAGGAGGTTGTATGCAACAAAAATACACTAAGGGGGATTGTCGACCTCCTTGACGTAATTGTTTATCTAACATTTATGATATGGGCCAATAACATAGATCATAACCCAATTCCATATGCTCATAAATAAATGGGTTGAACCAGCCACCTCTAAAAGAAACCATTTTCATTGCTTATGATGTTAAATTGTATCTCTTATCATCATTATTGGGTTTTTCAGGCAACTGCTGCTGGAACAGTAATTCTACTATCAGCCCTCCTTGTATTTGTTGTCCAACCTGTTTTCGTCTCCCCTGCATTTGCCTCATTTCAAACCGCAACCAAAACAGGCCCGGGCGCACTTGTCCGTAGCGAGCTACTAAGTAGTGCATGGACTGGCTTTTTAGCCGGTTGCTTGCACACATTATCTGGACCCGACCACCTTGCTGCCTTGGCCCCACTCTCAATCGGGAGGTCACGGGTCGAAAGTGCTCTCGTGGGAGCGCTTTGGGGGTGTGGCCATGATGCCGGGCAGGTAATCTTTGGTTTACTTTTCTTACTCTTAAAAGACCGACTCCATATCGAGATCATAAGAACCTGGGGAACCCGAGTTGTTGGTTTTACCCTTCTTGTAATTGGGGCTATGGGAATCCGTGAAGCCTCAGAAGTCCCGACCCCTTGTGTTGCCTTAGAGAATGGTGAGTGTGACGTCAGTGTTTACGAGGCTTCATTAGCTGACCCGTCTGTTAGCAAGAAGAAAAAAATCGGGTTTGCAACTTTTGCAACTGGTATAATCCACGGGTTACAACCCGATGCACTTATGATGGTTTTGCCTGCACTTGCGCTCCCGTCACGTGTGGCGGGTGCAGCTTTCTTAGGTATGTTTTTGGTGGGCACCGTTATTGCTATGGGGAGCTATACAGTTTTCATCGGGTCATGTAGCCAGGCGTTGAAAGATCGGATCCCAAGAATCACAGAGAAGCTTACTTGGATATCATCAATGGTGGCTATCGCGCTAGGGCTCGGGATTATTATTAGTCAGTTTTTTGGGTTTAGTTTGTATTGATTTTGAGATTATTTTTGAACTTAGGGGGATGATACACCTATTATCAGCAGCAGAAAGATGTTATTTGAGTGTTTTATTTGATATATTGGAATAGTACCTGGTGCATTAATGTCTGTACTATGTTCTTATGGGTGCGTGTTAATGATTGTACTGTTTGTATGGACTGTGTATTTGATCAGCTATAGTCCATCATTTGCTGAACCACTGGCAAGCCCTGAATGAGTCAAGGTTGTATTTGCTGTGATTTTCAGAACTTGAACAGGGACCCTGGCTCAACCAATATTAAATTTACTGAAGCGAGGCCATACGGATGTAGACCGGCTTGATTCCAAGACTGACCATGACCCGAATACATACTTATGGTTATCTAATTTGAAATATATATATATAAACGCACTGTTTTAAACTTTAAATCCCTTTAAAAAATGTTGGAGCTAACTGGAACCTGTTTTTAACTTGATATTGTTTAAATAGCTTATGGTTTGTAGCTTGCTTATTGGCTGGTACCTTGTGTTGATTTTGCTCAAGCTAACTGTCTCATATAAGTATCCGTGACAAGTTCGGGCAGAAAGTAGCCCGCTCACGCAAAAACTTGATTGAATTAGTTTGAGTAACCTAGTCTTTGGCTGATATAATTTAACTCATCTCTTGTACATTTAGAGTTTTATATTGTATTTAATACTTGTATAATTAGTTTGAGGTTGTTAACTTTTACGACCTTAAAAAAACACTAAAGAATTATCAACATTGGGAAAATTGAGCTTAACTGTCTCGCCGCGACCCATCTCGATTCAAAAAGAGACTCGAATTGTTTCTAGCTCGGATGAAAATAGAGGTGTGTAAGAAAGAGGATGGGAACTGGAACTGTTTTAGCCCAAAGGAAACTGTTTCAGAAACCAGTTTGAGCCCGAACTAAACTCCAGGGTTGAAATCGGTTTGTAACTCCCTCTGTTAAAACTTGTTAAAATTAAACCGAACTAGATAAAACCAGCTTTCAAAGCGAACTGAAAAATTCCCCATCTAAACCGGTTTAAGACCAATACGCTTTTAGCTTAAACCTAATGTTAACCAACTTTGACGGGAGCCAACTCGATCATAATCGGAACCAATTTGAGTCAAAAACTAATTTGTGCACCTATAGTCTATAGATGATTAATATTATATGTGAAGTCAAGCCGGTGTGAATTAATATTATCTTCGGGTAGGCCCTGCCGCCCTGACGAATAAAGCCCATTCCGTCCAAGACATCATTATGAATTTATGATTACGTTGCGAATTACTGAAATGACTATTATATTCCTGATTTAACATATCATGTTTCTAATTTTTCTCAGTCAAACGTCAAATAATTACATCATTTTTATGTCGGTTTCATACTTTTCAAACTAGAATTTATAAGTCATAATATGTTATTTGAACGAACAAGAGGGGGAAAATTTTTCTGATAATATTATAAAATACAGAAAACAAGATATATAACCCTAAAACAGACTAACGGAATAGGAACAAACTAACTCCCTAACAAAACGGAAAACGTTAAATAACTATCTACAAATATAACCAACACCCCCCCCCCCCCCTCAAGTTGGAGGGTATGACAACCCCAACTTGGTAATAAGAGCATGATGCTGATGACTGGGAAGATTTTTTGTGAACATATCAGCCGGCTGCTCCTTTGTAGAAATATGAGATAAACTGATGAGACCTTCTTGTAATTTTTCCCGAACAAAATGACAATCTAAATCAATATGTTTCGTCCGTTCATGATAAACTGGGTTCTTAGCAATGTGAATAGTAGCTTGACTGTCACATTTTAAAGAAATTAGTGTAATGGAGGACACAGAAAATTCATTCAGTAATCTAGTTAACCAAGTAAGCTCAACTGTAACCCTGCGCATAGATCTATACTCAACCTCAGCAGAACTTAAAGAAACCGTTGACTGCTTCTTTGACTTCCATGAAATAGGGCTCCCTCCAAGTAAAATGAAATAGCCAGATATAGATCGTCTTGTATTAGGACAAGATGCCCAATCTGAATCACAAAAGGCTTCTAAAGTAAAATCTTGAGAATCATTAAAGAATAGCCTTTGATCATATGACCCTTTTACATAACCAAGAGTATGCAAAGTAGCCTCCCAACGAGGAAGATGAGGAGTTTGCATAAACTGACTAAGGAACTGGACAGCAAAAGAAAGATCCGGTCTTGTGTGAGTCAAGTAGCTTAACTTTCCAACTAACCGCCTATATTTCAAGGGGTCATCAAATAAAAGACCGAGATCAGATTTGAGCTGCAAATTTGCAGGAAGAGGACAAGATTTATTGATATCAATATTGAACTCACTAAATTCTTGTATAAGATCTTTGGCAAACTTTCGTTGTGTCATTATTGTACCATTTAGAACTTTCAAAACCTCAATGCCTAAAAAATAGTTGAGAGAACCCAGGTCTTTGATTTTAAAAGTACTATCCAAAAAAGATTTTAAAGCATCCATTTCCTTGGAATCATTCCCTGTTAAAAGAATATCATCAACATACACTGCAATATGTATAATTGAATCACCCATGTATTTAGAGAAAAGTGAGTGATCATTATGAGGCCGAACATAACCTCTTGATTTCAAAGCAACAGACAGCTTTCCATACCATTGTCTGGATGCTTGTTTAAGACCATAGAGAGATTTTGTAGCTTTAAAACTTGAGAAGAATCAGTCAAAATCATACCAGGAGGAGGACACATATAGATCTCTTCATCAAGATCACCATGAAGAAAAGCATTATTTACATCCAATTGATGTAAAGGCCAATGCTTTTTAGTAGCTATAGCAATCAGACTTCTAATGGTTGTCATCTTGACTACTGGAGAAAAAGTTTCAGTATAGTCAATGCCTACTTTTTAAGTATCTCCTCTAACAACTAGCCTTGCTTTAAATCTCTTAACGGTTCCATCAGCTTTGAATTTGACTTTATAAACCCACTTGCATTTTATTGGCTTCTTACCTTTAGGCAAAGAAGTAACCAGCCAAGTATGGTTAGCATGTAGAGCATCAAGTTCCAATTGCATAGCAGCCTGCCATTCAGGAGAAATGACTGCCTCTTGATAAGAATTTGGCTCCATTATGGTATTCAAATTCTAAAACAAGGTTTTGCTGGAGGTTGAAACATGAGAAGATTAAACATGATTTACTGAAGAAATGTCAGTAAGAGTGTGAGGACAAGATGTTGCAGAATTACATTGATAATCATCAAGATAAGAAGGGGGTTTGGAGTGTCTAGATGATTTTCTTAAAGGTTGAGAAGGAATAGAACTAGAAGAAGGAGGAACCTGACTAGAAAAAGGAACTGAAGTGGAAGGAGGAATAGAACTGTTAGAAGGATTAAGAATGGGTTCAAGAAAATCAAAAGGGAGTTCAATGGCGGGAAACAAAACGGAAGAAGAAGAATTAGGAATGGATGGAAATAATGTTTCAAAAAATATAACATCTCTTGAAACCAGAATTTTATTATTCTTGAAATCATATAATTTGTATCCTTTCTTACCCATTGGATAACCAATGAACACACAAGGAATGGCTCTAGGCTGAAACTTGTCTCTACCTTGTTTTAATGTTGAAGCATAACACAAGCAACCAAAGGTTTTGAGATGATTTTAAGAAGGGACCTTACCAAACAAAACCTCATGAGGTGATTTATCATCAAGAATATCAGTGGGAAACAAATTTTTAAGATGAGTGGCAGTTAAAAGACATTCTCCCCAAAATTTAATTGGTAACTTGGATTGAAAAAGAAGAGCTCTAGCAGTTTCTAACAAATGTTTATGCTTTCTTTCTACTATTCCATTTTGTTGTGGAGTGGCCACACAAGAAGTTTGATGTATGATGCCTTTTGAAAGGAGGCATTGAGTATGGGTAGCAGAGGATCCTAACTCAAAGGCATTATCAGTTCTCAAGCATTTTATCTTTGCTCAAAACTGTGTTTCAATCATATTTATGAAACTTTGTAATACATCAAAAGCATTACTTTTAGTAGAAAGAAGATGAGTCCAAGTAACTCTAGTAAAATCATCCACAATGGTCAAAAAATATCGAAAACCATTATGTGTAGATGTATTGTATGGACCCCACACATCCACATGAACAAGATCAAAAGGATGAGATGTTTCAGTACTACTAGTAGTGAAAGGAAGTCTGTGTTGTTTGGCCAAAGGAAAAATCTCACAACAATCAAGTTGATCATCTTTAGAAAATGAAAATACAGAAACTTTTTAATTTGTACAAAGGTAAATGACCAAGTCTGTTATGCCATGTTCTGCCACTAACACTAGCATTGTAATATGATTGCCTTATTTTAGAATCAGAAACAACATTAGACTGTGAAACTATCTCATTAGTTTTGAGAAGATACAATCCGTCAAGCAATTTACCAAGAACCACTGGCCTCTTCAGAGAGGGGCCTACAACATACAAGCTTTGTTAGAAAAGAAAACAAGTCCATTGGTATCAATACATAATCTGGCTATGGATAACAAATTATTATTGAACTTTGGAACCAAAAGAACATGTTTAAGAGTAATATTAGGAAGCAAGTTCATTGTTCCAGCTTGTGTAGCTGTTAAAACATCACCGTCAGGAAGAAAAATAGAAATGGCTTTAGAAAGAGTTTTGATATTAGTGAGTAATCTAGGATCATAGCACATGTGATCATTAGCACCTGTGTCTATGATCCATCTTGACTTTGGATTAGAAATAGAATTACATGCCATTATACTTGCGAAATTGGCATATTTGATTTCATTTATAGATTCTCCATCTTGAGTATCAGATTGAGAAGAGGTTTTGATCTGAGTGTTATGAAGGAATTGAATTAGTTGTTGACACTGCTCTGGAGTAAGACAGGAACCAGAACTCATAGCATGAACAGGTGAATCATTAGCACAAGCATTAGCAGCCACATGTTTTGGTTTATTAAACTTGAAGTCTTTAGGGAAACCAATCAACCTATAGCACTTATTCACAGAATGACCAGGTTTCTTGCAATGACTACAAACAGGCTTCTTAGAATCACTTCTGGTCTGAACATTCATTGATGACACATCAGGAAAAGCTTGACTAACAGGATGAATCTCCTTTTGATTTTCATCTTGAACTAAAAGAGAATAAGCCTTGTTTATTGAAGGGAGAGGCTGCATCATTAGAATGTTTGCCCTGACATTATCATAACTAGAATTTAGGCCCATAAGAAATTGAATCAATTTTTGTTCTTCTTCTTTCTTAGAAATTACTGCATAAGCACCACAAGAACAAGCTGGAACCTCCGATAATGAACTAAGTTCATCCCAAATACTTTTGATCTTTGTGAAATAGGTAGCAATATCACTACTACCTTGTGAAATTTCATAAATACTTTTCTGCAACTGATTAATCTGCCCAAACCTATCATTCAATTCTTTCCACAATTGACTAGTTGTTTTAACATACAAAACACTTTCTCCAATCTCTCTTGATAAAGTGTTAATAATCCATGCGATTACTATGTCGTTACATCGACTCCTCAGGCTAGGGTTTGTAGAATTTGTGACAGATCCATCAACAAATCCGAATTTGTTCTTCACAGATAGTGCAATAGACATCGCTCTTTTCCAAGATCCAAATCCAGTCCCATCGAACTGTTTGGAGACAAGAATCATCCCTGGATGATCAGAGGGATAAAGAAATAGAGGATTCGAATCATCCATTGGAGGAATCGATTGAGAAATCGCCATAAGAACAAGACAAACGAACAAAATAGGAACGGAAACGAAAGAAGAAATGAAGATTCAAGCACAGAATCGAGAGCAAATTTGCTCTGATACCATGTTATTTTGAACGAACAAGAAGGGGAAATTTTTTTTGATGATATTATTGAATACAGAAAACAAGATATATAACCCTAAAACAGACTAATGGAATAGTAACAAACTAACTCCCTAACAAAACAGAAAACGTTAAATAACTATCTACAAATATAACCAACATAATATAATTGCTAAATAAATTTCAAGCTAGATATTTATCAATACCTGTTAAAAACAATTAAAAAGTCTTCTAGATAACTAAGCAACATCAATAAATTGAATTTTCATTAAATATATATATAAAGTTAGAATTATTAAATTAACAACTTATAGAAAAATATAAGTCAATTAAAGATAATCATAATGTTAGGGATAAAATATGGTGTAATGAGAAAAGTTGGTGGAGTAGTTTTGTTTTTTGTATTTGAATGATCGAAAGAGGACTTTAGAGTTCAAAGGGTGGTTGTTTTCTAGTAAATTGAAGTTTATGCAACCTACTAGGACTAATTAGAAGCATTTAGGTTTTTTTCAGGAATAAATGTGTGTTCATACTAACAGATGGGATATTGTAAATCATATTTATATCCATATATAATAATAAAATATATTGGTATTATCCTAATTAGTTGAGAGAGATAATTTCTCCTTATTTCTGTCATCGGGTTTAGGAGAAGTAGACGAGGAGGATGTGTTGGAAAGAATCAGATCAGATGATCGAGTACTTGAAAGGCACGACACTAGATTTTATATAGTTCATACGATAAAGGTTACAAAACTATTTTTCATCTCTAGGGTTACCAAAATATTTTTTTTGATAGTATATACAATGATTGAGGGATGTATCCTAGTGTCCATGATGGATGTGAGATCGCATATCAGAAAAGAAAAAAAAAAGGAACAGAGGGTGATGGCCAATCGGCCAACAGGAAGGAGAGACTAGGGTGGCTAGTGTTTTCATTTTTTTTTATTAATTTTTATTTTACGTAATCGGAGACTAATATGATGCCATAGAGGAATGTGCAAAATGTTTGATCTCTTTGAGAACCCTAAGACCATCTACATGGGAGGAGGGGGGAGGCTCAACGATGGTCCTTATTTTTAAAGAATGCGGATGAATTTCCATCCTTCATCTCCTCTCCCCCTTCATGCATCTTGTCAGACTCTTGCCATCTTCACGGATGTATCTCCTTCCCTTAGAGTTATTTCACTCCTATATCTCGATCCAATCTTTAAACCCATCCTCAAAATTTAAATGAATGTTACAACAAGATGGTAAAAGTATAGATTTACTTCAATCCCTATATTTAATCCTTATATTGTTTATGAGTGAAAAAAAAGAAGAATAACAAAAAAAGAAGAAGAATAAACTAGTATTATTTAATTGAAACAAATTTCGATATGAGAGATGAGATATGAAAAGTTCTTAAAACAAATTAAAGAGATGACATGAAGGATGCTATTGTAAACATACTAATAAACCTAAAATACGTCACTTACATAACCTAAACTCTACACGTAAGCTTCAACCAAGAAATTAATCAACAAAGCTAAGTTGAAGTTTATAAATATAACATTGTTGTTTAACTATATTTATTAATTTCCTATTTAAATAAAAAAAATTAGATATGAAACTAATTTTTATTCACTAAATACAGATTAGAAAAAAGATAGTTAGAGCTCACTAAGAATAATCTCCTTACTTCTGGAGGTCAAAGAAATGTTTGCTATCTTCAGTTTCTCACACCCTATCAATAATATCCTCTATAACACTTTGGAGTTAAAAGGGTGGTTGTTTTCTACAAAATTGAAGTTTATGCAACCTACTAGGACTTAGAAGCATTTAGGTTTAGGTATAAATGTGTATTCATACTAGATTTAGAATGTTACAATAAGTTGTAAAATATATAGACTTACTATTTATTCCCTATATATAATCCTAGTATTTTTTTATGTGTGAAAAAAAAGAAGAATAACAAAAATAAAAATAAGAAACAAGTATTATTTAATTGAAACAAATTTCGATATGAGAAATGAGACATGAAAAGTTCTTAAAACAAATTAAATAGATGACATGAAGGATGTTACTGTAAACATACTAATAAACCTAAAATACATCACACTTACATAACCTAAACTCTACACGTAAACATCAAACAAGAAACTAATCAACAAAGCTAATTTAAAGTTTTTAAACATAACACTGTTGTTTAACTGTATTTATCAATATCATATTTAAAAAAATAGATATGAAACTATTTTTTATTTATCAAATACACGTTAAAAAAGTAGGCAGAGCTCACTAAGAATAACCTCTCTACTTCTTGAGGTAAAAGAAATGTTGGATATCTTCATCTTCTCACACCCTATCAATAATATACTCTATAATAGGACTTTGAGGTTAAAAGTGTGGTCGTTTTCTTCAAAATTGAAGTATGTGCAACCTACTAGGACTTAGAAGCATTTAGGTGTTTTTTATATAAATGTGCGTTCATACTAGATTTAGAATGTTACAATAAGTTGTTAAATATATGCATTTACTATTCATTTCTTATATTTAATCCTCATATTTTTTTATGAGTAAAAAAAGAAGAATCACAAGAACATAATAATAATAAACAAGTATTTTTAAATTGAAACAAATTTCGATATGCAAAATGTGATATGAAAAGTTCTTAAAACAAATTAAAGAGATGACATAAATGATGTTACTATAAACGTACTAATAAACCTAAAATATGTCATACTTCCTATCTATTAAAATTACTACTCAAACTTTATGTTGGCATACATCAATATTTGTGAGTCAAAATTCTATTTTAACATATATATGTTTTTGTTATCACCTATGTTCATATTAATTCATACTAGTTAGTTTTTTTAGAACCCTAAGACCATTTGTATGAGAGAAAGAGGAAGCTCAATTACGGTTCTTATTTTTCAAGAATGCAGATCAATTTTCATCCTTCATCTCCTCTCCCCCTTTATGCATCTCGTCAAGCTCTTGCCATCTTCATAGATGTATCTCCTTTCTTTAGAGTTATTTCACTACTATATCTCGATCCAATCTTTAAACCCATCCTAAAAATCTAAAAGAATGTTACAACAAGTTGTAAAACATATATATAGATTTACTATTCATTCCCTATATTTATTCCTCATATTTTTTATGAGTGAAAAAAAGGAGAATAACTGAAAAAAAGAATAACACAAGTACTATTCAATTGAACAATTTCCGACATGCGAAATAACATGTGAATAGTTCTTAAAACAAATTAAAGAGATGACATAAAGGATATTACTGTAAACGTACTAATAAACCTAAAATATGTCATACTTCCTATCTACTAAAATTAGTATTCAAACTTTATGTTGGCATACATCAATATTTGTCGGTCAAAATTCTATTTTAACATATATATGTTTTTGTTATCACCTATGTTCATATTAATTCATACCAGTTAGTTTTTTTAGAACCCTTAGACCATCTACATGAGAGGAAGGGGAAGCTCAACGATGGTTCTTATTTTTCAAGAACACGGATGAATTTTCATCCTTCATCTCCTCTCCCCCTTCATGCATCTCGTCAAGCTCTTGCCATCTTCATAGATGTATCTCCTTCTCTTAGAGTTATTTCACTACTATATCTCGATTCAATCTTTAAACCCATCCTCAAAATCTAAAAGAATGTTACAAGAAGTTGTAAAACATATATATAGATTTACTATTCATTCCCTATATTTATTCCTCATATTTTTATGAGTGAAAAAAAGTAGAATAACTAAAAAAAAGAATAACACAAGTATTATTCAATTGAACAAATTCCGATATGCGAAATAAGATGTGAATAGTTCTTAAAACAAATTAAAGAGATGACATAAAGGATATTATTGTGAATGTACTAATTAACCTAAAATATGCCACACTTACATAACCTAAACTCTACCCGTAAACTTCAACCAGGAAACTAATCAACAAAGCTAATTTAAAGTTTATAAATATAACCCTGGTGTTTAACTATATTTATTAATTTCATATTTAAATAAAAAATTAGATATGCAACTAAATTTAATTCGTTAAATACACATTAAAAAAAGAGGTAGGCAAAGCTCACTAAGAATAACCTCTCTACTTCTTGAGGTAAAAGAAATGTTTGCTATCTTCATCTTCTTACACCCTATCAATAATATCCTCTATAAGATTTTAGAGGTAAGAACATTCGCATTATATTTTCTATTTTATATGAGTATTTGTCTTATATTATAAAGAATGGTTGTGAGTGGAGGGGGATAAAATATTACTATTTAGCCCTATATTTGAAGAAATAATGTTTAATCCCTATATATCTTTTAATATTTTTGAAAGTGATTATAAGTGGATGAAAGAGAAAATATAATGATAAATGTATAAAAAAATATTAGAGTAAATTACTATTTTCTTCCTTAAGGTTTGTTAACAGTATCCAATATTTAAAAATAATCATTTCAATCTAATAGTTTCAATTAAGTAGCAAAATTCATCCATTCTGTTAACCACATACATGTATTCCGTTAAAAGCCCCCATGAGCCTCTCACATGAGTGACATTTTAGTCCATTTAACTTGAAAAAAAAAACCTTTTTTCTTATATAGAATGTTTTGTTGCTGATATTTTAACCCATAAAACAAAATGCGAACAAATAAACATGCAACAAACAAATGTAATGAAGAAGTCTCAATGATGAAATGATACATTCTTCCCTGGATAAAAGCAAACAAACATAAGACAAAACAACAATGGCAGTAAACAGAAATTTGAAAGAAAAATAATGCAAACTCGCCATAAACCTAGTAAGGATCGAACCCATAATCTTGTTTTGAAACGTATTACAACGAAACAACCATGATGACGGATTTTTTGAAGGATCAATAGAGGAGGCGCATGCCTGTGAAACCGATCAATAAGAAGTCGCAACTTGTGAAGCTGAGAGATAGAGGAGTCGTAGGTTGTGAAATCCATTGATGAGGAGTTGCAGCTTGTAAAGCCAATCAACATATGATTGCAAGTTTTGAAATCAATCGATTATAGGTATTGAGTTTGGACGATGGGAACCAAAAATGTTTTTTTTCAAGTTAAATTGATTAAAATATCCATCATGTGAGGGACATATGAAGGACTTTTAATGAAATTTATGGATGGAGTTAACAGAATAGATGAAAATCATTACTTAATTGAAACTATTGGACTAAAATAGTTATGTTTAAACTTTTGAATGAAAATAGTTATTTTAAAAAAATTAAGGATAAAAATAATAATTTATACAAAATATTATTTAATTAAAAATAAAAAAGAAAAAAACAATATTTTTAATTTAATTATAAAAATAAAAATAAGACAGCAGCTATGGATGCTCAAGCTTATTTGTTTGCTATATTTAATGATCATATTATTTTATTATAAATACAATTAATAGACGTTACTGGAAACTAATTGTTCGAAAGTCAATTTTTAACCAAATCAAAATACCAAAAGATACAAAGTAATAATTTTTTGCCCCGCAAATTACTCAACAATAAATTCCACGTCAAACGGAGACAAAAGCAGCCATAAAAGCAAAAGATACCATCACGCCATCACACATGTGAGCTCTCATTTTTAATTTGGAGTTAAACTTTTTTTTCATCCCTATGGTTTTACAATCGTACTTTATATTCAAAAGTTTAAATAATATCATTTGTCTTTAAAAGTTTTATAAAAAAATAGATTATAATAAAAAAAGTACTTAAACAAAAAGTCTAAAAATGATTGTAAGCTTATGCAGGATTGTTAAAGGATAGTCAATGCAACTGTTTCATAAGGTGGAGAGACTTAGAACACTTAGCAGATTAAATGGGGAACCGGTTAGGATGAAACAATTAACACAAGTAACAAGAACATAAAACAAGAACACTCAAATATGGTTTTCAAAAATGATGTATATTGCTCTCAAGTTCTTACAAGTGTTACAAATCTTACCTTTAGAATACAAGTACTTGAGACGCTTTATACTACATCCTACAGCTGGCCATACTTTGAAGAACAGCTAGAAACACTAATAAGATCAATGTAGAGTCAAAAGGCAGATTGTCTTTTGACTAGTGACTATAATATATCATATCTCACATCCTAATATATTACAAAAAGAATAAAAATACATAGTTGGAAAGTTACAAACAAAAGACCTTAATCTACAGTTGACAAAAGCATGAACTTTTTACCAACTCATATAAGTTGGTGGGTCATTAGAAGTGGCAGCGGAAAGTTGTTCAGTTTTTGACAAAAGGTGATTAAAAAAAACATGTCTTCTCTATCTTCAGAAGAAATCAGTCTTTAGCTTCGGAAGACTTTGTCTTTGAAGCTTCGGAAGACTTCATCTTTGATACTTAGCATAATTCACTCAGTTATATCAAATCTTCAGAAGTAAATTCTCTAAACTTCACATGTGCATGCTGAGAGTACTTTGGTTGATCTATGGTTGCATCAGACTTTAAGTATATTCCTTACAGCTTAATACTTGTCATTCTATTATTTTAAAAAAATATCATTTTGTTTATTGTGTCAAATATGTTAGCTTATTTTGTTAAATACGTGAGCTCATTGTGTCAAATACGTTAGCTTATTTTGTCTTATACTTTATTGTGTCAAATATCAGTTTATTATGTCATATATTTTACATCATATGTTACACGTATTTATCATTGTGTTTTACGATTTGAGGTACACAATAATATACTTTCACAAATGATAGATAAAAATGACGAGATATGAGTTTAAAGATCCAATAACGAGATATGAGTTTAAAGATCCAATAACAAGATATGAGCTTAAAAATGTAAATAAGTAATAGTACTCATACAAAAACACAATAACTAACAAAAAGAGACAATGAACTGTTTTAAATATGTAATGACAAGATGTGAGCTTAAAAACATAAAAAAATTATTATCTTTTCATATGATAATACTATACTCGCTTTAAAGTTTTAAAAACACTCGGCTTTATGTTGTAATTTTATAAAAAATAATATTGTACATAAAAATTATGAATGCTTCAAAAAATAAAAAAAAAACTTACAAAAAGTCAATAAAAGTAATTATTCCTAAAATACTCTTTTAACAAACTCTTTTTTACAATTTAATCTCAACAATTGATTGAAAAGATGAACGGATGAGATTACTTCTTACACTTTTTAGTTTTAATGACATTTTTATTTAAACATTTCCCTTTGTACAAACGAGCATTTGAACTCATTTGACAACATTAGTTAACACCATTAACATTTTTTGTTAAATCTTCCTCACTTGAAGGATATTTTAATCAAAACAGTTACAATATAAAAAATTTGATTCACATGAAGGTTACAATATGTTTAGGTAATCATCATTACGATTGACTCCATCTGTTAGATAAAACACAATCTAAAAATAACCACCTAAAAGTGACTCTTCCAAACATGCCTTATAAAAAAATTAAAATAAACAAGCAACACATATGATACTAATTGTTTGAATCATAAACATAAAAATATTAATTACTTGCGACTAATTTCTAGGACGAATTTGCAATTACGATTACTACGCTTGCTGTCAAGATTTAATGGGACGAAAGAAATTGATTGTAAGATGGGATTTTGTCTTTTGTGATTACATAATGAGACTAAATGCATAAAACCTCTCACGTGAGGTTATTTCTTTATTTTGTAATTCCTTTGACTAGAATACCCCTCAAATGAAAAAATTTTAACAAAAAATATTAACAATATTAATTACGTGTAATCAAATGAATTTAAATTATAATTTTTCTAGAAACCTTTGGATGCAAATAACAATATAAATCTTTGAATTCAAATGACAATTTATACGAAATCAGATCAATGAAAATTAAACCGAACTCATTTATTTATTTAGACAAATTTAATTATGTCTCCCTTAAAACCTACAAATAAATTCAAAAACGTATGAAAAAGTTTCAAAACTTGTATACAATTTCCAAAAAATATAAAACAATTTTTAATAAATTTACAAACTGGAATCAAAAAAAGAAACTTGTATGCTAGCTTTCTTTACCATTTTGCACACCGGACATGAGTGTAGAAAAACATCACATGATTCACATGAACACAGATGTCTGCAAGGAAGCATCACTACACATGAATCTTCATTAAAACAGCTTTTGCATGTCATCTTCTTCATGTTTTCACCATTTTCATGGCAACAAGAACCTTCATCTTCTGCATCTTGTTGCATTTTTGCACTCAATTGTTCTATTGTGTTGTTTATGTTGATCACCATGGCTTCGGTTTCGTTAGCTGCCATTTCCCATTTTTGTCTCTCGATATCGGTTCTTCTTAAGAACTCTTCTAGTTGAATTCTTCGTTTTGTTGCTCGTTCGATCTCATCGTCTTTTTGTCTAAATAATTGTTGGGATTTTGATTCATAGGTCTTCAAGATTGTTAAAAGTTGTTGCTTTCTTTGTGCTTGTAAAGCTAATCTCAATCTTTCATTCTGCAAAAGCATAAAATAACTTGTTTATAAATCCAAATTTCAATTCTATGTTATTTTATATACAAAACATATGTATATAAAAGTTACCATAACAAAATCCTTCTCAAGAAATTAATGCATAAAAGTTTAAACCTATTCTATTTTTTTCAGAATTAATTAATTAATTAATGTGTTTTGAAAATACAAGTGCATTCATACCCTAGAAAGAAAATAAAATAAAACGTCATGGTATTTTGTACCCAAAAACATTTAATATTAGAGTATTTTAAATATACATATTGAAAAGTTGTTGTATGGGAGAAAGAGCAATAAATTTGAGATGGGTTACCTGAAAACTAATGAATCCTTCCATTTCTTGATTTTGTTTTTGAATATTTATAGTATTTTAAATATACATCTTGAAAAGTTGTTGTATGGGAGAAAGAACAATAAATTTGAGATGGGTTACCTGAAAACTAATAAACCCTTCCGTTTCTTGATTTTGTTTTTGAATATTCGCATAAACGGATGAAGAGTGTATCGATATTGGTTTGTTGAACCCGTTGTCGAAACACGAATCTTGATTTTCTAAAGGTGGTTGTGATTGTTGATATTGTTGTTGTTGTTGAAGATTAAAAAGACAGAAATCATTGAGACAACAGTCATTTACAATCAAATCTTGTGAGGGAATTGTATCGCCACCACCGCCACCATCATCATTGATGAATGGGAACGTAAGATTGCCTGAATACAACCGGGCTTGAATCGCCATTCGAAAAGTAAACGTGGGTTGGCCAAAAAATAAGAGCTTTGATGTGTTTGTGTAGAGAAAGAGAGATTCTTTTTCTTTTGTAATGTGATGGTGTGTTTGGTTTGGTGTATGGTGGCCTCTAGTTATCAACAAAAAAAACAAAGAAGGTAGGGTTGTGGGGTTGCTATATGTATCTGCAATCAAATCTCATACATATTACCTGCATGTAATTTACACATGTATAAATAATGGTTAAACCTACGTATAATTTATGCATATATAAATAGCGGTTAAAATTTTAAATTGAAAAAAATTAACATAATGAGTTTTATGTATATAAAGATGAGTAAAATCTGAAACTTAACCATTTAGAAAAAAAAATTGAGATCTAGATTTTTTCTTTTTTCTTTTTCCTCATAATAATGTGTTATATCTTATGTATATGATTAAATACAAATATATATTTTATATTTAAAAAAATTCTTAAAATGTCCATTTCCCCTCCTCTTTCCCTCAAAATATCCTACTCATAAATTTCTTCTCAAAATGTCCCCTCCTGATAGGGTTTCGTCGCCTCCACAAATATATAGGCACGAAAGCTTTGTACAACAGAACCAATCACAAAGAGACATGTGTACCTAAAGCAAACATGCGTCTCTACTATGCGGACGGGCGCTCGTGTATAGGAATATTTTGAGAAGAAATTTTTAAGAGAATATTTTGAAAGAAAAAAAACAAAAGAGAAGTTTAGGAATTTTCCCTTTATATTAACGATCAATAAAGGTTTATAATTGATTGTATCAATTTGATAATTAATACTGATTTATGAGTTATAATTAATAACTAATAAGAAGTTAACAAGTCTAAAATGACAACACATGAAATATAGTTACACGTTTGACTACTCATTTAAATTAAACCAACAATAGGTTACGTTACTTTTTAATCTTCTATATATTTGATATACTTTAATTTTCTATCAACTTATGACATAAAAAATCAGAATTTTTTACATTTTATATGACATTAGTCTTGCTAATTTTTGTTTAGATAAGACTTTTTATTGAAATGTGAAATGCGGTATTGATTATAACCGTTTGTCTAAACTTATTACAATAAAATGTCAAGCATTTTAATTTTTATTTGTATGTCAAACATTCTAATTTTGATAAACTTTTTGCAATATATTTTATTGTACTGTTGATTACAACGATATATTACATTTGTTATAACGATGTGTGTCCAACTTTTCAAGTTTGATTTAGTATTGTAATAATATATCATCACGCAAGTATCATTTCACATTGTAAGAGTGTCTCAACCTATTACAATGTGTGTCAAACTTTACATATGTTATTATAAAATTCTATATAGTCAAGTGACGCAAACCATATGCCGTGTCCTAAATTAGTCCTAATTCTTTAACAGCTTTCATTTTATAATAACCTCTATATATTATAAAAATTATTTTTTTTAAACAATCTCACAATAATGTTTTTCTATATTTTGAGTTAGGATTGTTTTTTTTTTTTTTTCTTTTTATGGAGTGGGGCGCGTGTGGATTTAATCAAAGTGGACGTATGCATGCAGATTTCGTGATGGCGTCTTAAATTTCATAGGCTGGGCTTTAATGATTTAATAAATTCAAAAGAGGCGATAGAGATGTCATCCTTTATTTGTTAAAGAAAAAAACAAGACTTTTGGAAAATGTAAGAAAATTGGAAAAGGACAAAAGTGTCAATTTCTTTGTTTATTATCCAAGATGATAAAATTCAAGAGCAGGCGGTTTGTTTCTTATTTCATTATTTTTATAAAATTAATTGATAGGGTGTACTTGCGTTAATTGTCAAATAAAAACAGAAAAATGTATACATAACACATGTATAACGATACCTCACAAAATGTTGTTCTTTGTTACAATTTCTACCTTAATTACTACATGACACGACGACGCTTGAAACTACTATAGCATTCATTGTAAGTGACCTAGTCACGTAAACATTTTGAGCACCCTCATTGATTTTCATACAATATATTTCATATGCTAAAAAACAATTCATTTACTATCACGCTAGGTCGGGTCATGAAATATACACTAGTGACGAGGCTAAGAATAATCTATGTTGATGAATCAAACCAAATGTCTCATACACGAGATTCACAATAGTAGTGACCCTAATGTTATAACATATGGGGTCATCCATTGGGCCACATCCGTAATTAAAAAGCCACATAAACGACTCAACAAGCCTCCTCTTTATATAGAACACTCCTAGATGGCTAGATCGCACCATATGATTTTTCGGGACAACCATAACGATAACATATCTTGCTAGACCGGTAGATAACAAAATAAAGAAAAACAATACAGGTAAAAATACATGAATATCATGTCTGAAGAGAACAACATTGGTACACTATAAACTAACACCATGAGTAACCAATGTTTGTATATATTTCTCATTTTATAGAATAATGTTATCATTAAAATCTGATCCAGTAAAACTTTGTTATCATGTAAATAAATTTTTACAGAAAAATCATATAAACTTTTATGAAAAGATACTATTTTTGTTGTAAAATTTCCTGACACTACTAAATAAACATGTTTCACTCACGGATATTTACCGAACGGCAAGGTTGTCGAGAGCTACCGATGAAAACCATAAATATCCAATACTTTTTAATCTATCATCACAATAAAGTTAACTAGCTAGTATTTACCGTACTTCGCGGCGGGGTTTCGTAACAATATATTTTCATATTAGAGGGCTCAGAAACGAAGAGTCTTTTGTGGCTGCAAACACTCGTATACCCTGTTAAAACAACTGTTAGTGGCTGCAAACAATCGTATGCCACAACATTAAACCAAGAGGTAACTTCCTACACCCGACGGAAGCCGCACAAACCCTGTCTCTCCTGAGACTTCTTTCTTATAAACCTGAGCAAGGGTAAAAACAAAAAATAAAAAAGCTTTGTAGCCAAAATAAGACCATAATAAACCCACTATTCATTTCACTTGGGAATTTAATATTATGTAATTGTTCCCATGCATAAACTTTTCGAAAACAATTCCCGTTAAATGGTTTGGAAGTGTTTCTAGCTACAAATCCTTCTATAATCCGTTGATACGTTTGAGGACTATACCTCTAAACATATTCTCATCATGCTTTTTAGGTGTTTGTCACTGTTGTGGTTCTTGAGGGTTTTTCAGTAGGGATGAGCAAATAGTATCAAATACCAAAACCGAATCAGTACCGTACTAGTACCAGTATGGAATTTCCCGTACAGAATTTTTTTGGTACCAATTGGCTACCCACTTTTTGGTGTTTTCGGGATCGTTACTTTCAGTTCGATACAGTACTGGTTCAGCACGGTACCAATATTTTACCGATTTTTACCATCAAATATCGTACCGTACTCAGCATTTTTGATACCGGTACCCAATTTTGATGATTTTCGGGATCAGGGCTTTCGATCGGTACCGGTTTGGTACGATACAAGTATCGAGCTCATCCCTGTATCGTTGTCTGAAATCGAATAGTATATATATCTAATAATGGTAACCAATACCAACCGTTAATAAGTAAAGTGTTATAAATAGTCATTGCTGTCATCCTATCAAACATAAAAATGACAACCTTCCTGATTTCAAATACAACAGATTGTTGTTCTTGTATGGTCTGTGAGAAAAGTTAAAATGATAGGTTGTTGTTAGTGGTTTTGTTAGAATTGATGGTCTGGAAATGTAAATACTCTGTCATGGGGGCTTCTTCTGACAAGAGCACAACGGATTGGGTTAGAATTAATGGTATCGAAATGTAAACTCACACATGTATCAGGTCTAAGTCCTCATGTAAACATGGAAATGGTGTTCTCGATATTAAAATCCGCTAAAGGTGGTATGGGAATCTTCGTATGTGCCAAACCTATTACTCTAACTCTAATTCTTTGAGTCAAACAAAGCTAGGAGATGCACATGGCAGTGTGTAGGCTTCTCGTTGCATGAGCTAGAAAATGTTTATGGTAATGTGTCTGTTATGTAGTGATGATGCAATGTGTAGTTTGTATGTCAAGCTCTTGTTGACATATTGTTGGCTTTGAGTAGTTTTAGAAGTTGAGGGACTAGAAGTATAAAGTTCATATTGTAAGGGGGGTTAAGTGTCATAGTGTAATGTGAGGTTGTTAAAGTTCGTTATCTTCTTATTTAGCCGATTAGATAAGAAGGCGAGTGAGTTTTAGATTGAGAAGTTCAGTTTTCATCTTCTTCTCTTGTAATCAGTATCATCACAGTGAAATAATCCTTTTGATCTTGAGTATCTTTGTTTTCTAATTCCGCAATTCTTTCAACAATTGGTATCAGAGCTACGACTCGATCAACAAAGAAGGAAGAATACAGAATGATGGATGGTGAACTCAGCGAAGTTTTACATCGAGAAATTCGACAGACTGAACGACTTCAGCCTATGGCGATTAAAGATGAAGGCACTATTGGTTCATCAAGGAGTGATCGACACGTTGAAAGGGGAAGCCGGTTTACCGGTGATGATTTCGGATAAAGAGAAGAAGGAAGTAATGGAAAAGGCTCATAGTGCGATCATTCTGAGTCTTGGAGAGAGGGTTCTCAGAGAAGTGTCCAAAGAAACCACAGCAGCGGGTGTGTGGACGAAGTTAGAGGGATTATACATGACAAAGTCATTGGCTAATCGCTTGTATCCGAAGAAAAGATTGTATATGTTCCATATGTCCCCTGGTAAGTCACTCGAAGACCACATTGATGAGTTCAATAAGATCCTGTTGGATCTTGAGAACATTGAAGTAGAGATAGATGATGAGGATAGAGCAATAATCTTTCTATCATCGCTACCTGTCTCCTATGAGCACTTTGTAGATACTTTGATGTTTGGAAGGGAGAGCTTGTCAATGGAAGAGGTAGTCTCGGCAATGAACTCTAAGGAGTTGCACAAAAGGGGTGACATGAAGGATGATGGCTCAGAAGATCTAGTTATTAGAGGAAGATCTGAACAAAGACTAAACAAGAACAAGAATGGCAGACCATGGTCCAAGTCTAAGGGCAAAATAAGGTGTTTTGTATGTAATTTAGACAAACATCTCAAGAGAGAATGCCCAGAATGGAAAAGGAAGAAGGCTGAGTACGCTAAAGCAAAGAACCATAACAGTTGCTCCCAATATGACTTATAGATGGTTATGAGAGTGCTGATGTACTGACGGTGTCCAATGCTGAATCTCATCAAGTATGGATTTTGGATTCTGGGTGTTCTTATCATATGTCTCCCCATAAGGAATTCTTTCATGAATTGGTTTGAAGGACCATGGTCTGGTCCATTTAGGAGATGATAGGCCTTGTTCTGTTAAAGGCATTGGGGTTATATCCATCAAGTTAGACAATGAAACCACGGTTGACTTACATGGAGTAAGATATATTCCTGAGTTAAATCGGAATTTGATATCCCTAGGTGTGAATGAAACTAAGGGGTATCATGTAAGTCTAAGAGATGGGAGAGCCAAGATTGTAAAAGGGTCCCTAGTAGTTCTATCGGGACACACAGAGGAAATAACACATACACCTTGGATGGGCAAGTGAAAATAGTACCTGTTCACATAGCGGATGTAGTACCGACACCTACAGCGGACGTAGTACCGACACCTACAGCGGACGTAGTACCGACACCTACAGCGGACGTAGTATCGGTCCCCAAGGCGAATGTATTACCAGTTCCCACAGCGGATGTACTACCTGTTCCCACAGCGGATGTATTGCCGATTCCCATAGCGGATGTATTACCTGTTCCTACAGCGGATGTAGTAGGAAGTTTAAATGCCATGATATGGCACCAAAGATTAGGTCATAAAGAAACAAGGTATGATAAGTAACCTTAGTAGTTGTGAGTTTGGCACTTGTGAAAATTGCATTATGGGAAAGGCCAAGAGGGTCAAGTTCTTAAAAGGTATACATAGAACCAGAGGTGTGCTGGACTTTGTACATGCAGACTTGTGGGGGCCTGCTAAGAACTTGTCACTAGGTGGAGCTTCTTACTTCTTGTCAATAATTGATGACTATTCAAGACGTGTGTGGGTGTTCAACTTAAAGCATAAGTTTGAGGCATTTGGGAAGTTCAAGGAATGAAAGGTGCTAGTTGAAAACCAGAATGAAAGAAAGATAAAGAAGTTGAGGACAGATAATGGGTTGGAATTCTGTAATGATGAGTTAAATAACTTGTGTAGATCATGTGGAATAGATAGGCACTTGACAGTGCCTGGTACCCCACATCAAAATGGGTTGGTGGAGCGGATGAACAAAACTCTTCTAAAAAGAGTTAGATGTCTGCTTATAGGTGCAGGTCTACCAAAGAGCTTCTGGGTTGAGGCTTTAAAGACAGTAGTGTATACTATGAATAGAACTCCATCCTCAGCAAGTGAGATGAAGGTGTCAATGGAAAGATGGTCAGGATCTTCCATAAACTACGAAAATCTTAAGGTGTTTGGGTGTTTGGGTGTTTAGCTTATGCCCATGTTAATCAGGGTAAACTTGACCCTAGAGAACTTAATTGTGTGATGATTGGATACTCTGATGGAGTCAAAGGTTACAGGTTGTGGAGATTAGACAATAACAGTCCAAAGGTTATGATCAGCAGAAATGTAATCTTTGATGAAAGTGTCATGTACAAAGATGTGATGGCTAAATTAGTTAGTAGGGAAGATTTAAGTAAGGGTGCTCAAGTTGAGGTGGAGTTCCCAGGAAATAAGGTGCAGAATGATAGATACTATGTTGATCAGCCTGAAAGCTCACAAAGGTCAGTTGATCATTCTTAACCAGCCTATCACAGTATTGCTACTGATAGACCCAGGAGGCAAATTTTCTAGCCTGCCAGGTACAGAGATGGTCTTTCTGCCTATGTGTTTAGTGTTGCAGAGGAGGAGAGTTCATGTGAACTAGTGACATATGAAGATTTGATGGTTTCACCTGATAAAGATAAGTAGCAAGAGGCCATCAAGGATGAGATGAATTCTTTAATGAAGAATCAAACTTGGGTGTTGGTTGATAGACCCAAAGATCATAAGTTGGTAGAGTGTAAGTGGCTGTTCAAGATTAAAGAGGGCATGCTAGGAGAGGGGCCAAGGTACAAGGCAAGGTTAGTTGCAAAAGGTTTTACTCAAAGGGCCGGTATAGACTATAATGAAATATTTTCTCCAGTTATTAAACACACTTCCATTAGAATTATGTTGGCTATGACTGCAGCACATAATATGGAACTAGAACAATTGGATGTCAAGACTACATTCTTGCATGGCAGTCTTGATAAGGAGATTAATATGAGGCAACCTCTAGGGTTTGAAGTTAAAAGTAAATCCAAGCAGGTGTGTTTACTTAAGAGATCATTGTATTGGCTTAAGTAATCACCCAGGCAATGGTATTTGAGGTTTGATGGGTGTATGATCTCTCATGGTTTTTGCAGAAGTGAATATGATTCATGTGTGTATTTTATGGAGTATTGTAGTGGGGAGTTTGTTTATGTTCTACTATATTTGGATGATATGCTTATTACTTGTAAAGACAAGCATAACATTGAAAAAACCAATGCTGATGTCTGAATTTGATATGAAGTAGTTTGGGGAGGCTAAGAAGATTCTTGGCATGGAAATAACTAAAGATAGACCATCAGGGGTTATTAGGTTATCTCAGACATCCTACTTATTGAAGGTATTAAAGAAGTTCTTCATGGATAAAAGCAAAGCTGTGGTTACTCCATTGGGCATGCATTTCAAGTTATCAAGCTTGAATTCCCCTAAGACTAATAAGGAGAGTCAGGCTATGATGAATGTTCCTTATGCTAATGCTGTTGGTAGCCTTATGTATTTGATGGTCTGTTCCAGACTTGACATCAGCTACACAGTCAGTGTGGTAAGTCGATTTCTTTGTAATCTAGAGAAACAATTCTGGGAAGGTGTTAAATGGATCTTAAGATATCTAAATGGCACTAGGGAAGTGGGACTAGTGTTTGGCATGTACTCTAAACACGAGTCGGTCATAGATGGTTTTTTAGACTCTGATTTTGCCAAAGATGTTGATAAAGGCATATCAATTACAGGGTATGTGTTTAAGGTATTTGGTGGGTACAGTCAGTTGGAAAGCAAGTTTGCAGCATGTAATAGCTCTGTCTACTACTGAAGCTAAGTACATTGCCTTAACTGAGGCAATTAAAGAATCTCTTTGGTTGAAAAGGTTTTATGACTGAGATGGGTTTATCTGATATTGATGCCGTGGTTCATTATGATAACATGGGGGCTATACAATTGTCAAAGCTTTAAGTTTTTCATGAAAGGTCTAAACACATTAGTGTGAAGATGCATTGGATTAGAGATGTGTTATGCTCTAAGTCGATCAAGGTAGAGTATGTAGATACAGCGCACAATGCAGCTGACATGTTGACCAAGTGTTTGCCAGGGGTGAAGTTCGAGTATTGTCTGAATGTGTTGCACATTACTTAGTTCCTTAGTTGTTTACTCATTGCTCATCAAGGTGGAGATTGTTATGTAGTGATGATGCAATGTATAGTTTGTATCTCAAGCTCTTGTTGACATATTGTTGGCTTTGAGTAGCTTTTAGAAGTTGAGGGACTAGAAGTATAAAGTTCATATTGTAAGGGGGGTTAAGTGTCATAGTCTAATGTGAGGTTGTTAAAGTTCGTTATCTTGTTTAGCCGATTAGATAAGAAAGCAAGTGAGTTTTTGATTGAGAAGTTCAGTTTTCATCCTCTTCTCTTGTAATCAGTATCATCACAGTGAAATAATCCTTTTGATATTGAGTATTTTTGTTTTTTAATTCCGCAATTCTTTTAACAGTGTCTATCTAGTCACATTGATTGAATGTGGCAGGAACATAAAATACTATGTACATGGTAATAGGTGAGTCATTCTTAGCCATTAGGACTCATGCCTCATCAAATCTATAAAATTGTACGATGGGGTAGGTTCCCCATGTTTGTGTTTGTTTACCATGAGCATATTGTTCCTTGTGGAGACATGGAGTCCTCTAGATACACATATAACTACAGTTAGTTGTAAGATGCGAAAATGTAATGTAAGGTATTGTATTATATAGAAATGTAATATATTTTATTTCGTAAGATGTAGAAACGTAAAATGTAGTTTATTTCCTATTAGGTATATGCTGATTTGTATAAACTAAACTAACTGTGTTCTTAGCTAGTTTTATTATTTTTTAATATAATGAAAAATAATTTTTGTATAGTGATTTTTTAATAGCTAGATTATGTTATATACTATTTTCTTATTGAAAACAAACAATATATCATGAAATAAACTAAAGTATTAAAATAAAATATTAATGTAAGACAATTAAAAAAAACCTTTAGAAAATGATAATTTGTGGGTAAAGTGATTAAATATTACAACTGAAAACCTGCCGTTAATTTATCGCTATGTCATTCGGCAGCACTTTGTCACTTAATTATCAACAAACAATCGTCATAACATCTACCAAATATGTCATTCGTACGGGCCATCACTGACTGATTGTTGTCCGTAGTTATTTTAAATGAAAAATTACCGTTAAAAGCGTCTATTATATAAGCACATTTTGATATCTTTGTCAAATAAATTAATGATAGTTGTTGTTTTTACTACAAGAATCTGAATTCCTTAATGAATGTGATGGTTACATAGTATGTGAAGATTTGTTACTTTCTCACGTTGTACAAGAAGCTGAATTCCTTAATTAATGTTTATGTCTACATAGTGTGCGTAGAGTCCTTACCTCCTCACATTAAGCATGACTTGTAGGGTCTTTGTTATGACTATAACAACATATGCTATAAATAACTATAAGATGCTAGTAAATAAATGTAATCACACTTTGATTATTTTGAAAAAGTTTCAAGAAAATTAGTTACAAAAATAATATAAAATTTTATGAAATGTTAATTACAACAACAGTATCCAACGTTAAATAATTGTTAATTCTTATGGTTAAAGGGAAACTTGTCAAAACAACATCATGTTTCTAGAGAAGACTACAATCTTATTGAAGTATGACCAAATATGGTCAAAAATATTTTTATTGAAAATTATGATTTCTTATGTCAAAAAAAGTGGTACATTAGGTTGGTAAACGGTACATATCTACATAATATTTTTCCTTTCCATAAAAAATTAGTATATTCCTTACTAAAAATTATTTTCCAATTGTGTTTTTTAACGGTTAATTGAATCATTGACCACTGGTCTACTTAATTATCTCCATACTCGAGTACGCAACCTAAGATCACTCTCAGAGGAAATTAACCATAGGTGAAAGAAACTAACTTCTGGCCTAACCTTGAAATTTCTTTTTTGTCGTAGTTAGAGCTTGAACTTAAAACCTACCCTTATTAAATGAAATCTTAGGGTATTTCAGTTTAACTAGTTGGACTAAAGATCGTTGGTTATTTTCGAATTATATGACAAATTATTTTTTAAATCTTAATTATCTTTCTCAATTTGTTTGATAGAGCAATGATTAACTTACTATTGTGATTTAAATAAAATAAATATACAGAAATCAATATTATATTGTCTAATTAAGTTCTTATTTTAACGATAGTAAGAATAAAAAATCATAATTATAATTATAATAATACCTTGTACATCCTATCCAATATAGAGCTATCGACAATGTTTGGGAAGCATAAAATATAACCAAACTTTAACTTTATAATAGATGATAGAAAGACGACTTCTTATTAAAATATATCTATAAATCTATCTATAATCTATAAATGATAATAAATAAAGGTTTTTAGGTGTCATGTGTCAACATTTTAGATTCTATAGATTTTTGTTTTCCCGCCTAAATACTTTTCAATTATCTATTTCAATTTCTTTTTTTAAACTCCTAAATTGATTAAATATAATATAAACTTTTCCAAATTTATTATGATTAAATGTATGATAACTTTTGATTTACAGTAACTTTCTTCTCTAAATACATTATTTAACATTAAATTTAATTAATTCTTTATACATCATAAGATACAGACATGTTAACTTTTTATTTCTGAAAATATTATGAATTGATACTATATAAGTCTTTTAGATTTATGTTAAAACAATTTCATATGTCACATGTTCACAGGCACACACATAGAAAATCTATTATTTACGCTATTTAATATATCAGAATGCTAAGAGATGTGTGTCTTAATTTTATAGTCCATCCATAATTTTTTTTCACCTAATCATTTTGGCTCGTTGCTTTAGGAAAATAATTTTTTTATATTCAATATCATTATAAATTTATTTTCCATTATTTTTGGTATTTTGATTAATATCAACTCAATAAAACAAAATACTTCTTGCAATTTTCCCTTGATCAACAATGAAAATAGGATTTAGATTGATATTTTGTTTCACAAAAATTGGTATCATCTTGTTTTGTGAACGTATATAATATATTTGAAATGTATATATTTATATTTTTTGATATTGTTACTCGAGTAAGTTGCGAGTCAAGCAACTAACGTTGTCACACCCTCAAAATCTGCGTATGAGGTTTTACCACGAGGCGTGTAAACAAACCAGGATCCAAGTCATTAGTTACTCCGAACGACTCTATCTGTCACATTTAGAAATAAACTCAGAGTTTAAAACTTTAAAGTATTGCGGAAGCGTTCAATAAATAAATCAAACTCAAAGTATTAAAATGTAAAATACGCAAAACACGCGCCCAAACCATTATTTGAAAGTATGCAATATAAACCAATGTAAACAGGTAAACATTTCAAAAGCATGCTCGACTCGTGAGTGCTTCTAGATGCAACTGCTAATAACGACCCGAGAAAAGCATAATAAAGTGTCAACACGACGGTTGGTGAGTTCAAGAGTTTGTGTTTAACATAAATAATAATAGTTCTAAAATATAAGTAAGTGTATTGAAACAAATAGCTAATTTAATTTCATAAGTAATAACCATAGCGATTTCGCGATCGAAGCTGACTGTATTCGTTTGTTTGACTTTTGCCACAATACCAAGTCATGACAATGTTTGTTGTTTAGTACAATATTGCACCCACTTGATCTCCAATCGTACGGGTGGGGCTTGTCAGACCCAGTAATACTACCCAAGATTTCCCGCTAGTTTTCTTAATTAACGATCCGGAAGTGTAAGTTCTTTCAATGGTATATCATATTATGTTATACTATACATAACTTATAATAGTAAAGCGTTTGTAAAAAGTATGTTATCTCCCCCGAAAGGGAGTGGGGCATTGAAGTCACCTAGTGCGCAACGAATAAGCTAAGTGAAGCTAACAATGAGTGGAAAGACAACCAGGCAAAGGTTACCTAACATGATTTCGTCAGTACGTATAACCAGAATAGCTATCATTACTCAAGATTATCATACAAGCATTCACATATGTCATATGATGAATCTTAAGTTCTATCAAGGATCATCATACTAACATAGATTATCATATAACATATGCGAATCTCAACGACTCATACATAAATATAAAATAAATCCCAACTAACAAATCATACATTGAGTTTAATCATGCACAACATATCATGTGAAGCCACTCATGACATCACATCCTAAACCCTGCCAATCCTACTAAGTAGGGGCCTCAGATTCGCAAATGTGTGTGATATTCATCATCATATTTCCCAACATGATTCATACCAATAAAACACATTAACATACCTAACAATGACATATTATAATCCTAGCATAATTTCTTACCCTTCTAGCATAAACCCAACACATTATACATTTTCCATTCATAGACCTTAAATTTCCCAAATAATCTAACATAGCATCAAATTAATCAACCAATGCTTTCTATCATATTAGGTGTAGGAACCTCTGAAGTTAAGAGGCTGATGCAACCAAAAGATACCAAAACAACCAAGTCTTCCAACATGCACTTCGAAACAAAGGTGAATTAGCTTCGGAAGTTTTACACACTCAAGAAAATGCTAAGTGTAAAATCTTCCGAAGCCAAAGTTCAAAAGAAACTGCTACGGAAGCTCTACACTTAACTTGGAAAATATTCTAAGTGTAAAGTCTTCCGAAGCCAAAGACTTAACTCTTCCAAAGGTAAAAGATGAAGTCTTCCGAAGCTCTCAAGACAAAGTCTTCCGAAGCTGTTTAAAGACAAGACTGATTTTCTTCTGAAGAGAGAGAAAAGATACCTTTTCCATCAACTTTATTATAAAGCAACCTACTTTCCGCTGCATGCTCTGGTAGTTGACGTACTATCACTAGTCGCTGAAACTTCCATACTTTATGATAAAGTAGATAAGGTCTTCGCCTGCAAGTTTTCGTTTTTGTTCCTTCTTGGCTTTTTGTATAAGAAAGTCAGTGTGCTATGGCATGTTATAGTCACTAGTCAAAAGGCAATCGCCTTTTACTTTAAGCTGATCTTGTTGTCTAGATTAGTCACTTCCAACTGTCTTTTTGCAATATTGACGGTTGTAGGATGTAGTATAAGTAGTCTTCGGTTCTTGTATTCAAATATACTTGTACAACACTTGTAATAGAACTAGAGAATCAATATACAAATTCTTGAAAACTTTATCTGTGCTCTTGTTCTTGTTTTACTTGTGTTTATCTGTATCTTCAGTAAAGGTTCACAGTTCTCTATTTGAATTGTTAATGATCTTAAGATCCTCCTAAGTGTGTTAATTAAGTGCAAGCTTAAGTACCCTTAATGGTCCTGCATTTGGTATCAGAGCATTCCAGGCTCTTGATTGTAAGATCTCACCATCTTCAAATCCTCTTAGTTACAACACATCACTTAACTCTTCAAATGGCAGCTATCTCCAAAGCTGATATAGAAATGGAACTATGAAAAAAGCCCCACTGATCATTCCTGAGGATTTTGACCACTTGGTGTCAAAGAATGGAAGGCTTTATCAAGTCTCAAGATTCCAGGATGTGGGAGTCTGTTGTCAATGGGACCTCATGTACCATGCACCTCTTTAGTGCTACGGTGGTGGCATGATACCAAAGGAGAGGACTGACTTTTTTGATGAGAATGGAAAAGAATGACATAATCAGAAAGCCATGACACCCTCCAAAATTCTCTTTCAAACTCCATCTACAGAGGTTTCAAGATGTGCAAGACCACTAAACAGCTTGGGATGCACTGAAACTGATGTATGAGGGTTCAAATGAAGCCAAGGAGAACAAGAAGGATCTCCTGAAGCAGCAAGTTTGAAAATTTCACCTTCAAGACAGGTGAAACCATGACTCAATAATACTTCAGGTATGTTGAGATTGTGGGATACTCTAGCTGATGTGGGGTAACTATTGAGAACAGGGATATTGTTAGGAAGTTCAAGTCCTCTTCCAAGACAATGGACACAATACTGTGTGGTCATTAAGAGGACTGAAAACCTCAAGACCCTTACTCTCACTGAGTTGTATGGGATACTCAGTAGATAACAGATGGAGATGAATATGCAAAATTCATCTGGTAGCTCCAACACTCACCAGAGTTCAGCCTTCATGTGGTTGAAAGGGATAGCAGAGAACAAAACATCATCTCATCTGCTACCCTGAAACCTCATAAAAGGGTCCTTTCATCACCTTCCCAGAGACACCAGAGAGAGCTACATCCAAGGAAGTCCCTTCCAAGAGACAAGTTCTTCTCAAGCTTTTGTCTCCACTGATGAAAGTACATGCAACTTTCTTTTCACTCTTGAAGACCTGGACTGTATCCATCCAGATGATCTGGAGTACATGGAGATAGTCCAGCAAATGGCTCTTCTCACTCATAGAGCCCAGAAGTTCTACAAGAGGACTGGAAGAAAGTTCCTAGCAATGCTACCAGTGGCAAGTTTGGGCTGGACAAGAGCAAAGTCAAGGTTACAACGTAAACAGATGGGACACTTTGCTAGAGAATGCAAGGAACCTAAGTAAAATGGTCGCCAAGCTTCATCCAAGACAAAAACTACACTAAAGGAGGGAACCAGAATGAGAAGCCAAGACAGCAAGCTGCAGTTGCGTGAAGAAGAAGGCTTTGATTGGAGCTTTCAAGCTGAAGATGCATCAAGCACTCATGGCTGATCATGATGAAAGCCAAGGTACTTGAACATCTTTGCTCTCTGAATGTATTGCTAAAGTAAATAGATACAGGTCCTAAAACTTGGAAATGAGATCTGACATTGAGTCTTTAAATATTTTAAAAGTTGATTTTAAAAGAGCTGAAAATGACTATAAACTTAAGATAGAAGATCTAGAGAAAACAGTTTCAACTCTTAAACATGAGCAAACAAACTACAGGACTCAAATTAAGGATCTTATTTCCAAGTTGTCTGAATGCCAGGCTGACCTTGTTATCAGCAAAGCCAGGACAGAAAAATGTGTTCTTGACGAAGAGACCTTCAAGAACATGATATCCTCATCTCTGCATGAAAAAGTGTGTTATCAGAATAAGCAGGGACTGGGATCTAGTGAGATAGCTCCTCTACACACTCTACTATCAGTCAGATCTCCTAGGTGTGGAACTGGTCAAGATGAGCTGCCATCCATAGACCCTAGTGATAAAGAGGATGAAGAGGAGAAGGTGAGGGATGACTCTGAGATGAGTGAAGAGAGTCAATCCAAAAAGGGTCACCATGCTCCTAAGGAGGAAAAAGAAGCTGGTTTGAGCAAAACCAAGAGAAAGAACTTGATCAGAAGAGCAAAGAGAAGATCTAGAAAAGCTCAAGAGATCAAGACCACCTATGATCCCAAACAGAAATAAGTATTTATCTCTGTAGGGTTCAAGGTGATGAAAGCTGAAGATCCTGTCAAGAATTCTAGTACCAAGAGTTACTTTATCTTCAACTCACTCCAGCAACAACAAGAAGATGATCAGCTATGTGTCACTGCTACACAGCCTGAACCATCCACTTCAAAGAGCAAGCTTCACCCTAAGAAGCCTGCTGCATCATCTGAAAATATGGAGAAAGAAGAGGAAAGTGTTCAAGCTCAGTCTTCTTTGGGAAAGAAGACTCTCAGAAGGAAAGAATCGGATTGTGTTATGTGTGGTAGTACTTCACATCTGGCTAAGGATTGTCAATACAATCCCAAGAGTACTATCCACATGATCAAGAAGAAAACTTTTAAGAAGAACAAGAAACAAACAACTTGAGAAGGAAAATTTGTTTCCTTCGGAAGCTCCAAAATGAAAAAGAAGGCAAGTAGGAAATTGCCTTCGGAAGAAAAATTGGTCTCAGAAGAAAGGAATGCTTCTGAAGCACTGAAGCTTGCTGCAGTGAAAGCAAGATCTTCCAAAGGATCCGTCTCCAAAGCTTCCGAAGCTACAAAAGCTTTCGAAGTAGTAAAGGTCAAGCCCAATCTTCCAAAGGTGGTGTGGAAGATGAAGGAAGACCTTGAGACTGAAAGCTCCTTTTCAGCAACAGCAAATGATCCTCAAAGCCTAAACATAGGATCACTTACTATTTAATTGCCTTCATCTAAACTTTATAAGCCCAAGACCAATGTGGCTTGGGTTTCCAAATGTAACTAAATCATCTCTTTGTACAAGGACAACCAATGGCAAACAGAAATGTGTGGATCATTGATAGTGGCTGCTCCAGGCACATAACAGGCAATGAGTCCCTACTTCAAAACTTTGAAAGAATTGATGGAGGACCAGTTGCTTTTGGAGGAGATGCAGGAGGTTACATTACTGGTAGGGGCATGGTCTCAAAGGTAAGTCAGCATTGAGAAGGTAAACTTTGTCAAGGAGCTTGGATACAATCTTTTGAGTGTGTCCCAATTTGTGACCAAAAACATCACATGCTCTTACTAAGCATGAGTGCATTGTTCTCAAGCCCGGGGTTGACATTCCTCAAGAGCATATTTTGCTCAGAGCCCCCAGGAAAGGGGACATGTACAAGATGGACTTGCAGGAAACATATACCTCTGGAGAATTTTCTTGCTTTCTATCTAAAGCAAATAGTGATGAGTCTTTCCTTTAGCATAAAAGAATGTGCCATGTAAACTTTAAGAACATGAAAAAACTGATTAAGAATGATTTGGAAAATGGAATGCCAAAGAAAGAGTTATAAGTGATGACCACTGTGTTGCATGCCTGAAGGGGAAGCAACACAAAGTGTCTCACAAGCCAAAGGAAATGAATTCTATCACTACTCCCCTACACTTGTTCATATGGATCTATTGGCCCCACCAGTGTAATGAGTTTAGGAAGGACCTCATACTGTTTGGTGATCATAGATGACTTCACAAGATTCACTGGGTTTTTCCTTAGAACTACGGATGAAAACTCCTGAAATCTTAAAGAATTTCATTCTGAAAATGAGAATCAACCTGATCACAAGGTCAAAATCATAAGATGTGATCAAGGAACCAAATTCAAAAACCAAATCCTTGATACATTTATGATGAAAAGGGTATTTCAAGATAATACAGTGCTCCCAGGACTCCTCAGCAAATAAATAGTGTTGCTGAGAGGAGAAACAGGACACTTATTGAAGCTGCAAGAACCATGTGTCTGACTCTAAACTGCCCATCACCTTCTGGGCAGAGGCTGTCAACACAGCCTGCTATGTGCAGAACAGAGTTTTGGTAGTTAAGAACATGGTAAGACTCCTTATGAACTATGGCACAAAAGGAGACCATTCATTGGTTTCCTCAGAACATTTGGATGTCCTTGCACCATCTTGAATACCAAAGATCAAATAACCAAGTTTGCTAAGAAATCAAATGATGGGCACTTTGTTGGGTACTCTTCTCAAGCTAAGGCTTATAGAGTATACAATCTCAGAACTAGGATCATTGAAGAGTCAGCCAATGTGACTTTCAATGAACACATACCTTGTGTGAAAGGTTCTGGTCCAGATTGGCTGTTTGATCTTGACTTAGTTACCAACTGTTTTAACAAATCTTGTGAGAATATTTCAGGATCTACAGATAACAGGTCAACAGAAGATCCTGATCCAAGATTTGAGCTGAGAAGACCAAACAAGAAGATTACTTTAGCTCCAGTGGTAACTAACCCTGCAATTGAAGCTCCTATCAGCACTAGCATGACAAATACTGCTGATTCAAATGAATTGCCTTCAAATTCCAGCTTAGAGGCTCAGAATTCAGGAGAAGAAACTTCAAATACAGGAGGAGGAACTGGAGGTGATGACATTGATCAAGAATTTCTTGATGCTGATAACCACTCCATAGAAGACAACATGAATGATGTCACACACTCATTGGATCAAGTTTCTCTTGATAAGTGTGCTGATGTGGTAGGAGACACCTTATTGCTAGATCAGAATTTCTCAAATTTAGATCTGTCTAACCAACTTGCTGTGATCCCTCAACTTTGGATCCACAAGTCCCATCCCACCACAAACATCATTGGAAATGTTGACTCAGGGGTAAGAACAAGAGGACAAGCTCATGACAGCCATGTTTGTCTACATTCTTGTTTCTTATCCAGATAGAGCCGAAGAAGGTGATGAGGCTTTGAAGGATGGAAGTTGGATTGAAGCCATGCAAGATGAGCTGCTTCAAATCAAAAGACAGAAGGTTTGGAACTTATGCCCTCTTCCTCAAGGGAAGAGTGTCATAGGAACAAATGGGTATTCAGGAACAAGAAAGATGATAGAGGGATCATCGTCAAGAACAAGGCTAGACTGGTTGTCCAAGGATACACTCAAGAAGAAGGAATTGATTACACTGATGTCTTTGCTCCAGTTGCAAGACTTGAAGCTGTAAGAATATTTCTGGCTATGCTGCATCCAAGGATTTCAAGGTCTAACATCTTGATGTGAAGTGCGCTTTTTCTTATGGGGTGATTGATGAAGAAGTTTATATTAAACAACACCTGGCTTTGCAGACCCAGATCATCCTGATTATGTCTGCAAACTTGAAGCTCTTTATGGACTGCATCAAGCTCCAAGAAAGTGATATGAGACACTATCAACATACCTCTGTCAACATGGATACAAAAGAGGTACTATTGATGGGACTCTCTTCATCAAAGAAACAGGAAATGACACATTGCTAGTTCAGATATATGTGGATGACATCATCTTTGGTTCAACTAATCCAAAGCTCTGCAAAGACTTTGAGATGTTGATGAAGAATAGATTTGAAATGAGTGCCATGGAACTCAATTTCTTTCTAGGAATTCAAGTGAAGCAGGTTGAAGATGGCGTCTTCATCAGTCAGTCAAAGTATGTACAGGACATACTTACAAGATTCAAGAATGACTGTAAGGTTCCAAAGACACCCATAGCCAGAAACCACTCCCTTGGTCCTGATCTTGAGGGGAGTGGGGAGTGTGTTGATGAACATCTCTACAGGGCTATGATTGGGTACTTTTAGCAGGCGTGATATCATGTTTGCCATATGCATATGTGCAAGATATCAAGCCAACCCCAAGATGTCATACCTAATCACTATCAAAAGGATCCTTAGATATCTCAAAGGTGCTCCAAATCTAGGCCTTTGGTATCCAAAGAATTCAGACTTCAATCTGTATGCTTATACAGATAGTGATTATGGTGGCTGCAACATGACTGCAAAATCTACATCTGGGGGGTGTCTGTTCATGGGTGGAAGGATAGTCTCTTGGCAATGCAAGAAGCATTCCTATGTGTCTGCATCAACTGCTGAAGCTGAATACATCGCTGCTACCAGCTGCTATGCTCAAGTGCTTTGGATTCAGAATCAGATGCTTGACTATAGGTTCAATTTCAAAGAGACTCCCATCCATATAGACAACAACAGAGCCATCTCTATTACAGAGAATCTTATGCAGCACTCAAGGACCAAACACATCAACATCAGGTATCATCTGATTAGGGATAATTTTGAAAAAGGATTGATAAAACTAATCAAAGTTAACACAAATGAACAATATGCTGATCTGTTCACAAAAGCTTTTGATGAACAGAGGTTTAAATATCTTTTATCAGCTATTGGGATGATTAACTTTGAATAGATTTTTCTTGATAACTTAATCAATATTATTTCTTAAAACAGTATGTCTTAGGTTGTCTATTAGATCACTTCATAAGCCCAGTTCTCTTTGTAAGAAAAACAAATTCTTAAAATTATATCTCTTAGAATGATGAAATTTTACCTTCGGAAGAAGCAAAAGTTGCATTCGGAAGAAATTTATGTCTAAATCGTTTAAACAGCTTATCTGAGATTTACCTTCGGAAGAAATTCTTGAAGTCTCTTCTGAAGCTTAAATTTTAGTATAAGTACTTAAATGCATTTTAGGAACAAATTTCTTCCGAAAAACAATTTAGTCTCGAAAGACTCATTTATTTCTTCCGAAGCCAAAATTTTCAAAACTCTTTGAGTATCTTCCCAAGCAAAACTGCTTCGGAAGCTTTGATTGCAAAGCTTCCGAAACCAAAATTGCCTTCTGAAGCTTTTCTACTTCCAAGAAAACTAACTTTTGGGCGCCTTTTTCAGAAGTAGGACCCACTTACGGATTTCAAAGTTTATCTTGTTGTCATAACTTTGTCTCAAAATCCAGAGTATATCTTTCCAAATGGTTCTATTTCATCTCACTTCTCTCATGTGTTCCTTAACCTAAAATTGCCCCCAAATTTCATCTTCTTCTTCTTTCCTTCAATACAAAGCTTCTTCAAATGGCCAAATCTTGATCGTCGTAAACGTAACGACCTGATTTCACCATGCACCTACACAGGCAACACAATCAAGTTCTCTGTTAAACTCTAAGAAGGATCCAAGCTTCTCAGACGTGTGTAGGTATCTTTCTTTGTCTCATTACTTCACCTCCCTTACAATCGATCCTCCACTCTATGAGGATTAGTTGCTTGAGTTCTAGCGGACCTGTCAGGAGGTCACCATGGACGGGGAGAAGGCACTCTCTGCCACAGTGCAGGGGAGGACGGTTTCATCACTCCAGCCATTATAAACACCCATTTGCAGCTGGATGATGAAGCAGGTGAGCTGTCCTTTCCAAAAGCTGCTGTCAACCAATCCTTTGAGCAGATGGGACGAAGGTGACTTTTCGGTCAAGACCTTCAGGAAGGGGAAGGTCTCATTCCAATGAAAATACCTCCTCCATGTTCGTCATCCACAGCTTATCTAACAAACATGGAGGATGGGACCAGATTCCAGAAGACCTCTCCTTCATTGTCCATGGGATGGTTCAAGGGGTCAAATTCAGGTACTCTTAGTTTGTTTTACAAATTTACTAGCGAATTTAGATTCCTTAGAATATTACATGTTCCCCCTGTAAGTTCAACACATTCTCAACTGTGAATTGGGACCAAAATTGAGGCCCGACATTTTCAAGATATTGAAAAAGCCAACTGTTGGGTTCTCAGGGGTAAAAACAGCCCTTGTCCCGAAAATGTTTGAGCTCATTGCTCAGGGTGACATCCTACCAGCCCCAGCTAGTGATGAACCAACACCCTCTACTTCTCACCCACCTCAAATACAACCTACCATCAAAATCACCTACCAAAAGAAAATCCAAGGGAACCCCTGCACTTGCTACTGAGCATGTGCAGGCCCCCATATCACAACCCATACAGGAGGAAGTGGAATCTCGAGCTCCCACTTCCCCTGAGAGCAGACCACTCCCATCTTTCAAAAATCAGTGCTGAGGTTCCTCATGCTCAGCCTGATGAGCTCACAACTCCACAAACAGCCTTAAGCCATCACTTGAGTCTCAACACTCTAGTGATCAACCTTCAGGGGAAAGCTACCATCCCCAGCCTCTTGATCTCAACCAACCCATACCCAGCCTTGACTTCTACTATGATGAAGATTTGGGTTTCAGTGAGTATCATGACTCTCCCCTCTCTACCCAACTCAAGGGGAGATGAGTACTCCTGTTTCACCCTGTCTAGCCCACATCAGACACCCCAAACTGAGGTGGATCTTCCTGTGATTGTCCAGGAGATCCATGTGGAAGAGGCTCTCACTGTTGCCAGTGATTACATCCTTAAGACCTCAACCACGGCAACCCAGCCTCTTGACACTGTCATTGGGCAGGGGAAATCCAGCAGCCAAGAACCCCATGCTGGTGGTGAGGAGCAGACCTCGGTTCACCTCCTTCATCCCCCAATGATTCTTCAACTGAAGATGAGGGGAGTCTGAAACTCAGGGTGCACCAACTCGAAGACATCTGCACCCAACTGGTTTCACAGATAGCTCACCTTGAATCACAGGTGACTATCTTGCAAAGGAGGGTCCATGACCAGCAACTTGAGATCACCGATCTCAAGGGCCAGTTAGCTGAGAGACCCATAGGACAAACTCATCCAGGTCCACAAGAACCTGTGGATGTTATGGATCACTTCCCCAGCTCACCTATGCATGAGGGTGATGCTACCAAAAAGGGGGAGGAAGTTCTGACAGCCACAGAACCTGGGAGTTCTTCCTCAAGTATGGACATACAGGACTCACCATCCTATCTTGCAGTTGTCCATGCTCAACAACCTCCTCTAGACAGTGATCTGGAACTGCTCATTCAACAACTGTTTGAGGAGGGAGTACCAAGAGCAATGTCTGCCCCATCTGAGAACCCAATCTGGGGTTGGGGGTATGACAGTGATAGGAAAGCTCTTGTGATCTCTAGAGCTCAGGGTCAACAAGAAATTCTCAACATCTCCACCCTGAGTTTCTATGAGAGTATAAACTTGGTAGATCTGGCACTTGTCAACCCAAGCAATAATAGACAAGCTGTCAGATTAGCCAATCAAATTCAAGACTGGGTGCTGGCAGAATTCAAAAGGAGAACTGCATCATATAGACAGAGGCTAGCAGTTGAAGCCTTTGGTCAACTGGATGTTGAGGTAGACCCAAGATTAGCTTCGAAGGGAAAGCTTGACTGAAGGCCCAGAGGCTGAGACTGTGAACCTTGAGACAAGATCTCCTCCAGCACCCCATACCCTCAGTGAGGCACCAGCTGGTGATGGTGCTTCACAACCTCTCTCTGGCCAGAGCTTGACTGCTGAATCAAGCAATGAAGGCCAAAGCTCTCCTCAGCTGAGTCATCAAGATCTGCAATTGACAAAGGCAAAAGGAAGATGACTCCTGAAGATTGAAGAAGAAAAGAGAGAGAGGAAGAGGAAGCTGAGGGGAGAGAGTTCAAGTGGTTCCCCAGGATTCATGCAAGCTGCAATTCTGGCTGCCCCTGTACCAAACACTCAAGAAGATGAATTAAGGGCAGCCAGGCTCAACTATCTGGGGACCAGAACTACAACATAGATGAACTCATCTCTCTCCCTCTTAGAGGAGTTAAATGAACTGGCTGACATTGAATTGTCAAAGGAGAGGAAGGAAGCAGAGGATGCAGCCTTGACCCTCAAACACAAGGAAGAAATGAGGAGAAAAAGGCTTTACAAGAACATTCCTGTCCTCTCCCCAGTTAAGAAAGTCCTGAGTCAGAGACTGTGGCTGTTGAACAATCTCAGGTAGTTGATGAAGAAGAAAGATTAAAAATGATCAACTACCTGAGTGCCACAGGTCTCTATCAGGAACCTACACTCCTTCCCTTGTCTTATGATTATATATTATTTGAATACAATAAGCAGCTGGAAGAGCAAGCCAAGAAAGAAAGGCAAGCTACAAAGAAGAGGCAAAGGGAAGAAGCTGCAAAATCAAGAGCCATCATCCAGAAAAGTCAGAAAAAGTCTGCAGATAGGCAGAGGATGATGAGCTTCTTGAAGCTTTATAGGTTCTCCGGAAGGAGGCTTGGTCCCATGTCTCTATCCACAATGGATGAGCACATAAGGGTGATCAAGCATAAGATAAAAAGGGGAGAGCTTGTGGACCTTCATTCTTCATCAAGTCAAGCTCAACCTAAAGTTGAGGTAAAGGTGGAACCTATAGAGACAACACCACCTGCACCTGAAGTTGCACAACAGCCAACTTCATCTTCTAACCCACAGCAGGGTTCTCCTCCCTCTCCTTCTGAAACTGGGAGAGAGGATATCCTAACTGATCCACTGAAGAACCTAGTACTGAAGACCAACCCTCTCAGTCAAAATCATCAGGGAGGAAAAAGAGGATGCCAAAAGAAGATCATCTTCAAAGAAGAAAAGAAGAAAGGCGTCCTCCTCCCAGCCTCAGGATGAGTCAGAACATCCTGAGGAAGTGCATGAAGAGGACTCTCAACCAACTCCTATCATAGTAGAGCCTCTCTTTGTTGGAAGACAAATTCTGTCCTGGACATTTGCTAAAGATACAGACAGATGGTATGTCACTAGATATTAGGGAGAACAACATCTCTACTTCATAAGTAACATGCTTGAACTCCCTTTGCATGATCTCTATGACATAAAAAGGTACTTCATAAGTCTGAAGAATCCAGATCTACTGATGAAGAAAGGAATTCTGAAGATTCTCATGTGGATTATCCCAGTCTGAAGAACCTCTTTGTTTTGGTAGCATCAGCCTAGGGGGAGTTTGTAGGAACCTCTGAAGTAAGAGGCTGATGCAACCAAAAGATACCAAAACAACCAAGTCTTCCAACATGCACTTCGGAACAAAGGTGAATTAGCTTCGGAAGTTTTACACACTTAAGAAAATGCTAAGTGTAAAATCTTCCAAAGCCAAAGTTCAAAAGAAACTACTACGGAAGCTCTACACTTAACTTGGAAAATATTCTAAGTGTAAAGTCTTCCGAAGACAAAGACTCAACTCTTCCGAAGGTAAAAGATGAAGTCTTCCGAAGCTCTCAAGACAAAGTCTTCCGAAGCTGTTTAAAGACAAGACTGATTTTTTTTCTGAAGAGACAGAAAAGATACATTTTCCATCAACTTTATCATAAAACAACCTACTTTCCGCTGCATGCTCTGGTAGTTCACCTGCTATCACTAGTTGGTGAAACTTCCATACTTTATGATAAAGTGGATAAGGTCTTCGCCTGCAAGTTTTTGCTTTTGTTCCTTCTTGGCTTTTTGTAATAGGAAAGTCAGTGAGCTATGGCATGTCATAGTCACTAGTCAAAAGACAATCTGCCTTTTGACTTTAGGCTGATCTTGTTGTCTAGATTAGTCACTTCCAACTGTCTTTTTGCATATTGACGGTTGTAGGATGTAGTATAAGTAGTCTTCGGTTCTTGTATTCAAATATACTTGTACAATCTTGTAATAGAACTAGAGAAGCAATATATAACTTCCTTAAAAAATTTATCTTGTGCTCTTGTTCTTGTTTTACTTGTGTTTATCTTGTATCTACAGTAAAGGTTCACAGTTCCCTATTTGAATTGTTAAGTGATCTTAAGATCCTCCTAAGTTTGTTAACTAAGTGCAAGCTTAAGTACCCTTTAACGGTCCTGCATTAGGTATTATCAAGAAGCAACCTAGGATGATTCTACCATATTATACTTGCCCAATTCACAAAATCAAAATGTTCATATCAATAAAGTTTCCTTTTCAGGAAAGTAACACCTAAAACCAAGCTTTCATCAAATTCGATCATGGATTCATCAACATTACGCCTCATCTAGTTCATAGGAACTATCTAAACACATAAAACATTCATAATTCATCAAATCCAAAATTCTCATGAACAAAAGTTTCTACTTATAGTAATGTATGAACGAGATGTAAATCATATGAAAATCATGATAATCCACGTAAACTAGCATCAATACAATACAACTAACATCATTGCGTTATCAAACAACATCAACTTTGACTTTTTCAATGCCAATTGAACTAGGGTTGCTCTTGAATCATAAACCATGAAAAAGCTTGTTAAAACACACCTTAAATCATGTAATGATCAAGATTGACACTTGCTAACAGTTGCATTGCTCAAAACCACACCAAAAATCGATTGAATTGTAGGTTCTTGATCAAAATCGCAAGGGTTTGGGGATGGGATGTGGTCGGCGGTGACTTGAGGGTTGTTGGGGGGGGGGGGGGGGGCTAGGGTTTGGTTTTTATTAATATTAATTTAGTAATAATTACCCAATAAGCCATCTTGTTTAAACTTGTTAAAACACACCTTAAATCGTGTAATGATCAAGATTGACACTTGCTAACAGTTGCATTGCTCAAACCACACCAAAAATCGATTGAATTGTTGGTTCTTGATCAAAATCGCAAGGGTTTAGGGATAGGATGGGGTCGGCGGTGACTTGAGGGCTGTGGGGGGGGGGGGGGGCTAGGGTTTGGTTTTTATTAATATTAAGTTTAGTAATAATTACCCAATAAGCCATCCTTGTTTAAACTTTATAAAAACTAATCTTTTTAACACCTTTTAAATTATTTTAATTACAAAACACATGTATTATTATTAATCAACAATAATAATCATATACTCTAATTAGCAACAATACACATAATTCATATTTCACAAGTCGTCACATTATAAAGCGAAATTTATAAATAATATTTTTCAAAATTCATGAATCACATACCACATATTAATAATCAAAATTATTAATTAAATTATTCTTATTATCCAAAGTTAATTATTATTAGGTCACCAACGTTCAACGATAATTAGTATATGCTCACGACACGTGTCTGCAAAATCTAACGGAACTAACGGAGTTTGGCAACGAAAAATTACCGGATGTCACTAACGTAACATAAGGAGTTTAACGAGCTCTTAAAATCATTTATAATAATAATAATAATAATAATAATAATAATAATAATAATAATAATAATAATAATAACAATAAATCTACATGTGCACATGTGCATGTGTGGAAGAAATGTCCAGTCAAAGTTTTCGCACGGATGATGAAGTTTTCGCATGAGAATGTTTTCGCAAATTATGGTTACTATTGCGAAGTTTTCGCAAAATGCAGTTATTTTCGCTAAAATTTCAACCAAACCAACCTTTTGCATTTGAATCACTACTACGGTCTCAAATTTTCGTTTTCCACCATCTAAACTCGAAAATACTAAGCGTAATGACGTATATCATGAGCATAGCATGTACCAAAGCTGATTCCAAAGACGATCACAACCTTCTGGTATTTAATCTTTTCAAGTTTAGCATCTTAAAACAGATAATCGCAGAATGAAAATCCGTGTATCAAAGCAACACCTTGCTTTGGTGCCATATGTGAAGTCCTCATATCGATCGAATCCACAAAATATTATGTTTGATAATCAAATTAAGATAGATGTATGCGTGTGTGATATCAACGAAGTTTAAACAAACTCAATTGGATATTACTAACTAAACGATTGCAATACCAACGGAGTTTGTATCTTTTAAGCTCGATCCACCCGAGGTGAGCTCCCTTTGGGCGGCCTATCACACAACACTCTGCTTTCTCATCCTCAGAGCACCTTTACAAATAAAACACTCATACTAAAATACAAAGCAAAAACAACTATTTATATATGATGGACTTCATTAGAAAATTTTTAAGAGTTTTTACATGCTTTGAAAACTTATGTATTTTTAGATGTTTATGCTTTCTTGAATTTTTGATTTTCACTCGATATTATAATTCATACAACCTAAGGTCTTATAAAAAGTAAAAAAAAAAAACATTTAACTGTCCACGAACACCTTACTATTATATTTGTTGGATCTAACGTCTTTAGATATTCAACATGTAGATTGTTGATGGCTTCTTTTTATCTTTTATAAACACTAATTTTAGGTTTCTTTATATTAACTAACTACTACCTTCCTCATGTATTATTACATCAAGCTAGATTAACCAACAGATATTCACTTGATTATGATATCTATGCACTTAAGAATCTTTAGTACTAGTCTAAAAGTTTAAAATATAGAAATGGAGACCGAGAGGTTTCATAAAACATATAATTGAACTATTACATATTCCAATTCATATAAGAACTTTTTTTTTTTAATTTTTTCCATCTTTGCTTGGTTTTCATTGTTATCTATTTTTAAATGTTGAAAAGAACTTTTCATTGAATCCAAAGCCAAAAAAGAATAGTCAATATCTGGTCCCGTATCATTTCAAAAACAAACAATTAAAAATGATCATGCTAAGAAATGATAATAGCGTTTTGTATCTACCCATTTGGTACCACATTCATTTGCATGAAATCAAAAATGTCACTTGACTTTGACTGCAATAAGATAACAAAAACGGGTATTCCAAATTATTGAAAGACTACAAAGCGTGACTGGTTTAAAACCCGCCAACAAATTCATACGTCGATTCAAGATTTGTTCTATCGTCAACAAAATACCAATGTATGGTTCGACCATGGACCAAAAATATATCCCAAAGACAAAAAAGATGTTTTAAGTAGGTAAATAAATGTTACTACCTCGCTATTAACATTAGGTAAATGAATGTTACTACCTCGCTAGTAACATAATTTGTTTGATGTCCAATATTGTATTTAGGAGCATAAATAAGTCGAGCTGTTAATAAGTAATCTGAGATCGTCTTGCTAAATGCATAATTCAAGTCGAGCTAAACTAACCAAGATGGAGTCAAGAGAAGCTTCATACATCAAGCTTGATTAGACTCGTAATCTTAATGAGTCTTAATGAGTCTATTATTTATATAAATAGAATAATATTTAAGAAATGTAATAAAATATGTAATCACATGATAAGTATATCATATATATCACTATAAAAGAAAGTAACTAACACATATATATATGTTATGTTATATAAAATTACGATATGAATATATGAACTATATCAATAAGTATGAATAAGAAAAATAGACAAATAACAAATAAAAGAATAATACACGAGCATAGTTGAGCTTGTAACATTACTCACGAGCTTACTCGACACTTTACACATAGCACTTGAAATGAGACTCGAGTTTAACTAAACTCATTGGCACTAATAATATGTAGCTACTCATGTAACACGTCAACAGAGATGGAGTCGAGCCAAGCTTCCCACAAAATACATCAGTTTCTTTCATCTATTAATTTAGATGATTAAGTATAATTAGTTGGACATTCACATAACCCTTCATTATCTACTCATATCATCATCAACTCATGTCTTTTCAGTATATGGACCACATTGTTTATGGGATGTGGACCACACTTTAACACCCAATCAATTTATTAGCGTGTTGTTTCTTGCATGGTCTCTCTTTATGGAAACAACCATCACAATTACAGTAATAAACTATACACTTGGGTCGATAATGGCTTATACAAGAAGTATGGACCATCATTTATGGTAAACCCTGCATCTTGGCTACAGTTTGGTGAACTCATTTGTCCCACATTCATGTACAACTTGTACCCAAATAAGGACCCTAATAATGTCCATTTGTTGTGTGCCATCAATTTTCAAAAAGTGAAAATCGTATGCCTCTTTTTTTCATTTTAATGAAGTTTTGTAACACTCTAAGTTATGATAAGTAAGAAAAGTTAGTTTTATATACACATACATATATGTATTACCCATTTAATATATTAGCGATTATAAGTCGAGAAATGGAATAAACGCTAAAATTTGTTTTTTATATATTGTTTTAATTATGACGCGTAAAACGGTATGTATCCTTATAATCTACTCTCTTTCTTTAAATATATCAGGATTACGTTAAGAACTAGCAAAACCACATACACACTTATACAAAGTGCATTTTAAATTTAGTGCTAGGAGAAAGAGAGGCAGTTATGTGGCTGCAAAACCACCAAAAGCATTATATTTAAAACAATAGGTAAAGTGTTCATGTGATTATTATAGTTTTCTACGTAAATAAGTTTTGTATTGATCATCTCTCTAAATGTGTAAAAGAAAAATAAATAAAAAAAGTAGCTAGTTAATATCATAATATATGTTTTCTTTATGGCTTGAAAATGTAATTTAATGGAAACTATAAGTGCATGGCTAGCTTACGATGAAACAATTACCAAACTATATGGACCTATTCAACCATTTTTTGTGTCGAAAATATGGAGTCATATTCCTTTAGCATCTCTTGCACGTACACACTGAAACGGATGGACATGCATGATTGCATGATTGCATGAATCAGTTTCAAAAAACCTTTAGCTGAAGTGATGGTATTCTGATATTGATTAGATTTCAAAGTAATGGTTTCAAGGCTGATTATGGATACATATTTACCTATTCTTCGCAGTGATTTTGTCTAACGCTTCGTTTTTATGTTTCTAGCGATCTGATCTAATAGTTGTGGTTCATATCCGTTTAAATGTCCAAATGATTAGTTCTTATTCGGTTCCGATAAGTACCAAAAATATGTCCAAAACGTTTATATTAAGATCAATACAAATGATTATTCTAACTGGTTTCTCAACATAACTTCGGAACATCCATGCATGTTATTGCTGTAGGTTCAGGCCCTTGACAACAGACACAAACTAACACTATGGGATGAGTTGTTCTTTGTATCGAACTTCTCACAAAAAGTTACAATAAATGACTCTTAAATAGAGAATAACAACTAGCTAAAGACACGGACTTATAAACAACAAGTCAGACGAATTTTTAAAAAAGCCTACACATAACATGCAGATATACCCGTGCCTAAAGGCTCCTTCAACTTCATTAATCCTCACATGCATGGGAGTTTTGAGTCGCTTTTGGGTGTTTGTTCATAGTCATCCATAAACCCACGTTTAAATGAAGTATTTGATGACGCCGGACCTTGTCATGTAACTAAAAAACTCGATTCTATTATCCCAAATCAAATGAGATAAACCCACATTCAGATGAAACTAAACAAAACAATACTAATAGAAACCAAACTCAAACATCAACACGATGGATGATAAAATATAGATAATGAGACAAAGGAATTCTCCAATATATGATGACAAAATCTTGTAGATGAAGACAATGACTCGATAAGAAACAGTTGGAAAATAGATGTGAGGGTCGCCTTTGACCGGATAGAGATGATGATAAGTTGTGTCTTCAAGATAATCAGATCTTCTACAACTCCAAATTATTATTGATAATATGAAGAAGACGAAGAAGAAAAATAGAGAAACATTCCGCTTTGTTCATCTCTCACTTCTCAAACACAAGTCTTTATAACAAGCCTAACGATAGGCACCTTGCATCAGCGCATAAGCCCATCAGTCATTGCTGCTAGCCTGCTACAAGCCTAAAATACTCCAATCCAAGAGCAGCCCATAACATGCATAACAAAAATAACAAAAAGAATCCAACATTAATTATAATCATTTAACATATGTTTGACATTGAATTGCAAATATACATAAATTTTAACATCCCCTTTAATTCAATAAGCAAACATATTTATTACTTAAAAAAATTCCCAGATAAGATAAATGATTTTACTCTGAAACACATGAGAAAAGCTATGATTTGAGCCAAAAAAAACTTTTTAGAGAACCTAGATAATCAAACCACACCAAAAATTGAAACAAATGTAGACAGTCCAATAACACATCTCTTATTAAATCTCCTTCTGTTCAAGTTTGACTATAGAAAACTAGTTTTCCAATTTAAAGCAACCCAGAAAGACTGGTACTTTTCATATTGATAAGCAACTTCAAAAGATTATTTTCCAAAAAAACGAAGAACTCTATATCTCTATAACCGATTTCTCAAACCATTTCATAAATTTTTTTAATCGTACTATTTGATGAACCAAATAAAAATCAACCTCATGAATTAAAAAAGGAAACAAAAAAACAAGCACAAAAGACAAACAAAGACTTCCACGAATATCAAGATTCACTAAGGATGGAAGAAGTGATGACAATAATGGTTGCTTTTGCATATGGATTTATTAACACCACGAAACTCTCCTTTGATATAGAACCTTCATTCCAAGAGTGTTATTTCCGTTCTTAAACAATTAACACTTATGAGATTCATTGAGTATCATTTGCCTAATATAAACAGCCATTTTTCCATAACAAATCAGCATATTGCTATCCTTTAATTAAAAATCAACTTTAAGAACATTTGATCTTTTAAGTTTCACAATTTTAAGCTAAATTTCACAAGTGTATTTTAGATTTCCTGAAGCAACAAAAACACAGCAAAATATACTCAATTTGAACTTGACAACATTCCAACCCGAAAAAATATTTCAATATTTATCTTTTAAGAACCGAAAAGAGCTTGATCAAATAAAAAAATAAATCTTTGTGTAGGAATCAAAAAGAGGTAAACTAAAAAATTCGTTAAACATGACTTGGTTCACTTGCTAAAGAAAAAAATTTATAAATTTGTTTGTAAACAAATCAATATTTTTTCGAACATAGGTAGACATTTGTTTACTCAAGAAAAAAACTTTGTATGCAATGGAAACTTCTTGCCAAAAAACCAAACAAATCGGCCACTTTTGTAAACAATTATGAACCAAAAAAACTTGAGACGTCAATCACACATCAATAGACAAAAATAACTTCCTGTAAAAGAGAAATAAAAAACACAAACAAACAATCAGAAAAGAACATATTCTGATATACAAATCTATAGCAAAAATCAGATTAATATCTCATGAAACAAGGAGCCACAAGATTCCACAACACTGCCAGAAAAACACCTTGAATCACATCAATCAAAAACAAGAAAGAGTCACATGACTTTATAATAAGAAATAGAATTTAAATCCACTACCAATATAACATAAAGAACAAGTCATAGACATACCAACTCCTGTATCACCATAGAAACAAAACCAGAAAACTATTCCAATCAACAATGAATCACAAGACTCAATAACGAGAATGTGAAGAACAAGTTTAAAAGCCAAGTCAAATGACTTTTAGAACTTGCAAAGACAATATAGAATATGTCACAAGACATATTACAGTTCCTGTAAAATAGCATGAAAGAAAGAAATCAGAAGTATAAATTCTGATTATACCAAAGAACGAATCATATGATTCCATAAGACTATCAAAAATACATTTGATAAGAAGAGAAAAAACCACATGATTTTTAAGAACTCAGAACCACGTCTGAAGACAAGACTTGTGAGAAACTTAAAGACTAATTTGACATGATCAAAAACTTTTACAACTTTACAAGAAATTTAACATAAGAGAACTTGTAAAGAACATGAAGACTAATTTGAATCAAGCAAAAACTTTTACAACCTCACAAAAAAAATACTAAATCACAAGATTCAAGAGATAAGTCTGATAACAATAAGATGAATTGCACCAGACTATAAAGACACAGCCAAACAGATTTTCATTGAATGCAAAATCACACGATTTGCAATAAAAAGACACATCTCACACAAGAGAGAACATAAAAGGCTGTAAAAAACATTCAAGAATAATCTTGTTAATAGTAGTAATCAAAATACATGAACCACACGGTTCAACAAACCAGACAACAAGATTATAGACAATAAGGCATGCGTCCGTAAGGGTCAAGCAAACCTTCATGAAACCAATCATACTTGTAATCCAAATAAGGTTTTCATGATACAAAATAAAAAAAAAAACTTTCAAGACATAGTCACACCTGAAAGAGTTTCTTACAGTTTGAGTCAAAATTGAATCATATGATTCAAAACAAATATTTGAGAACAATGATACAATTTGAGACAATTACTACTAGCATCTTTGATCATAGATAAAGTTCAATGCACGAAACATATCTCAAAGAATGAACTAATAATAACACAAAACACATAATCAGGTTGACAACAATTTTAGACTCGATTGAACACATAAAACCAGTAAAAAATGACATACTTCTTGGAGAATACACAAGTTTTAGCACCCATTGAATCTTTTACACAACATACCAAAAAAAGGACCATACATACGACTTTATAAAAGCAACAAAAATTACTTATCATTTCATGTGACAACTCATGGTAAAACCTTGATTTGTTCATTAACAAAATTTACTCGATACATACCATAATTGAGTTTAAAAAAAACACAAGTCCAAGTTTGTAAGACATATCAATAAAATAATATATCTTGGAAGCATGATATTCTTTAAAACTTAACTGTAATGTAGAATCTTGAGTTTTATCAACCGAATAGGAAACCACAATGAAAATTTATGAACTCAATTACGGAAGCTTTCAATATCTTTTGTTTTGTTTCTGTAGAAAGCAGTACCGAAACTTAAGAGCTAAGAACAAATCTTTAAGGTACACACCAACTTTTCACCAAAAATTCAATCAATGAGAGTATCAATAAGAAATCATCCAAACCAAGGTTTAAAAAAATCTAGACCACAATCAAAATCGAGAACCAAGAGATCGATGAATGCTGGCACGCAAACACTCAAAAAAGATAAAAATTTGATCACATACCAGAAAAGTAGCAATATAATGTCAAGAAAATAATGCAACAGTAAAAAAAACAGGGTATGAATCTCCCTTTAAACCACCCAACCAAGAATGCCTAACAAAAAAATTCATTTGACAGAAAATTAAAAGAGATAAGAAGTTCCTCACATCGCTTTATTGTCAAGCAGCTCTGGTAAACCTTCGGAATAATGAAGTGAAAATTTGGCAGAACATTATTCGTGTGTACAAGACCTTCAATAACTCCAATCTTCGGACAAATTAGTGACAACCCATCCAACATCAATCGAATCCTCACCTTAGTTGAACACCAACACAATGATAGAACAATGAAGTGAAAACTTGAGTTACAGCGGAAAACAAACAACAACTTAGTGATCAACACTCTTGGACTTTTTGATCAGAGATGAAGTGCAGGACCAGTTAAAGGGATGGTCAATACAATCAGTCTCACAATAATGAGAGTGTAAGAACACTTAATAAATCAAATAGGGAACCGAGTTTATATGAATGATACTAAAATCACAAGTAAACAATGAGACAGAACTAAGAACAAGAACATGATGAGTATGGTTTTCAAGAATGTTGTATATTGCTCTCAAGTTCTTTTACAAGTGTTACAAAGCATAAAAATAAATACAAGAACCTGAGATACTTTATACTACATCCTACAGCCGGCCATACTTTGAAGGCCTGCTGAAAACACTAATCTAGACAACAAGATCAATGTAAAATCAAAATGCAAATTACCTTTTAACAAGTGACTATGACATGTCATAGCTCACATCCTAATATATTACAAAAAGGATAAAAGGTATAAAGTAGAAAGTTACAGACTCTAAACCATAATCTACAGTTGCAAAAGCATGGACATTTTCACCAACTAATGTAAGTTGGTAAGTCTTCAGAGTTGTAGCGAAAAGTGGGTCAGCTTTATACAAAAGTAGATCAGAGAAAGCATGTTTTCTCTGTCTTCGGAAGAAATCAGTCTTCACTTTATTGGCCTCGGAAGACTTTGTCTTTGAAGCTTCGGAAGACTTCATCTTTGGCTTTCAAAGATTTGATCTTTGGCTTCAGAAGATTTTACACTTAATATAATTTTCTGTGAGAAGTGTAAAACTTCCAAAGTAACTTCTACTCTACACAATGTGCATGCAAGCTGGAGGCTCTTTGGTTGCTTTGGTTTCTTTGGTTGCATCAGCCTTTCAAGTATAACCTTACAAACTCCCCCTAGGCTGATGTTACCAAAATAGATAAGTATACTTAGATATTGACAGTCCTCATCAGGATCAAGACCATTCCTTTCTTCATCAACTGATCAGGATCCCTCAGACTCTCATAATACCTTATCATGACATGGAGATTATATAGAGGAAGATCAAGCATGTCTTGCCAGAAATAGACATCTTGACCCCCTTGATCTCCGATGACATACCACCTATGTGGATTAGTAGCAAAGGTCTAGGATAGGATGGGTCTTCTGGTTGTAAGAGGCTCTACTTGAGTTGGAGTTGGTTGAGCATCCTCTTCTTGTATTACCTCAGGATGCTCTGACTCAACCTGAGGTGTAGAGGTGGATGCCTTGGGCTTCTTCTTAGAAACACTCTTCATGGCCATCCTTTTTTTACTCTTTGAAGTCTTTAACTGAGAAGACTAGCCTTCAGCACCAGGTTGATTTGTTGTGTCTTTCTTAGTTAGGTCCTCTTCCCTCACAAGTTCAGAAGGAAAGGGATTTGGACCCTGCTATGGATTAGAAGATGGAGTTCGCTGAGATGCAGCTCTAGGTTCAGGTAGTGTTGTCTCAGGGGGTTCAACCTTTACCTCAACTTCAGGTGGAGCTTGACTTGGTGGAGAATGCAAGTCAACAAGCTCTCCCTTTTTAATCTTTTGCTTGATCACTCTAATATGCTCATCCATAATGGATAGAGACATTGGACCAAGCCTCCTTCCGGAGAATCCATACAGCTTCAAGAATCTCATCATCCTCTACCTATCAGTAGACTTCTTTTGACACTTTTGGATGATGGCTCTTGACTTTACAGCATCTTTCTTCATTTTTCTCTTAGCAGCCTTTTGTTCTTTGATAACTTGTTGCTCCAACTTTTAAGATACTCGAATTCAACATACTCATATGATAAGGGAGGAAGTGCAGATTCTTGATAGAGACCTGTGGCACTCAGGTAGCTAATCATGTTTTGTCTATCAGCTTCTTTGTCTACCTGAGGTTGTTCAGTTGCCACAACCTCTTTCTCAGGGCTTTCCTGATTTGGGGAGAGGGTAAGAGCATGCTTGTAGAGCCTTTTCTATCTCCTTTCTTTCTTGATCTTTAGAAGCAATTCTACATCCTCTACCTCCTTCCTCTCTTTTAACAGCTCTGTGTCTGCCAGTTCATTGAGTTCCTCTAAAGGAAGAGAGATGAGTTTATCTATGTTGTAGTTCATGGTCTCCAAGTAGTTTAATCTGGCTGCCCTCAACTCATCATCTTAAGTATTTAGCTTGGGGGCAGCCCTGATAGCAGCTTTTATGAAGCCTGGAGATCCCCTTGAACTCTCTCCCTTTAGCTTCCTTTCCTCTCTCTCTCTCTCTCCTCCTCCTCAATCTCCTCATGAGTCAGTTTTCTTTTCCCTTTGTCACTCACAGGCCTTGATGACTCAGAGTGGAGAGAAATTTGGCCTTCATTGCTTGGTTCAGCAGTCAAGCTCTAGCTAGAGAGAGGTTATGAAGCACCTTCACCAGCTGGTGCCTCACTGAGGGTTGATGATATTGAAGCAGTTCTTGTAACAAGGTTCACAGGATCTATCACTGGACCTTCAGTCAAGGTTTCCCCTTCGAAGCTAATCTTAGGGTCCACCTCAACATCCAGTTGACCAATGACATTACCTTTTAGCCTTTGTCTTCTTCTTTGCCTGAACTCTTCAACAATCCTATCTTGAATCCTCTCAGCCAGTCTGTCAGCTTGCCTGCTTTAACTAGGATTGGCAAGTGGCATGTGGACTAGAGGAAGACTGTCATAGTACTTCAGGGTCTAAAAACTGAAAACCTCTTGCCGCCCCTGAAGTTTATGCAAAATCAGAGCTCTCTTGTTAGCATCATACCTCCACCCAAGTATTTCATTCTCAGCATCATAGGGTGGGTAGACATAGCTCTTGGAATACCCTCCTCAAACAGACTTTGAATGTGTGAGTCCACATCAATATGGACTTGAGGAAGTTATTGAGTATGGATAATTGCAAGTGAGGTTGGTGAATCCTTAATGTCCATACTCTGTGAAGAACTCCCAGGTTCTGTGATTGCTTGGACTTTCTTCCCTTTTTTGGAGACTAAATAGGTGTAGGTTTAAGTCAGCTTTTGCACCTTTAGTCTTATATTCCCCTCATCTTCATCAAAAGAATCATGGGGGGATGAGAGAATAGGACCTAAGTCTTCTTCCTCATCACTAGCACTTTGTTCTTGTCTGCTGGATTTCCCCTACACCATGACAACTTCAGGTGAAGTGTCAATGGGCTGGGTTGCCATGGTTGAGGTTTTAATGATGTAGTCATTTGCTGAAGTGAGAGCCTCTTCCATATGGACCTCCTGAATAGGTTCAGGGAGATCCACCTCAGTAGTAGATGGATGATATGGGCTAGACATGGGAGAAACAGGAGTACTCATCTCTCCTTGAGCAGGGGAGGAGTAGAGAGACTTATGATACTCACTGAATCCTATGTCTTCATCATTAAAGAATTCTAGGTTTGGAATGGGTTGGTTTAGATCAAGAGGCTAGGGATGGTAACTGTCCCCTAAAGGTTGTTCACTAGAGTTTTAAGACTCTGAGTGAAGGCTTAAGACTTGGGGGTTGTGAGCTCATCAGGATGAGCATGAGGAACCTTAGCACTGATCATTTGTAAGATGGGAGTGATTTGCTCCTCAGGAGAAGTGGGAGCTCCAGTGTCCACTTCCTCCTGTATGGGTGGTGATATAGGAGCCTGCACAAACTGAGTAGCATGTGCAGGGGTTCCTTTGGATTTTCTTTTGTAGGTGATGGTTATTTGTGGCTGTATAGGTGGTTGAGAAGTAGAAGGTATGGGTTCAACACTAGCTGGTGATGCTAGGTTGTCACCTTAAGCAATGAGCTCTAACATTTTTGGGACTATGGTTGTTTCTACCCCTAAGAAGCAAACAGTTGGCTTCCTCATAGTCTTGAAGATATTGGGCTTCATCTGTCCCAATTTTAGAACATTACCTGTTCCCCTCAAATGTTAGCTTAGTTCACAGTTGAGAATATGATGGACATATCTAGGGAACATGTAATATTCTAAGGAGTCCAAGTTTACAACTAAATTAGTGTACAGAAATTGTGAATACCTAAACTTGACTCCTTGAACCATACTATGGACTATATAGGAAAGGTCCTCTAGAACTTGGCCCTATCCTCCATGCTTGTTAGATAGATTGTGGATGAAAATATGGAGGAGATATTTCTATTGAGAGGAAACCTTCCCTTTCCTGAAGGTCTTAATAGAAAAATCCCCTTCATAGCCCATCTGACCAAAAGAATGGTTAACAGCAAACTTGAGGAAGAACAAATCACCTTCGACATCATCTAGCCTTAGATGTGTGTTTATGGATGCTGGAGTGATGAAGATTTTTCTCCCTTGCACTGTGGAAGACAGTGCCTTCTCCCCATCCATGGTAACCTCTTGACAGGTCCTCCAGAATTCCAACAGTTGATCCTTATAGAGTGGAGTATCGATGGTGAGGGAGGTGAAGTAGTTTGATAGAGTGAGAAAGCGACAAACCTCTGAGAAACTAGGATCTTTCTTAGAGTTCAACAGAGCAACTTGATTATGTTACCTGTGAAGTTGCATGGAGAAATCGGGTTGGTTTCTGTGATTAAGGTTGGCTATTTTGAGGTAGCTTTGTTGTGAAGGAAGATAAGAACAAGGGCGGTTTGTGGGTGAGTTTAGGTCAGAGAATTTTCAGATGAAGAAGATAGTGAAAGAAGGGGAACTATTGAGAGAATATAAATGAAATAGATTTGTGATAAAGTTAATGCAAAAAGATAAACTTTGAAATCCAAATGTCGGTCCCACCTTTAAAAAGTACCCAAAAAGGTAGTTTTCTTGGAAGTCGAAAATCTTTTGAAGGTATTTTTGTCTTCGAAAGTTTTAAGAAAAGCTTCTGAAGCCAATTTGGCTTCGGAAGATATTTGTAAGGTTTGTGAAAATTTTGCTTTGGAAGGAAAATACTTAGAGAATTTTTTTACTTCTGAGACATGTTTGGTTTCGAAAGAGATCAGGACTTAGAAGTTTTATTCTAAAGAGAATAAATCTTCCGAGACTTAATTGTTTTCGGAAGAAAATTGTCCTTCAAATACATGTAAGTTCTTAGAAGCATATTTAGGCTTCGAAAGATATATCAAAATTTCTTCCGAAGTTAAATGTCTTCTAAGTATTTTTTTGATTTGAAGACATAATGTTCTTCCGAAGACAACTTGATGTCTTCTGAAAAAAATATGTTTAAAAAACAAAAATCTAAGGAATATCATTTGAAGGACATCCAAATGACCTGAGGAAACCAATAAATGGTCTCCAATAAAGTGTCCATCATCTGATTTCTCAGCAAATTTGGCTATTTGATCTTTGGTATTCAAGATGGTGCAAGGACATCCAAATGACCTGAGGAAACCAATAAACAATGTCTTTTTGTGGCACAGCTCATAAGGAGTCTTACCATAAGTCTTAACCACTAAAACTCTCTTCTGCACATAGCAGGTTGTGTTGACTGCCTCTGCCCAGAAGGTGATAGGCAGTTTAGAGTCAGACAACATGGTTCTTGCAGCCTCAATAAGTGTATTAGTTTCTCCTCTCAACAACACCATTTTGCTGAGGAGTCCTGGGAGCACTATATTGTCTTTTAATTCCTTTTTCATCACAAAATATGTCAAGGATTTGGTTCTTAAATTCTATTTCTTGATCACATCTTATGGTTTTGACCTTGTGATCATATTGATTCTTAATTTTCAGAATGAAATTCTTCAGGATCTCAGGAGTCTCATCCTTAGTACTAAGAAAAAAGACCCAAGTGAATTTTGTGAAGTCATCTGTGATCACCAAACAATATGAGGTCCTTCCTAGACTCATTACGCTGGTGGGCCCAAAGAGATCCATATGTAATAAGTGTAGGGGAGTAGTGATAGAGTTTCTTTCCATTGGCTTATGAGACACTTTGTGTTGCTTCCCTTTCAGGCATGCTACACAGTGGTCATCACTTGTAAACTTTTTCTTTGGTATTACAGTTACCAAATCATTCTTAATTAATTTATTCATGTTTTTAAAGTTTACATGGTATATTCTTTTATGCCAGAGGAAAGACTCATCATTATTTGCTTTAGATAGAAAGCAAGAAACTTCTCCTGAGGGAGATGTTTCCTGCAGGTCCATCTTGTACATGTTTCCTTTCCTAGGGGCTCTGAGTAGGATATGCTCTTGAGAAATGACCACCCAGGGCTTGAGAACAATGCACTCATGCTCAGTGAAGAGCATATTGTATCTCTAATCACAAAATTGGGATACACTCAGTAGATTATACCCAAGCTCTTTGATAAAGTTTACCTTTTCAATGCTGAGCTTACCATTTGTGACCCTGCCCCTTCTAGTAATGTAACCTCCAGCATCTCCTCTAAAAGCAACTGGCCTCCATCAATTTTCTCAAAATTTTGAAGTAGAGAACCATTGCCTGTCATGTGCCTGGAACAGCCACTATCAATTATCCATACATTCCTTTTGGTCTTTAGCTATTCCTGTACAAGAAAGAAATGTTTAGTTACATTTAGAAACCCAAGCCTCATTGGTCTTGGGCTTATCAAAGTGATTTAAAGACAATGTAACAGTAATTGATCCTATGTTCAAGTTTTGAGGATCATCAGCTGTTGTTGATGAAGAACTTTCAGTCACTTGGTCTTTCCTTTATCTTCCACATCATCTTTGGAAGATTAGACTTGACCTTCATTACTTCGGAAGTTTTGACTACTTCGGAAGTTTTGGAGACTGGACCTTTGGAAGATCTTGCTTTCACTGCAACAGGCCTCAGTACTTCGAAAGCATTCCTTTCTTCCGAGACCAACTTTTCTTCTGAAGGCAAGTTTTCACTTGTATTTTCTTCACCTTGGAGCTTTCGAAAGGAAACGATTTTCCTTCCGAAGCTAGCTTTTCTTTCTTCTTCTCAGAAGTTTTCTTTTTGATCATGTGGATAGTACTTTTAGGATTGTAGATGCAATCCTTAGCAAGATGGGAGTACTACCACACATGATGCAATCCATTTGCTTCCTCTGAGAGCCTTTATTTGAGAGAAAGAATGAACTTGATCACTTTTCACCTCTATCTTCATCTTCACAGATGATGCAGCAAGCTTCTTAGGGTGAGGCTTGCTTTTGGAACTGGATGGTTCAGGCTGTGTAGTAGTAGTACACAGGTGATCAGCCTTCTTCTCTTTGCTGGAATGAGTTGGACATGAACTAGAACTTCTGGTACTAGAGTTCATAGTTGAGTCTTCAGCCTTCACCACTTCAAATCCTACAGAGATAAACACTTATTTCTTCTTAGAGTTGAAAGTGGCCTTGATCTCTTAAACCTTCTTTGATTTCCTCTTGGCTTTTCTGGTCAAGTTCTTCCTCTTAGACTTGGTCATCCCAGATTCTTTTCTCTCCTTAGGAGAATCGTGTCCCTTCTTAGGATGATCTTCTTCACTCTTCTCAAAATTATCCTTCACTATCTCCTCTTCATCCTCTTCATTAATGGGATCTATGAGAGGAAGCTCATCTTCACAAGTTTCATACCTTGGAGATCTTACGGACAATAGAGTGTGTGGAGGAGCTATCTCAGTAGATCCCAGTCCCTGCTTATTCTGATAACAAACTTTTGCATGCAATGATTAGGATATCATGTTCTTGAAGGTCTCTTCTTCAAGAACACATTTTTCTTCCCTGGCTTTGCTGATCACAAGCTCAGCCTGGCATTCAGTTAACTTAGTGATGAGATCTTTTATTTGAGCCATGTAGTTGGTATGTTCATGCTTAAGAGTTGAAATGGTTTTCTCTAAATCTTCTATTTTAAGTTTGTAATCTTTATCAGTTCTTTTGAAATCAGCTTTTAAAATGTTTAAGGACTCAAGATCAGACCTTATCTCTAAGTTATAGGACCTATATCTATTAACTTTAGAAATACATTTAGGTGTATAAAGATGTTCCAATACCTTGGCTTCTTCATGATCTGCCATCAGTGCTTGGTTTGGAGATGCATCCTCAACCTGAAAACTCCAGTCAAAGCCTCCTTCTTCAACAGCAACTGCAGCTTGCTGCTTAGGCTTCTCATTTTGGGGAGCTCCATCAGTATAGTTTGGTCTGGTGTGGCCTTGGACACCATGTTTTCTTGGTGCCTTGCACTCTCTAGCAAAGTGTCCCATTTGGTTACAGTTGTAACACTTCACTTTGTTTTTGTCCAACCCAAACTTTCCACTGGTTGCATTGCTAGGAAATTTCCTCCCTGTCCTCTTGTAGAACTTTTTGGCTCTGTGAGTGAGAAGAGCCATCTACTAGACTATTTCCATGTACTCCAGATCATATGGATGGATACAGTCCAGGTCTTCAAGGGTAAAGAGAAGGTTGCCTGTGCTTTCATCAGTAGACATAAAGGCTTGTGAAGAGCTTGTCTCTTGGAATGGGCTTCCTTGGATATAGCTCTCTCTTGGTGTCTCCGGAAAGGTGATGAAAAGACCCTTTTATGATTTGTTAGGGTAGCAGATGAGATGATGCTGTGGTTCTCTGCAGTCCCTTTCAACCACTGGAGTTACCAGATGGATTTTGCATGTTCATCTCCATTTGGTAGCCACTGAGGATACCATACAACTCAGCGAGAGTAAGGGTCTTGAGGTTCTCAGTCCTCTTAATGACCACACAATAGTGTGTCCATTGTCTGGGAAGAGAGGACATGAACTTCCTCACAATGTCCATGTTCTCAAGAGTTACTCCAACATCCATTAGAGTGTCCACAATCTCAACATACCTGAAGTATTGTTGAGTCATGGTTTCACATGCCTTAAAGGTGAAGTTGTAAAACTGCTTCTTCAAGAGGTCCTTCTTGTTCTCTTTTGCTTTAGTAGACCCCTCATACATAAGCTTTAGTGCATCCCATAGTTGCTTAGCAGTCTTGCACTTCTTGAAGCCTCTGCAGATATAGGTTGGAAGAGCAGTTTGGAGAGCGGTCATGGCTTTCTGATCTATATCTATCTTTTTCTAGTCTTCTTCAGAGTAGTCAGCCAGTTCCTTCGGTATCATACCACCACTAGCAGCAGTTGAAGAGATGGATGGTACATAAGGTCCAGAGAAAACAGATCCCCACATCCTGGAGTCTTGAGACTCGATGAAGCCTTCCATTCTTTGGCACCAAGTATCAAAATCATCAAGAGTGATCAGTGGAAACTTAGTCATGGTACCGGTTTCCATATCAGCTTTTGTGATAGCTGCTATTTGAGTTGTTAAGTGTTTTGTGAAATTGAAGGGATTTAAGATGGTGAGATCTTACAATAAAGAGCCTAAAATGCTCTGATACCAATTGCAAGACCGGTTAAAGGGATGGTCAATACAATCAGTCTCACAATGAGGAGTGTGTTAGAATACTTAACAGATCAAATAGGGAACCAGGTTTATATGAATGATACTAAGAACACAAGTAAACAATAAGACAGAACTAAGAACAAGAACATGATGAGTATGGTTTTTAAGAATGTTGTATATTGCTCTTAAGTTCTTTTACAATTGTTACAAAGCATAAAAAGAAATACAAGAACCTGAGATACTTTATACTACATCCTACAACATGCCATACTTTGAAGGCCAGCTGGAAATACTAATCTAGACAACAAGATCAATGTAAAGTCAAAAGGCAGATTGCCTTTTGACAAGTGTCTATGACATGCCATAGCTCACATCCTAATATATTACAAAAAGGATAAAAGATACAAAGTAGAAAGTTACAAACTCTAAACCATAATCTACAGTTGTAAAAGCATGGACATTTTCACCAACTAATGCAAGTTGGTGAGTCTTCAGAGTTGCAGAGGAAAGTGGGTTAGCTTTATACAAAAGTAGATCAGAGAAGGCATGTCTTCTCTGTCTTCGGAAGAAATCAGTCTTTACTTCATTAGCCTCGAAAGACTTTGTTTTTTAAGCTTCGGAAGACTTCATCTTTAGCTTCGGAAGATTTGGTCTTTGGCTTCAGAAGATTTTACACTTAGAATAATTTTCTATGAGAAGTGTAAAACTTCCGAAGTAACTTCTACTCTGCACAACGTGCATGCAAGCTGGAGGCTGTTTGGTTGCTTTGGTTTTTTTGGTTGCATCAGCCTTTCAAGTATAACCTTACATGAAGCCTTCTACTTTTAAGAGCAGGAGCAGAGAACAAGGATTAGCTCACAAATCCCAAACTAAAAACCCATGAATCAGGATTACGAGACCACACAACAACAGTAGAGATGATTAACCACCAGGAGCAGGGAACACGGATTAGATAGATTTGGATTTCATATTATGAAAATACGAAAACAATAAAGGACGTAATAAAAGCTTGACCCACCACAAGAAGATCACCAAGAACAAGGGTTGCACATTAAGCAAATCCTAATAGCCATATACCAAGGCAACCAAGGCACTCAGGTTTAGAGTTTTAAATCCAACAAAACTTTAGTTGAACCAGCCAGATGATAACTCTAAGATTAACATATCTAGGGTTTGTTCGCAATAAAACCCTTATAAACGTAGAAGACCAGAATCGAACAGATATGATGCGAACAACTCGGAATCAAGAGCCTAAAGCTCTGATACCATGTCAAGAAACTAAAAAACTCGATTCTAAACCCATATTCAGATGAAACTAAACAAAACAATACTAATAGAAACCAGACTCAAACATCAACACGATAGATGACAAAATATAGATAATAAGACAAAGGAATTCTCCAATATATGATGATGAAATCTTGTAGATGAAGACAATGACTAGATAAGAAATAGTTGGAAAATAGATGTGAGAGTCGCCATTGACCAGACAGAGCGGATGATAAGTTGTGTCTTCAAGATAATCAGACCTTCTGCAACTCCAAATTATTGATAATATGAAGAAGACGAAGAAGAAAAATAGAGAAACATTCCACTTTGTTCATCTCTCACTTCACAAACACAAGTCTTTATAACAAGCCCAATGATAGGCACCTTGCATCAGCGCATAAACCCATCAGTCATTGCTGCTAGCCTGCTACAAGCCCAAAATACTCTAATCCAAGAGCAGCCCATAACATGCATAAAAAAATAACTAAATAATCCAACATTAATTATAATCATTTAACACGTGTTTGATATTAGATTAAAATATACATAAATTTTAACAGACCTATTTGCCTGTAAAGCCTCGACACGTGACCCATGAGCAAACCAAATTAACCCAACAATTGTTACAATGATTGGCTTAGCTGGTGTTGGGTTAATTTTGATGGGTTTAAATTTAGGTCAAAGGTTACGGGTCAACGAATTTATATTATAGTTACATGTTTGTATTGTTTGAATAGAGCATGAGTGATTAGCAAGTAGTGGGTTAGTGGTTTCCCTTGTGTGAGTTAGGGGTTTCCTTTTCTTTAAGTGCTAAAGGTTGTTTTTGTTTATTTAATTTAAGCATCCAAGAAGAATGAAAGTGTGAGCTAGTTTCATGCAGTAAATTATTTCTTCTTTTTGTTGTTTAGTTTGTTTTTGGGCCTAAACCAACAGTTGGTATCCGAGCTTCTTAGTATTGTCTTCAAAATACTCTTCTGGATCGAATGGATTGGTGACTTGTTAGAGCCCTTCCTCGTCTTCCTAAGCCAAGAGTTGAACTGTATCATCATAAATGCTCGTTACGATGGGTCTGGAAGCCTTAGTCTTACAAAACACCCTACAACCATCATATTAACAAGTATAAACCAAATACTATCCAAGTATAAGTGATGTATTATAAAAGTGTTATATGAGTTAGACAAAAAAAACTATAAAGTATAATGAAATGAGAGAGAAAATGATAATTGAGGATGTTAAGAGGAGTGCTTTTATAAAGATATGTTTCTTTCTTTCTTTCTTTCTTTCATATCAAGAAGATATATGTCAACCTAAAAGGGTTGAGGTGGGTGGGTGAAAGCCCACCAGGCGAGGCCCATATAGGGCAACCTCTACAAGCATCAAGTCTAGCATTATATAGTTTTATCGACATGAAGCTTGATTGGTACCATTTACCACTTTGGGTTCTATCTTCATCTTCCCTTTATTTATATCCTCGATTACTTGTCGAGTTCCAGTTAGATGGAACTATGTATCATAAGGGGTATCCACCCTAAGTTAGATATACAGTTAGATAAAACCATGTATCATAAGTGGCGCTAGGCTGGATGTTCGATTAGTTAGAATCATATATAAGGATCATCCAATGTGGACTAGACATCCGATCCTGGTTAGGCGGAACCATGTATCCTACGGAGTGTCTATCCTAGACTAGATGTATGGTTTGATTAAGTAGAACCATGTATCATAAGAACTATTCAAAGTAGACGGGATGCCCGAGATTGATTACTCGAAATTATGTATCATAACGATCATCTAGCATGGACTGACATCTGATTCTGCTTAGGCGAAACCATTTATCATAAGGATAATCCAGGCTTGATCAACCTCTAATTATTGTTGAGGATTGTCCAGCCTGGAAAGAAAACCCAGGTTTGGTTAAGCGAAACCATTTTCGTATGTTGCCTTAGCCCTTTAGAGAGTTGAATTAAGTCTTAAAGTTATTGCATTAGCTAAAGCAACCTTTTACCAAAAGCCGCATGGTGAAGTTGCATTAGATCTAAAGCAATTTTTTAATTGGACAATGCAACATTTTTGTTAGCGAATGCAATTTTTTTACTTCGATGACGCAACCTTTTTTGAAGGGTTGTTTCCAAAAGGTTACATTAAGCTTATGTTAACTAGTTGTGATATATTGTAGGTATCATCCAACTAGGACTGAACATCTAGCTCTATTAGGCAGAACATGCAATGAAAAGAGCATTTGGTCTAGACATGATGTTTTTATATCATAAGGAGCGTTCATCCTAGAGCAAACCTCTATTACATCATAAGAAGTGACCATCTTAGACTAGATGTCCATTGTATCATAAGAAGTGTCCAACTGTGATTGGAGATTCGTTGTATCATAAGGATTATCTAACCAAGGCTAGATGTTGAACAAATAACTGATACCAAAGATAAAGATCATATACAGGGTATACGAATATTGAGGAAGTTTAATGGTAAGTAACGACCATGTCTACGAAGTAATGATCAATGTGATCAACTCTTTGATCAAAATTCATATGATTGCTACTAGTTTGTTCTAATGAATGAAGTGGTAACGGTTGGGGGTTAAGGATGTAAACGAGTCGAGCCGCTTGTGAGCTACTCGAGATTAGCTCACTAAAAGATCAAATCGAATCAGTCTTAAAATAGCTCGAGCTATATTGTGGCTCATTAATGACGAACCCGAGCTTAAGTTATCAAACTTGAACTGGCTCATGAACCTAAATATTTATAGATATAATTTTTATTTAATATATAATATATATTTACATGATAATATCTTTATATAAAATTATGATAAAAATAGTTAAATAATACATATTAAGTTGTATACAAAAGTTATAATTATAATATGTAAAACGAATAATAGATACATATAGACAAACCAAATAAATAATAAATGTGTAAAACCCGAGTCAAACTTTGAAGCACATAGTAACGCTTTGAAGGATGTTTTTTTCTGGTTTGGAGTGATCTTGATGATTGTCATGGGTTGTTCTTCTTCCTCCTGAGCAAGAGTCCTTGAGATCGAATCTTAGGGACCAACCTCTAATACTCAAGTCGATAAAACAAAACCAGCATACTTAATATGTATAATGACCATATGTCATGTATTATATGAGACATGAAAGAGTATGAAATATGAAGGATATCATCGTGATACTGTGAGGCGTGAGCGCGAAAATAATAATTAAAGTCCATTGGGCTTTGGAACGAGCGAAGTCTTTCCTTCATTCCTAGAGATTATGGGTCGACCATGATAGGCTTGGGATGGACAGAATCACCAAACCCAATATATAATGTGTGGGCCAAGTTCTATGGCGTGTGCGTTTGTGGACTTAATATGTGTTTTTATTCGTGACAAATTGTATATTAATAATTCAAACTATAACTTATTAATTGATAATAATTTATACGATTAGTTTGGCCAATAACAATTTTAATTTTTACTTTGCTAATAGCAATCCTAGTAGCATAATCATTCATTGATTTACAGTCGGTTTGCTTACGATAATGATTGGGAATGAAATAAAGAAACACACAACGAAATGAAAGGAAAATCAAATGAAAATCAAGCGTAATCATATACGATTATACTACTAGGATTGTCCTTGGTAACGAAAATAAAAGATATGATTGTTATTGGCCAAACTACTAGCATGGATTATTATCAACCAATTTGCTATAATTTGAATTATTAAAATCCGATTTGTTTTTAATTATTTGTTATAATAAGCTACAGGTGCATGTTTTAGGCTCACGAATTAGAAAGAACTAAAGTATGTAATTAATTTTTGTAAACTTTCTACAGATAAGAAATTTTTTGAATCACATACATATAGTAATAAATTTTTAATATCTTTGAGTTATAAACAATTTGGGTGAGGTTATTATACAAAGTGTATTTTTGCTACAAAGTGTGAGAAGATACAATGAGGCTAAAAAAGTTACAAAAAAATTATATCTCACAATCTAAATCGAATTTCAAAATAGTACTTCGGAGTCTCTGTTCCTCTCGTCGTCCTCTTTCAGAAAAAAATAAAAGAAAATTTTATTGTGTTTTTTATGACACAATGACGTCATTGTGTCTTTCATAATGACACAATGACGTCATTGTGTCTTTCATAAATGACACAATAAAAAAACGTTAATTTTTTTATTTTTTTATTTTTTGTTTATTTTTTATCTTAGTGAGGACGGCTAGGGGAACAAAAGCTCGGAATTACTTTTTTGAAATTCGATTTAGATTGTGAGATATAATTTTTTGTTACTTTTTTTGACTCATTGTGTCTTCTCACACTTTGTAGCAAAAATACATTTTGTATTTGAACCTCTTCCAAACAATATAGACCACAAAGTTCGTCATTAAATAAAAGATTGAAAGTTTATAAAACTAAGCGACAAAAAAGTTAACTATTATTAAAACTACGAAAATTACATTATGAACCAAAAAATCAATTCAAATATCAATGTTTGTATTTTGTTAATAATTTTTTTGATCGGCCTTGTATTTTGTTAAGTGTCGAACACACTTAAGGATTTTGGAAATATATGTATGATAAACATACACTGAGATTTTACAAAACTATTAATTAATTTAGTACAAACTTCAACTTATTGAAAAAAATACAAACTTTGGACATTTTATGAACGAACTATATACAAGAACAAATTTTGGAACTATCAATTATTAGTAATGAGCGTTGAGAATGTAGGTGTAATTCATCATACTGATATTTTCACTTTACGAGAGCGGTAAGATGAGTTTATATAACATGTAATGAAAATTAGGATGTGTACTAGTGTCCCTAGAACACATGCTAGTGTACTTTTATTGTTATTAGATCCATCCATAAATTTATAAATGTTATAAGCACAGTTTTTTTTTGTAACAACAAATTAACTAATTTACTCTTAATTCTACTTTATTGTCTATTCCAGGATTTGAACCATCAACCATTTAAACAAGACGTCACTTTACACACCGTGATACTATTAGACCAAATCCCAAATGGTTTTTAAGCACATTAGTTGACTCTAATTTTTGTTTTTTTTGAAAAATTTATAGATGTTTAAAGAGTCTTACATGCATTTTTTTTATTTTCAAACATAATACAAAATCAATAGATAATCCTAACATATGTCTTAAGACACAAGAAAACTAAATTATATGGGTTGCACACATGCATAAATATCATTTTTTTTTTCTTTTTGAACGGCAAATATCATGTATTTAGATGGCTTGGACACATCCACCAATATCAATGTATTATATGGGTTGCACACATCCAAAATTCCATACTCATCGGCTTCCTCAACATTAATTGGTCAACTTTGGTAGGGTTACTCCTCATCAATTCTCCCCGTTGTGATATTGGTACCACATATTGTGGTATAGCGTATATCGTATCATGTGGATAAAAATTACAAATCGGAATAAAAAGTAGAAAAAAAATAATGCATGGTCTTCTACCATCCCTAGGCTTCCTAGTGGGCCTAAATCGAAACCTATATTATTAAGTATTTAAACGTTACAAGCTCCACATGTTATACACATGAGGGTGACATGATGCGTGGAATATGAAGATACAATTCTCGACATGGGAAGACGCTTGGTGATGAACATGTCACTAAATTGGTAATTTAAATATTACTAATTATCAACTTAGTTATGTATTGATTGTTGTTTAATGTCCATAATTATCAACTTAGTTATGTATTGATTGTTGTTTAATATGTATAAAAGGTTGTACAATTTTTTTTCCTATTAATTTTTTGGTTTAAACACAATACTTTTACATATTTCACACTTTAACCCCTATAAATTTTCACTTTCAACTTTAGTCCCCAATACTTTCATCTTTTATAAATATCTCAATTTACGGTCTAAATTTTGAGAGTTAACACGTCGTAATGCGCACGTGTGGTTCAACGTTGTTACGCTTACTTTTTCCCATTTAACATCTCTATCGTAACGTGCAGGTCCTAGATCGATTTAGTTATTGTTTCTAATGTTTCACGTTTCACATGCGTGGTTCAACGTTTTTACGTCTACTTTCCGTTTAGTTTTATTTTTTCCGTTCTATTTCCTTCCTAATACGAGCTTTTTCGGTGTTGATAGTCGCTAACGGTGTGTGACATTGGTGCTATTTGACATGGTTTATATCCCCCACCGCATCACGGGGGTTTAGTACTAGTTCATTCTAAAAGAGAACTTTCTTACGTTATATTTTTTTTTTTAACTCAAAGTGGAAGTCACTCATCATATAATTCTTAGCATTATTACTAACAAATATCTGATCCCGGACTTTGTTGTGTGTTTCGGTCTTAACAACATTACCTTTACCAGTTGTGCTTATCCCATTGTGTAACCTGCGAACAGTAGCGGATCTAGAAGAAAAAGTTCAGGGGTAACGTAAAAAAATTTTTTACCGTACATTTATATTAATAAAAGGAAAAAAAATATACAGGAGTCTGAAGGAAGATCATTCAAATCAAATTCATTTGAAATCGATGGAATTAAACTCGAAGGAGTTGTTGACCCAATATCATCATCGTTATTAGAATCAATATCCTACTATTGAAATTTTCTTTTAAAAAATTATCAATAAAATTTATTTTTTCATCTTTGAAATCCCTATTTTTATAAAAAAATAACACAATAAGATTACAAATGGCAATTAAAAATAGCACAATTAAAATCCCTAATTTCAATATCAAATCTCTAACTCATTTTTCAAATTCCTACTTCATATATCTAATTGTATAAACCCTAAATATTAGAAAGTAAACCAAATAAACATTAACTAATATCCTCATCTTGAAATCTTTCAAATCACTAATTATTATAACAAATAACACTTAAATATCAGAAATTAAACAATATAAACCCTAAATCCTTAAATTCATAGTGTAAAAGAGAAAAAAACCCTAGAAATTTTACCTTGAACTCTTGATTTGGTGAAAGCAGAAAGATCAGATAAGCAGCAGCAAGCAGCACACGTCGATGGTGGCAAGGCCGCCGCCGCAGCAGCAGTTCGGCGAACGGCAGCGATCGGCCGGCGACAGGGTGATCGACGACAATGGGATGGCCGAATGGGACAGTGTGACATCTCGTATTTTTGTTAGTTTACTTGTTAACTTCGTTATCTCTTGGAAGGGTGTGTTTTGTCATTAATGCAAATACGAGGACTTATTTGTAATTTCTTGTATCATTATAACTTAGATATAATTAAGTAATTAATGATAATAATAATAATAATAATAATAATAATAATAATAATAATAATAATAATAATAATAATAATAATAATAATAATAATAATAAATAATTATAATAAGTGTTAATATTGTAAATAAATAAAAGCAATATAAAATTAATATTTTTAAAACTTGTAAATTAAAAGTTTTGAGCATAAAATAATAAAACTTAAAACCACAGGGGCTAAACTGTAAATTGAATTTAAACACAAAACTTTGGATTAAAAAGAGTAAACTTGGAATTACAGGGACCAAATGTGTATTTTAAAAAAAAAACCCAACTCACCCCCGTATTTCCGGCCAAGGATCTCCGACCACACGCCGGCAGAGCTCCGGCCACCTCAATCACACGGATTTTATCCCTAATAATCGAAATAAATCGCATTAATCGAATCACCAAACCGATTCGAACTCAGTCATGATTATTAATTTGATTTTAACGGTGGTATTATTACCAAATGAAACCGAAACCGAAATTCATCCAAGTTGAAAGCCGTTTCTATATTTAATCGATGTAATTATTCAATTAAACGGGCGTACACGTTCGCTTAATCATGTGGAAGCCATTGATGAGATTAAATTCACCTGAAACAACATTAAACCTGTTCAATTAGACCTCAAACCCCCGACATTAATCTTATAGCCGTTGGGCATTTAATCGACCTAATTGAGCCTATAAAGTAGAGGGCAAATGCTCTCGACACATTCTTTTCACTAGCTGTAAACGCAATTTCACCAAAACACACACATACATCGAATTCCCAAATCAAGAACAGTCGACTTTGTACCTCTATCTATTCTATCGAATTTCAAACAATTACAGGTAATTACATTAGGGTTTTTACTCGTTTTTACTTGGGGAATAAAAGCCCTATGGTTAATTTGATTATAATCAACGAATTGATGTTCAATTGATTTCAGATTTAGGGTTCATATAGGAATTGGGGTTTTTCTGTAAGTGTGTTTTTAATAATTTCTGACTGGATCTTAACACAACCGGGGCTTTGGCCCAGCGGTTTGGTCATTCTGTCTTGGCAAAGGGCTCGGGTTCGAACCTGAGGCCCTGCCATTATTTTTTAAAAAGGTTTTTGTAATATATAAAATTCTAAAAAATATTTAAATAGTATTAATAATCATATAAAAATTATTTTTAATCAAAAAATTTATAAAATCATTTTCTTTTATATTTTATTAAAAATCTAAATTAAGAAATTCCCATTTCTTTTATTTCAAAATTATAAAAATTATACAAAATATAATTTATTATTAATCTTAAATTATAATGAATTTCCACTAAATTTGTAATAATTTCTATTAAATAAATTCTTTATTGTTACACATTTATTTATTTATAATATTTAAGAAAATAAATATACAAGTACGTATTTAAAGATGTACACTTATTGTAATTTATAAAATTATTTTAATCACGTAAATCTACAAGTTATTATTTTATTTAAAGAGTAAATAATATCCATTTGAAGATAAGGGTTTAACTTTTAGTGTTAATCACTAAAATTCTTATCATTTAACCACTAAAATGATAATAAATTGTATCTATATAATAATTTAAAATCATGGACTAAATGGTTAATAAATATAACACCATAATTATCATGATTAACTTAACACGTCGTTCATTTAGGTTGAATGTTAACGAATCCTCGGCATTATATACAAGACCTTCTTATTTGACATCCTTATAATCCATGTGAGTTTTCATACCTCATTTTATATTATTTCTCACTTTTGGAGTGAAACATGTTAACCTTATATTAAACACACTTGTAAACACGTTTTATTCTTGTAACACTTGTGTAATTCATCTTATATTTGTCATGGTTATTTGAACTCTTGTAACTATCATGTGATGACTCTTGTAAGATACAATCATTAACTATTGCTAGCCTAGCGACGTCATAGATCTATGAGCCTGACAAGCCTATTTGGTGCTAAAGCCGAGGTATTGCCAGCTTCTAGTGTCGTATTCTTGAGCACTATGGGAACCAAATACACTTAGCTAATCGTTTAATCTTGTAATAGCCATATTTGTCAAGGTTTGATTGTTACATTTGTTCATCCATCTTTATTTACTTTATTCAATAACCTATGACGTGAATTGTCATCGTTTGATATATAAATATGTATGATTACTCTATGGAAACTCACCAACATATTGTTGACTTCATTTTTAACATGTTTCAGGAAATAATACCGCTTAAGTTGCTCTTGAAGACTTAAACGTATCTAGGATTTGGACCTAGTGAAATAAAATAAAAAGACATATTTGTCACATGATGCTATTTGAACTTTGTATTATTGTTTGCGTGAAACTTATGTTATTTCCTTATTGTATGTCATGAACCTTGGAAATTGATAATATTTATACTTTGAAAATAGTGTTGTGTAACATGAACAATCTTAACCCTCACATCTTGACGTTTCCGCCGTTAAGGTTGGGGTGTGACAGATTGGTATCAGAGCCCATAACTATAGGGATTTAGGTTATTAGAAATGGTGGCCTAGACTATGGTTAATCTAGGGACCCTTTACATGACATTTGTTATAATCTTTTAAGTATGATTATATGCCTATCACATGTTGTTACATGTTGCATGATAAATCCCTTATTTGCTATTTGTTTTTTTTAGAAAATGATGCCTTAGGGATATGACTTGAACTTTGTATACCCCAACTTCCTAATCCTCTTCGTATGCCTTTAAGTTCTACCGCGTCTAATCTCTTCTAAATCTTATTCTCGACTACGTGTGGAATTCTACGCATCCTATCGAGTGGATAAAATTCCTTAGACGATATGTCTAAATCTTGAAAATCTCATCGAGGTTTTAATTCTAATAGCCTATAGGGAAGTGTGTGATACATAACCACCTGTATTCTGGATTTCCTGGCAAAAGGCCCTCGGGCTAAGGCAAGCATTTCGTAAAAATCCCATTGCGGGACCTGTTATGCTTACCTGTGGATTTCCGGGATGAGTGCTAAATTATGGTCAACATACACATCTCCCTCAAGGTAATTGGGATTAAGTCACCTTGACGTGTCCATGTTCCTATTGGCTTTGTGTTACCAAATGGAACAATCCTGAATATGTTTATTAAATTTTAAAAATGTACTCGTTATTATTGAACTCGTTTTACTCCTCAATTCCTATGTTTAAACATTATTATACGTCATGTGCCTCATGTGGCTATCGCTATACATTGATCAATGCGTATATAAATCTCAGTACATAGTTATTGTTTTTAATGTTTCACGTTTCACATGCGTGGTTCAACGTTTTTACGTCTACTTTCCGTTTAATTTTATTTTTTCTGTTCTATTTCCTTCCTAATACGAGCTTTTTCGGTGTTGATAGTCGCTAACGGTGTGTGACATTTGTGCTATTTGACATGGTTTATATCCCCCACCGCATCGCGGGGGTTTAGTACTTGTTTATTCTAAACGAGAACTTTTATACGTTATATTTTTTTTAGCTCAAAGTGGAAGTCACTCATCGTATAATTCTTAGCATAATTACTAGCAAAGATCTGATCCCGGACTTTGTTGTGTGTTTCGGTCTTAACAACATTACCTTTACCAGTTGTGCTTATCCCATTGTGTAACCTGTGAACAGTAGCGGATCTAGAAGAAAAAGTTCAAGGGTAACGTAAAAAAAAATTTACCGTATATTTATATTAATAAAAGGAAAAAAATATACAGGAGTCGGAAGGAATATCATTCAAATCAAATTCATTTGAAACCGAGGGAATTAAACTCGAAGGAGTTGTTGACCCAATATCATCATCATTATTAGAATCAATATCCTACTATTGAAATTTTCTTTTAAAAAATTATCAATAAAACTAATTTTTCCATCTTTGAAATCCCTTTTTTATTAAAAATAACACAATAAGATTACAAATGACAATTAAAAATAGCACAATTAAAATCCCTAATTTTAATATCAAATCTCTAACTCATTTTTCAAATTCCTACTTCATATATCTAATTGTATAAACCCTAAATATTAGAAAGTGAACCAGATAAATATTAACTAATATCCTCATCTTGAAATCTTTTAAATCACTAATTATTATAACAAATAATACTTATATATTAGAAATTAAACAATATAAACCCTAAATCTCTAAATTCATAATGTAAAAGAGAAAAAAACCCTAGAAAATTTATCTTGAACTCTTGATTTGGTGAAAGTAGAAAGATCAGATAAGCAGCAGCAAGCAGCACATGTTGGTGGTGGCAAGGCCGCCGCTGTAGCAGCAATTCGGCGGATGGCAGCGATCTGCCGGCGACAGGGTGATCGACGACAATGGGATGGCCGAATGGGACAGGGGTGAATGACAACTGTAGGGATTGGGGAATAGTCTGTTATTTTTATAAGTTAGTTGGGTTATTGGTATTTGAGCTTGTAAGCTTGTTAGACTTTTTAAGGTGTACAATCTTTGGGCTTATTATAATTTTGGTCTTGTTATTGGGTATTTTGAGCTAATTAGTTATTAATATTTTTATAATATACAATGTTTTTTTATAAAATATTAGACTATTTTTAATAGAATTTAAAACTTTTTATGAAGTGTTTGAGTTTAAAAAAAATTAGGGGTAACATAATTTTTTCTCAGGGGTAACTTAAAACTGTAATTTTTTCTTTTTTTTTTTTTACATAAAAGCGTAAATTTTTTTTTTTTTACATGTCTGTGAAAAGTTGAAGGGTAGCGAAGGTTACCCCTAGGCTTAAGGTATGTCCGCCCCTACCTGAGAAAGTGACAAGCCCTTTTATATTGTCAACCCTTCCATAATTCCAACGGGATATTATAGATCTTTTGTGGGATACAACGTTATTGAAAGATTTCCTCTTCACATATTGATATAAGACGGCCTATGTTCCTTGGGTTTACCATTTGTCTGTGAGCATAAGGGTATTTTTGTGCGTGCGTAGTTCACATTTTCCTTAAAGAGAGTTCATCTTTATATGCTTAAGCTTATGCTTAGAATACCTTAATGTATATATGATATAGTTTGTGAATAATGCTTGACAGATATATGAAATTTCCATCTTCATGTTATGCTCAATGGTTGCCTAGTGATGAAATATTACATTATAGTTTCATTACAGCTCTTGAATGTATCGGTTTATAATAATTAAAATTATTTATTGTTAACTACAATTGATAAGAAAAATGAAAAGCAAAGATAAGAAAGATGAAGTTTGATTAGAATTTGCGAGGAATTGATTAACCCTTGTTCATAGATATACATATATTTACACACATATTCATACATGCATATATGTATCTATATATAATATATATACAAACACACGAATTTCTAAGAGATAAACTGATCCAATGCTTTTCCAAATCGGTGCCTCCTCAAAACGTGAAGCAGTTTTTAACTACTGGTTTTTGATACAATAAACCCTTGTTATGCAAATACATATTTGACTCTGAAATACACTTTAAATTAGTTACATATTTGACCTATAAACTTTGGAGTTAGTTTGAATTATCAGGATTAACCTCACATTGCTAAGGAACTTCTTAATAGAAGCATCCTATTTTATATAATTTGATACAAACAGATCCTAATATGGTTTATAGCTGATTTAAGATTTTCGTAAGTAATATTGTGTATCAACTCAATTCCAATATAGTTGTGTGATTATTTTGTGAGGTATATTTCTTGGAGTCAAAGTGGTAGATTAAAAGAATTCAAGGCCATTTCTGGATTCTCGGATAAAATGGAGGGGGTTTTCCTAGATGCTGGAAAAATATGAAGGCTATATATCATCGTTTTTCTCAAGTCTTCTTTAGGGTTTCTTATGAATGATGTCTGATCCTTTGTTCTTGAATTTGTTAATCCATGATGACTAGCAACACATTGTTGCTAGTCTAGTTGTTTGATTCGGTTTTTGTAGTTAAACTTTATGATTCTAGTTTCTTCTGTTTATTCTTCACATATTGAGTTTGGTACTATTGATATGACGAAACTTTAGATGATGTTAGAGCCAGGTGGCCTTATATTGTGTTGGTGATATTGTTCATATGGCTAAACACGCTAGAATTCCTTTTTCACTAAATGAACATGAAAATAAGTCACTGGTGACATTATTCGATCATTTTGACTTATAGGTCATGTCAAAATAAGAAGTAGAGGGTTACAAATACTTCTTAAAACTCATTTGAACATAATGATCTAGAACAGACAAATGGACTAGTTCGTAAATTTTGAATTCAATTGTTTTATAAAAGAAAATGATATACTTCATCAAACATAATGTGTTAATACCGCTTGCAAAATGGGTTTGTAGAGAGGTAACATATTCATTTATCGAATGTTAGCAGATCACTTGTTTTTCTAAGTGTGTGCCTCTTAGTACGTGGATTAAGCGTGTTCTAACTACTTATTAAATAACAAAACACCCTAATTAGTCTTAGGAGGAAAATCTTCATATGAGTTGTTAGTTATAGGTAAACCTTCCCTATTGCATCTTAGGTTATTCGAGTGTTTTTGTTTTGCTACTAATTTAAATTTAAAATTAAAGTTTGAAACTAGAACTTCAAAATGTATTTTAATTGGATATTACAAACATACACAGTCTATTTCACACATAGTATAAAGTATTTGTAGGGAATAGGAGGCATAGGGTGGTGCCAAATGTTTCTTCTAGGAATGAGCAAGATATGGGTCGGTAGTGAGAGAACCGAAGTACCGAGCCATTAAAACCTATTGGAACCGAATAATTTGTGAAGGTATGTGGTTAACGGTTCTAAGAATTTGATGTCGGCAAACCGATTAACCTGTTTAAAATCGTGTTAACCCACATGTATTAAAACCTAAATTCTTAGGAGAGATACACGCAAAAGCAAATCACGTAAATCACATATCTTCCTAATCCTAAAATACAAAATAAATCGCAGCCTTCAACTCTAAAATTGTTATCTAAATCCTGACATCTGATATTAAATAAATCACAGCTGCCAGGCTATCCTAAATGAATCGCATCAATTTGGTTGACCAAACAGTGTGTTGTAATCATCTTACTAAAATAATCATCGTCCAACTACAAAAAGGATGGTTTTTGACACCCAAATTTGCGATTCATGCTACTGGTTTTGGCATCTAAATCTTAGTTCAAACACCAAGATCAATCCATTCCCGTAATCATAAGTTTCAACAAGGTTCATTATTAAATTAAGAATTGATATAGTTTATATTTGTTCATATTCGGATTTATTATTGAAAATTATTATTGCTTATATCCAATAACCAAATTTGAGAGATTGCCACTATATGTTTTGTGTGTGTAGCCTGCCACTATAAGAAGAATAATTGAAATTGCTTATAATAGATTTTTGCTCATATGTAAGGTTTAGTTACGATTCTACAATAGAACTAACACAACCGGTATAAGACCCGTGAAGAACTGAATCGTGTATGCTTAAAAGGTTAATAGTTTCAGTTCCGGATAATGCTTCTAGAGTATTCGGATCTGGTTTTGGGTTGATTCTAGTCCGGATCTAATGGGTAAACCGTTTGCACAACCCTACTTTCCTTAATCGAGATAAATAGAGAGACCGCTTCCAATGAAACCCCTGACTTGAGACATTTTCTAAGATAATATTAAGACAGATTTCGTATAACAGGCTACCATACAAAAGTAAAGCATAAAATAAGATAGTCATATGAGGTAGTGTACATAGGTAGAGTAGATTCTAAGCTAGCAAACACTATAACTGCTTACATAGGTACAACAAACACTGAAACTAAGTGAATAGTGTAAGGACAAGCAAATCCCTAAGTAGAGTAAGTGGAATAAGAGTATACACACATTGTAATCAACGTAGAGCTAAAGCACAAAATAGAAGGACACATCTAAGGTAAGGTATACTAGGCAAACAAATGTCTACTTAAGAACAAGAACGTTAAAAGAACACCTAAATGGCTAGCTCCTAGTCTCCCCTGTAAGACCATAACCTTAATACTTTACTATAACTGAACATACTAAGGCAGCTGAATGTATACATGTGCATCGAGTATGGTTAAACATATGTAAGTGGACATGTCATCATTAAAAGTCATTAGCCTTAATCATACGCTTCCACGAACTCTCATCCTTATTTTAATTGGATATTCATTTAATAAAAAAGGGTTATAACTTGTTTTAATTAGATGAAAAGCTTGTGTTTTTTCTTAAGATATTAGATTTTATTTGTTTTCCCTTAAAAACACAATCAAAAGAATTAGCTGATGAAAATGGTATGAATCATCTTAATTTTTAGCATTGCTTTGAATTCGGTAGTCTTGAGATAGATAAAATTATACCCGATGATGAAGGGAATGATACCAATAATGTTCACACTAGTAGTGTTGGATCAGTTGATAGTGTTGTAGACTGCTTTAAACTTTCTTGGGATCCTCTAGATTTGTCTAAAGAAGCTAATGGCTGTAGACCAGGGTCTATTATCAGATCTTCTTTTGAAGGGCCAGGTTAAACACCCAAAGAGTCTGTTCATAACAAATCCTCTGTTGGAAATTTATTGATATTATTAATATTAATATGAATATTAATATTTAGTCAATAAAATTAATATGTTGAATATGATATCAATGCTCATAAGTTTGGATGGTATTAGGAATTAATGATGTGGAAAGTCGTCCCACATTGGAGGAAATAAAGAATGTAAAATGGTTTATATTATATAACCTCTTGATTATATTGTTTCATAAAGTACCACACTGAGTGGATTCGCGAAGGGTGCGTGCTCGCACTCGCACACGCATGCGACGTGGGCATGGGGGCACGATGTGGCGTATGGTGCACTTCGCATGCTCGCATCACTACGAGCTGTGACATCCTGTAATTTTCCGTTATTAAACTCCGTTAGTTCCGTTAGGTCTTGCATACACGTGTCTTGAGCATACACTAGTTGTCGTTGAACGTTGGTGACCTAATAATAATTAACTATGGTTAACGTATAATAATCTAATTAATAATTTTGATTATTAATTTGTGGTTATGTGATTCATGAATTTTAAATATTATTTGTGAATTTTACTTTGTAACGTGACTACGTGTGATTTATGGTTCATCTGTGGTGTTTACAAGTTGGATTATATGATTATGGTTAGTTGATAATGATTCATGTTTTATATGGTTAAAAATGATTTAAAAACATTTAAAAACAAGATTTACAAATTATAAAACAATAAGGGGTTAATAGATAAATACTTACCATATATAAACTAAAAATCAAAAACCCTAACCTCTCCCACACCCCATTCAGCCGTAAACCATCTCCCAACTCCCCATTCTTGCGATTTCAAGCCTTTAACACTAAGAACATTCGATTTTGGAACTATTGTGATCATTACAACGCATTAGCAAGTCCAATTCTTGATCATTACACAATTAAATGTTAGATTTTGATTGGTTTTTCATAGTTTTTGGTTCAAGAACACTAGTTCAATTAATATGATGAATGTCAAAATTGATGTTGTTTGATGATGTTTTGATGTTAGTTGTAATGCATTGATGTTAGTTTACGTGGATTACGCAAGAAATTCATGAAATTGAGTGGTTGTTCATACCTTCCGATAAGTAGTAACTTTTATGTATGAGATTTGTGAATTATGGTGAATTGATGATGATTATCATGTCTAGATGATTGTTATGAACTTGATTTGGTATAAGTTGATGAAGTTATGAATGAACTGGATGATGGATTGATTTTGGGTGTTACTTTCCCGAAAGGGAAACTTTATTGATATGAATCGTTGGATATTATGATTTGGACATGTTAATGATGTTGGGGTCATGCTAGAATGCTTATTGATGATGTCTAATGTGTTAGAATCCATTAATTGGGTTTGGGTTGTATGGATGCTTGATGGATTACTTGGAAATTTAGGCTTATGGAGTATTGCTAGATGTTGGGTTATGTTAGGAGATCTTGAAACCATGTTTGGAATTATAATAAAGCATTGTTATGTATGTTAGTTGGTATGAATCTTGTTGAGTAATATGATAATGATTGTCATACACGCGTGCGAATCTGAGGCCCCTATTTAGTAGGATTGGCAGGGTTTAGGGTGTGAAGTCGTGAGTGGCTTCACATGGCATGTAGTGCATGATTAAACTCAATATATAAATTGTTAGTTGTGATGTAATTATATTTGTGTTGAGCATGGTGGTTGATTTAGATTCGTAAGTGTTGTATGATAATCTGTGATGATATTGATAGAACCTAAGATTGATGACGTGGCATATGTGAATAACGTGTATGATAATCATGGGTTGCTATACTTGATCAAACAAGATTTTTATTAACATGTCACCAACGGGTCAACTAGGTCAAATGAGTCTTTGTTTTCCAAAACCCTTGGGTCAACGTGTTTATTGAGCACTTAGGGTTGTTAAACTTTCTGGTCTTGTGTACTTACAAACTCACGTGTTCTAGGTAACCTTTGATGGGTTGTCTTTCCGTTCTTTCGTAGCTTGCATTATTATGTTATTGAAGCACCAAGTGAGTTCATGCCCCACTTTTAAACACTCTCTTCTTGTGGGAGATAGCATACTCTTTTACAAACACTTTATTTTTATAAGTTGTGTATAGTGTAACATAGTGTGTTATACCTTGAAAGTCCTCACACTTTCGGATCGTTAATAATGGTAAATAGCGGAGAAATTTTGGGTAGTGCTACTGGATCTGACGAGCCCCACCTATGCGACTTGAGGTCAAACGGTTGCAATATTGTCCTAAACACAAACATCGTCTCGACCTGGTATGTCTTGAAGGGTGGCAAACAAACGAACACAGTTAGTTTCGATCGCGAAATCTCTATGGTTATTACTTATGAAAGTAGACTAGCTATCTATTTCAATGCACTTCTTATGTTTTACAACTATTCTGCTTATGTTATACGTAAACTCTTGAACTCACCAACTGTTGTGTTGACTCTTTTAGTATGCTATTCTCAGGTCGAGGTTAGCAGTAGCGCTTAGGAGCATTCACTAGTCAGCATGCATTGGAATAAACATTGTTTTGCATTTGGGATTTAATATAAATTTTGTTTTCAGTAATGGTTTGGCGCGTGTTTGCACATTTTACATTTCATTACTTTGGGTTCGACTTATTTTCAAAACGCTTCCGCACAGTTTTAAAGTTATAAACTTTGGTTTGTTTTTAAATGTCTCATATAGTGTCGTTCTGAATAACTAATGACTTAGATCCTGGTTTGTTCACACGCCTCGCGGTAGAACCCCGCACGTGGAATTTGAGGGTGTGATAGATTAGTATCAGAGCCATTGGTTATGGGGAACTAGGTTGCATACACACTAGTCTATAACCGCACAGCTTGTCAGTTACTCGTTACTTATCCCTTACTGTATACTCATTGGCATGCACATCACGTACACTGCAGCATGGCATCATCTTCACGGGCTTTATGTAAGAGGCCTGCACGTTCTGAGTCACCTCCTCCTCCTCATGTACCCGATAGAGGACCTGAGTTGCCCCGACTTCCTTATCCTCCCGAGGAGATAGATTGGGATCAACCATTTGCACTACCTGAACGCGATGCTCCTTGGGATTAGAGTTACTATCCTACCTATGTAAACCGTATGCTTTATAGGAAGCATGTTCCTGAACTCCCGACTACTAGACTGAGGACTAGGTCTACTTCTGAGTCACCTGCACCTACTCTTCCTTCGATACCATGTTCTAGTGAGCGGGTGATTGCGGTTTTAGTTGCTGCTCTAGACACAGAGAAACGATATATAATGAGTTGAATGAGATGGTTGGCGCTCTATGACGTGAGCTACATGAGACTAAGATGGTGGTGGCAGAAGTGAAAGAGCTGCAATCGAAGTGCTATGACCATTAGTGCCCCTTAACTGATAGTATGGCTCAGGCGATCCACCTCTCGGATGCTAGGGATGACGCTATCCACGACTATAGGGTAAGACTTGGTGATCTGGAAGCCCAGTTCGCCGCGATGCATATTGCCATAAAAACCGAGGACGAACCTGAAGAGGAACCCGAGGAAGATCTAGAGGAAGCCCCGAAAGAAGAAGAACCTATAGAGATGGAGGAAGATAGTGATGGATTTGATGTACTAGATTGATCTTCACATTCATCTGACTTGGACTGCATAGCATTTTTAAAAAAAAACAAAACAAAAACCTATGTCGGAAGGGTTGTTTCCCACCCAACTGATACTGAAAATTTTGACATCGATTGAATATTTTATGAATTACTTACAATTTATTTATCTTTGTTTATTATTTTGGTTATAAATGTTATGGTTGATGAACTTTATTATTTTCTTACTGTTTACTATGCTTTAATAAGATAAATATGTTAGATGTTGCTCATTATTGTGTTTGTGAATGTAAAGTGAAAATGGAAGGTGAAGGCAGAGGACGTGGCGCAGGATGCGAATGTGGCGCGGGTGCAGTGTATATGACTCCTGCTAAACTGGCTACCCTGATTAATGAATATGTGCAGGCTGCTGTACAGGGCACGCAACTAGCAGGTAAATGATGCGAGTGGCATTAACAAATACTTTAGTTGTTTGTTTAAGCCGTTAAACTAAATGTTTTGGTCTGTTGGCATAGGACCCCCACCCTGTACCTACAAAGCCTTTATGGATTGTAAGCCCCATACTTACAGTGGAGCTGAAGGGGCTGTAGGGTTGGTACGATGGTTTGAGAAGACTGAATCAGTCTTTGCTAAATGCAACTGCCCGCCAGCCGACCAGGTGAAATATGCTACAAGAACACTTAAGAGAGCGACATTTTCATGGTGGAATGCCCAGGTCCAGATGCTGGGTCAGGCTATGGCCAATGATCTACCCTGGAGAGAGTTCAAGCCAATGATAATTGAAGAATATTTCCCTCGTGATGAGGTTCAAAAGTTGGAAGTTGAATTCTGGCAGCTGAACATGCAGGGTTCTGAGATTGAGGCCTATACCACCAGGTCTCACAAATTTGCAACCTTGTGCCTGGGGATGGTGAACGAGATGCATAAAAGGATTGAGTTGTACTTACATGGGTTGGTTCCTGAAATTTAGAGTATGGTGACAACCTCTAACCCTACCTCTATACAACAGGCTATTCGGTTAGCCGACAAGCTGATCGACCAGGCGTTGGAACAAGGAAATCTACCAAAACGGGGCGTAGTGGTTAGCGTACCTGATAACAAGCGCAAGTGGGAAACCACTGGAAATAAGGGCTCATCTTCCAGAAACCAGCAACAGCAACAGCATCACCAGCAACCGAGGAAGTTTGACAACAATAGGAACTACAATTAGACTTCCTCAGCAGCTAAAGGACAAGGTGGATACGTGGGGAAGTATCCAAAGTGCAACCGATGCAATTATCATCACACCAGCAGGTGTGACAACTTTAAGTGCCAGTGTTGTGGGAAGCTAGGGTACGCAGGGAAAGACTGTCGTGGCGAATTGATGAGGAATCCACAACAAACGCAGGAAACACTAAAAGGATACTTTGAGTGTGGAAAGGAAGGGCATTACAAGAGGAACTGCCCTCAATTAAAGAAGAATGGTAATGGAAATGACGGAAATAACAACAACACAGGCAACAGAGAGAACAATGGGGGGAACAACGGTGGAGCCAAGGGAAGAACTTTTGTCATTGGTTCAGGTGAGGCCCTAAACTATCCTACTATTGTTACTGGTAAATTTCCTGTTAATGGTCGTTATGCAACTGTACTATTTTGATACTGGAGCCGATAGAAGCTTTGTCTCTACTAAGTTTAGCGGTCTTTTATATGATACGCCTTCTATATTGGAATCCCAGTATACCGTAGAATTAGTTGACGGTAAGCAAATTCACGTTACACACATCCTTAAGGGTTGTAAGATAGCATTGGCTGGACACACTTTCAACATCGATCTTATGCCGGTTACACTTGGGAGTTTTGATGTAGTCGTCGGCATGGAATGGCTTTCCGAGAAGCAGGCGGGAAGTCATATGTCGCGAGAAGATTATACGTATTCTGATTGGTGGAGAAATTCTTTAGGTCAAGGGCGAGAGGAGTGGTGCAGTGATAGGTATCATATCATATATGAAAGCGCAGAAATTGTTACGCAAAGGTCGTTTGGCCATATTGGCCCTTATGACAGATAAACAGCAGGATGGGAAGAAAATAGAGGACATTTCGATAGTCTGTGATTTTCCAAAGGTGTTTCCTGAGGATTTTCCTGGGTTACCACCTCACCATCAAGTGGAATTCCAGATCTAGTTGACTCCCGGAGCAGTTCCAATTACAAGAGCACCTTATCGGTTGGCAGGGAACGAGCTGCAGGAGTTATCAGCACAGCTTCAGGAGCTGTTGGATAAAGGATTTATCCGACCAAGCTCATCGCCTTGGAAAGCCCTTATTTTTTTATTAAGAAAAAGGATGGCACATTTTTTATGTGTATTGATTACAGGGAGTTGAACAAAGTCACGGCCAAGAATTGGAATCCTCTACCTCACATTGATGACCTATTTGATCAAATTTAGGGATCCAGCTATTATTCCAAGATTGATTTGAGGGCTGGTTACCATCAATTGAGAGTTCGAGGGCAAGACATCTCAAAGACAGCCTTCAGAACCCGCTACGGTCATTATGAATTCTTGGTCATGCCATTTGGGTTGACTAATGCACTAGCAGTATTCATGGACCTCATGAACCGAGTATGCAAACCCTACCTCGATCAGTTTGTTATCGTGTTCATCGATGATATATTGATCTATTACAAGACTAAAGTGGAACACGAGGAGCATTTAAGGTTAATCATGGAACTGTTAAAAAGGGAACAATTGTATGCTAAATTCTCTAAGTGTGACTTCTGGATTCGAGAGGTGCAATTTCTGGGTCACATTCTTAATGAAAAACGAATCCATGTGGATCCTACAAAGGTTGAACGTCTAGTGAGATACGACAATTCCTTGGACTGGCAGGTTACTATCGACGCTTTATTGAAGGATTTTCCAAAATTGCTCAACCTCTCACTGCTTTGACATATAACGGTACCATGTTTAAATGGGCAGAGAGTCAAGAAACAACCTTCCATTTGTTGAAGCAGAAGCTTTGTAGCGTACCGATATTAGCATTACCAGAAGGAAGTAATGACTTCGTGGTTTACTGTAATGCTTCTATCCAAAGGCTCGGTTATGTCTTGGTGCAACGTGACAAGGTGATAGCCTATGCCTCGAGATAACTGAAGGTGTATGAGAATAACTACACCACCCATGACTTGGAACTGAGTGCAGTGGTTTTTGCCTTGAAGATCTGGAGACATTACTTGTACGGTATCAAATGCACCATTTACACCGATCACAAGAGTTTTCAACATATCTTTGAAAAAAAGAGCTGAATATGAGGCAGCGACGCTGGGTAGAGTTATTAAATGATTGTGATTGTGCTATTAAATACCATCCAGGAAAGGTAAATGTGGTTGCTGATGCCTTAAGCAGAAAGAAAACTGCTAAACCCCAACGAGTGCAGCTTTACAGCTTACGATTAGCACTCAATTACCTGAACAAATCAAGGAAGCTCAGACGGAAGCCTTGAAAGCAGACAATGTTGAATCTGAATCATTGCGTGGGATGGACAAACAATTTGAGGTGAAAGCTGATGGAATCCACTATTTCATGGATAGACTTTGGGTACCTTCCTATGGAAATCTAAGAGACTTGGTTATGAGTGAGACACACAAATCTAAGTACTCTATACATCCTGGTTCTGACAAGGTGTATCATGATCTTAAGGCGTACTATTGGTGGCCTAATATGAAGGCGGACATAGGTACCTATGTGAGTAAATGTTTAACCTACTCTAAGGTGAAAGTTGAGTACCAAAAGCCATCTGGGTTACTACAATAACCTGAAATTCCTTTATGGAAGTGGGTGCATATTTCCATGGACTTTATTACCAAACTACCCAGGACTCCTAGTGGTTGTGACATGATATGGGTAATTATGGATAGACTGACTAAGTCTGCTCACTTCCTAGCAATCAAAGAAACAGACAAAATGGATAAGCTAACTTGGATTTACTTGAAGGAAGTAGTATCTAGACACGGTGTACCTATTTCGATCATTTTGGATCTGACGCCCGTTTTACCTCCTATTTCTGGCAATCAATACAGAAATCTTTGGGTACACGCTTAGACATGAGTGCCACTTACCATCCTCAGACCGACGGGCAGAGAGAGCGCACTATTCAAACTCTAGAGGACATGTTGGGAGCCTGTGTGATAGACTTTGGGAACAATTGGGAAGTCCATCTACCTTTGGTGGAATTTTCTTACAAAAATAGCTATCAATGTAACACCCGAAAATTTAAAAGAAAATAAGAAAAAAAAGAGAAGAAAGGGTGATATGTCCCAAGTCAAGGGGTTAAAGTTGTGTAAGTGGCAAACTTGCCCCTTTATGAGATTTAAAAGAAGCATGGCAGCCCATACTTCTCCCTTTACAGACATTTCTTAGCTGCTAGAGAGAGAGAAAGGAGCTGCAAATTGATTTCTAGAGAGAGAAAGAGGAAGATCTGCTTGTAGGTAAGGTTTTCTTGCGTTTCCTGTTCGGTTTTATCTGTGTTCAAGCTGCTGGACTGATTCTTGTGTGTTTCTGTGTGTTTGGTTGTGTGTTTTTGTGTGTTTAGGTGTTTGAACTCCAGGTTGCTCTCGGGTTTGGAGGAGCTTTACTCAAAAGCTACTAGAGGTGAGTTCTAGATCCCCGGTTTTGTTTGTTTTAAACTTGTTTGAGGCTGAAATGCATATTACCTACCACTTTACAACCAAAAATATGAATTGATCTGTGTTTTGCACCTGTTTTGCGTATAGGTGTGTGTTTTTGAATGCTTGAATGATTTGTGTGGTTGTATGCTTGTTCTAAGTGTTTAGCAAGCTAGATCTGGGCTAAGAATGTATAAGAATGAGAATTTGGAACTGAATATAGCATAAGTTGCAACTGCAGGTTGGTTTAGTTCATCCCCATTTAGATTCGAATATTTGAAGTGTTTTGTTCAGGGGCATTTGCTACAGTGATCATGCGCATTTCTTTTGTTCATGTGCATTTGCTACAGTGTTCAGGCGCATTTGCTTCAGTCATCCGCATTTGGTGCATGCGCACTTCCTTGGACTCTTGGAATATTTTTGAAAATTTTCATTTGCTTTGTGCATGCGCATTTGCTACAGTATTCAAGCGCATTTCTTTTGGACACTTAGAATATTTTCTGAGGTGTTCATCCACATTTGTCTGTTCATCCACATTTGTTTGCTCATCCGTATTTCTTTAAGGACTTAGAATTTGCTGAGATTTTGGGAAGTAGAATTTAAGTGCTAAGAAGTGATGTTTTGGTGGCTTGTGCTTGTTTATATGTATGCATTGTATGATGATGTTGTTCCATGTTATGTATGATGTGACTTTACGTGGTGTGTTATGCTTATGAATGTAAAGTATTATATAATGAAAGTGAAAGACAACGTTAATAAAGTGGAACATAATGAATGAATGAAAGTCTTGCAAGCAAATTAAAAAGGGAGTTCATAACTTATTGAAGGGTTGTTAGCTCAACTGTATGGGGTTTAGCTAACCCATGAGAATTCACACAGGGGGTTTAGTCTTTGTGACTGATCAAGACGTACGAAAACGAGATCCTTGTCGCTTGACCCCAAGACGGTAGTTGCTTCATGCACAAATGATGGGGCATAGCTTATGACAGGATCTAGATTAAAGTGGAAGATAATAACAAAAGAAAGTACGAAAACAAACGATTATGAATGATGATAAAAGTTAATAATGATATTATCAAGATGTACGTATGTTGTGTGATCACGAAAGAAAGTAAAGGAAAGGTTTTCATTCAAAGTATAGTATTTTACTTAAAAAAAAACTAGAACTCACTCAGCAACATTGACTTTTTTATGCATTATCAGTTGACAGGTAATGTTGTTGCTGAGGATGGCACGGGGGTGAAGCTACTTGGCGGGCAAGGACTGGCATCCATCTCATGCAATAATAATGATGTTGTTTTGTAATACAACTAAGTGATCTCTTGTAATCCTTTAAACAATGATGTATTACTTGGTAAATGTACTTATTAATGCATGAAATGGTTTTTGATGAATTATTTCGCTGCAATGTTTTTATTTCTTAATAAATCTTAATGTGTTTTGATATAAATGATGCAGTGAATGACCAACTGTGAGGTTTCCGGGAACGGGGCCTTACAATCATACCTGTATTAAAGGGGCACCATTTGAGGTGTTTGTATGGGCGAAAGTGTAGATCACCAGTTTGTTTGGCAGAAGTTGGTGATAGTCGATTGACTGGCCCTGATTATACAGATACGAAATCCTATGGCTGCAGCACGTGATCAGCAAAAGAGCTACGCTGATAAGCGAAGTAAACCTTTAGAGTTTCAGATCGGAGATAATTTTTTATTGAAGGTCTCACCATGGAAAGTGTGATCCGATTTGACAAAAGAGGTATGCTTAATCCGTGATACGTTGGACCGGTCAAGATTTTGGAAAGAATCGGCCCGGTGGCGTACCAATTAAAGCTACCTGACTCGTTGTGTGGGATCCATAATGTTTTTCACGTCTCGAATTTAAAGAATTGCTTATCTGACGAGACGTTGGTCTTACCGCTCGAGGAAGTATAAGTAGATGAACAATTACGATCATCGAAGAACCAGTTGAGGTGATGGACCATGAGGTCAAGACCTTGAAGCAGAGCAGAATCCCTATTGTTAAGGTTCGCTGGAACTCAAAACGTGGACCTGAGTTCACGTGGGAACGTGAGGATCAGATGACGCTCAAGTATCCTCATCTGTTCGAAACAACGACAACAACCGACGAAGGTAATGATTAAATTTTCGGGATGAAAGTTCTTTTAACATGGGGATAATATGTCAACTCACCTGAAACTCACCCGATTTCCTTGTACCAATATAGTAGACCAGTGATGTAACACAATCATGTAACGCAATTTCCGGGACGAAAATTCTTTCAACATGGGGATAATGTGACATCTGGTAATTTTCTGTTACTACACTCTGTTAGTCCCGTTAGGTCTTGCATACACGTGTCGTGAGCACATACTAGTTGTCGTTGAACCTTGGTGATCTATTAAAAATTAACTATGGTTAATAGATAATAATCTAATTAATAATTTTGATTATTAATTTTTCATTGAGTGATTCATGAATTTTAAATATTATTTGTGAATTTTACTTTGTAACATGACTATGTGTGATTTATGGTTTATGTGTGGTGTTTACAAGTTGGATTATATGATTATGGTTAGTTGAAAATGATTCATGTTTTATATAGTTAAAAATGATTTAAAAACATTTAAAAACAAGATTTACAAATTATAAAACAATAAGGGGTTAATAGATAAATACTTACCATATATAAACTAAAAATCAAAAACCCTAACCCCTCCCACACCCCATTCGGCCGTAAACCATCTCCCAACACCCCATTCTTGTGATTTCAAACCTTGAACACCAAGAACATTCGATTTTGGAACTATTGTGATCATTACAACGCGTTAGCAAGTCCAATTCTTGATCATTACACGATTAAAGGTTAGATTTTGATTGTTTTTTCATAGTTTTTGATTCAAGAACAACCCTAATTCAATTAACATGATGAATTTCTAAATTGATGTTGTTTGATGATGTTTTGATGTTAGTTGTATTGCATTGATGTTAGAGTACGTGGATAATGCAAGAAATTCATGGAATTGAGTGGTTGTTCATACCTTAGTATAAGTAGTAACCTTTATGTATGAGATTTGTGAATTATGGTGAATTGATGATGATTATCATGTCTCAATGATTGTTATGAACTTGATTAGGTATAAGTTGATGAATTTATAAATGAATTGGAAAATAGATTGATTTTGGGTGTTACTTTCCCAAAAGGGAAACTTTATTGATGTGAATCGTTGGATATTGTGATTTGGACATATTAATGATGTTGGGGTCATGATAGAATGCTTATTGATGATGTTTAATGTGTTAGAATCCATTAATTGTATGAATACTTGATGGATTACTTGGAAATTTAGGCTTATGGAATATTGCAAAATGTTGGGTTATGTTAGGAGATCATGATACCATGTTCGAAATTATAATAAAGCATTTTTGTGTAAGTTAGTTGGTATGAATCTTGTCGAGTAATGTGATAATGATTGTCATACACGTATGAGAATCTGAGGCCCCTACTTAGTAGGATTGGCAGGGTTTATGGTATGAAGTCGTGAGTGGCTTCACATGGCATGTAGTGCATGATTAAACTCAATGTATAAATTGTTAGTTGTGATGTAATTATATTTGTGTTGAGCATGGTGGTTGATTTTGATTCGTATGTGTTGTATGATAATCTATGTTGGTATGATGATATTGATAGAACCTAAGATTGATGACATGGCATACATGAATAACTTGTATGATAATCATGGGTTGTTGTACTTGATCAATGAAGATTTCTATTAACATGTCACCAACGGGTCAACTAGGTCAAATGAGTCTTTGTTTTCCAAAACCCTTGGGTCAACGTATTTATTGAGCACTTAGGGTTGTTAAACTTTCTTGTCTTGTGTACTTACAAACTCACGTGTTCTAGGTAACCTTTGACGGGTTGTCTTTCCGTTCCTTCGTAGCTTGCATTATTCTGTTATTGAAGCACCAGTGAGTTCATGCCCTACTTTTAAACACTCTCTTCTTGCATTATTATGTTGTTACTGACGACTTTAATGAGCAATTACGATTTTAGATTAGTGGCTGACTGAGTTGTTATAGTTTGAATTCCCTATATATACTAAGGGTACCTAAGTAGACAACACACACCTAAAAAATTTTGAAAACCTGTAGCAAACAGGTTCTCTAAACATCCTCCAACTCTGGTTTCTCTTCAACAATCAAATTCGAATTCCAGATCAATCTCGAAAGTACCAACTGCATCGGCTGTTGTACCCTGGGAAAAAAAACGAGTTCTCCTGGGAGGCTCGGAATTTGTTTTAAGGGCCCTATGTCTAACACGATCCTCAGATTTTTATATTTCTGTTCTTGCATTTCTGTATATTTACAATTGTAAAGAGAATTGTAATTGTTAATTTATATTCCTTTGTATTGTATTATATTAATAAAAACTATTTTATTTTAATTTTTATATGAACGGTTCCTACAAACTTAAAACAAATTTTAAAAACACCGTTCATATATTATTATAAATTAATCTATGTTTTTAAAAGTTTAATTTTTAACTGTTTTCGTTTCTTATTCATGAGTGATCTTCAAAGTTGGACTTAGAACATCTCCGGTTGAATTTTATAGAATTCTAAAAATAGTTTAAAAATTCCTTCAATTCTGTTTGTTATTTCAATTTTTTAAAATTTGTTCTAACTTAAACTATTCTGTCAAACAGCAGATAATATGTTTTCTAGTGCTTTGAGTTCCTCTTTATCAGCCCCTTTAACTGCAACCGCTATGGGAGCGACCACTGTGGCGAACCATGCTAAAAAACCCGGAAAGTTCACAGGTGTCTACTTTAAGAGATGGCAACAGAAGATGTTCTAAACAATTCTTGAAGAAAACGGCTCCCTTACCTTAAGAAGGGGATTATGCTCAAGCCTTGAGTGTTATTGATGCTTGAAAACATTTGAAATTTCTGTGTCACAATTACATTTTGAATGGTCTTTGTGACTCATTGTATAACATGTATTGCAATATAAAGAATGCCAAAGAATTATGGGAGTGTTTAGACAAGAGGTATAAAACCGAGGATGCCGGTAGCAAGAAATTTATAGTGCCTTGGTTCTTGAATTTCAAAATGGTTGATGACAAGACTGTGATTAGCCAAATTCAAGATTTACAAGTTATACTTCATAAAATTCACACTAAGGGGAGCCTCTGAATGACATGTTCCAAGTGACAGCCATGATTGAAAAGTTGCCTCCTTGTTGGATAGAGTTTAAGAATTATCTTAAGCTCAAATAAAAGAAGATGATTGTTGATGAACTTATTGTTCATCTTCAAATTGAAGAAGACAACAAAATGGCTTAAAAAGGCACCCGTGTGGAACCCACGGCTAAGAGAATATGGTTGAATATGGGCAGTCATCAAAGGGTTACAAAGGTAAAGGGAAAAAGCCAATTGGGAAAGCTAAGGTGAACCTTGGACCAAAGAAAGTGGTTGTGAAAACGAAGCCTCCACCTCCACCTTTCCAAGGGATTTGTTATAATTATAATGAGATGGGGCACTGGGCTAATTAGTGCAAGCAACCAAAGCGTGAGCGTGCGCATATAGTGGATGAAGATGGTGCACCACTAGTGGCAATGATCACCGAGCTATCAACAATAGTGGAAAAAGTCAACCTCGTAGAATACAACCCATATGAATGGTTCATTGATACGGGAGCTACCCGTCATGTGTGTAGTGACAAGACCCTCTTTAGCACTTTTAAAGAAGCTGCGGGGGATGAAAAACTTTATATGGATAATAAAGTTACGACCAACATCAAAGGTGAAGGAAATGTGATCTTGAAGATGACTTCCGGGAAGGAACTCACATTGAGCAACACCATGTATGTCCCAAAGATTGCAAGAATCTTGTTTCGGGATGGTTGCTTAATAAGTTTGATTTTCACTTAGTGTTTGAGTCGGACAATTTTGTCCTTACTAAGCATGGAATGAATGTGGGCAAGGGTCATGCCCTCAATGGTATGTCTAAGTTGAATGTAACTGTGGTAAAAAACGAAATGAATAACACTATTACTTCTATTTATATGCTTGATTCTTCAAATGTTTGACATGGTAGACTAGGACATATAAATTATAATTCTATTCGTCACTTAATAAATTTAAAATTCATACCTACATTCCATGTTGACACAAACTCTAAATGCAAAACATGTGTTGAACAAAAATTTACAAGATCATCATTTAAACCAGTTGAAAGAATAACCAAAACCCTTGGTTTAATCACACCAATGTGTGTGATTTAAAAGCACACCCAACAAGAGGTGGCAACAAATATTTCATCACGTTTATTGACGATTGCACTAAATATTGTTATGTATACTTACTTAAAAGTAAGGATGAAGCAATCGACAAGTTTATCTTATACAAAAACAAAGTTAAGAATCAAGTAAACAAGAAAATTAAAGCTGTGAGAAGCGATAGAGCTGGTGAATATGTTGCACCTTTTGCCGATTTTTCTGCAAAAAGTGGCATAATACATGAATGTGCGGCACCTTGCTCACCACAATCAAATGGCACTACGGAATGAAAAAACCATACGTTAAAAGAGATGATGAATGCCATGTTGATAAGTCCCGGGATGAGCCATGACATATGAGGGGAAGCCATCCTCTCGGCCAATTATCTTTTAAATATAATAACACCAAAGAAAAGGGATGTAACCCCTTATGAATTATGGACGGGTAGAAAACCATCACATAATTGTCTCAAAGTATGGGGGTTCCTAGCTAAGGTGATTGTACCACCTCCTAAAGCTCAAAAACTAAGACCTAAAACTGTTGATTGCATATTCATCAGATATGCTCAAAACTGTAATGCAAATCGATATCTTGACATGAGTCTAAGAAATCCATTATACAAAGGAACACTATCATGGAGATAAGGCCAGGGAATGTTTCATACTTTGAAAATGTGTTTCCAACGCGAGGACAAACAAATGCATTTTCATCAACTCAGTTTGATGATGGAGGTGCAAGCTCATTAACACAAATTGATGACATAGTTCATGATAGTCAATATGAACAACCCGAGGGTGAGAGTTGAGAAGTCCTATGGTCCAGACTTTGTAAGTTATATGGTTAAGGGTGAGCCTAATATCTACCGTGAAGTGGTCTCCTCCTCGGAAGGACCTCAATAGAAAGAGGCAATCCAGAATGAAATTGATTCAATTTTGCACAATCATACTTGGGAGCTAGTAGATCTTCTTCCTGGTTGCAAACCATTTGGATATCGTTGGATAGTCAAAAATAAGATGAAAGCCAATGGAAGTATTGATAATTACAAAGCAAGGTTAGTAGTCAAAGGTTTTAGATAAAAGGAAGGTCTAGACTATTTTGGTACTTACTCACATGTGACCCGAATAACATCTATAAGAATGGTTCTTGCTATTGCGGCATTAAGAAATTTGGAAGTACATCAAATGGATGTTAAAAACACATTTCTAAATGACGATTTAGAAGAAGAGATATACGTGAAGCAACCCTAGGGTTTCTCTGCCTCTGGTCAAGAGGGTAAAGTATGTAAACTTGTTAAGTGATTGTATGGCTTAAAGCAAGCTCCAAAACAGTGGCACCAAAAGTTTGATCATGTCATGATTGACAACGGTTTCAAAATAAATGTGATAAATAAGTCTATGTGAAAGATACACCGAGAGGTTATGTAATTTTATGCATTTATGTAGATGATATGCTTATCGTTGGGAGTAATGATAAAATAATCAGATCTACTAAGCATATGTTGAGAGAAAGATTTGACATGAAAGACATGGGTTTAGCATATGTAAATTTAGGAGTTAAAATTATTCGAACCCAAGATGGTCTTTTGTTAAGTCAAGCTCACTATATGAACAAGATTCTTAAAAAATTCAACTCAGGAGACATGCATAACATCTAAGGAAAATAGAGGCAAGGGTGTTACTCAGTTAGAGTATTCAAAAATCAATGGTAGTCTAATGTATCTAATGACATGTACTAGACCCGACTTAGCATACGTGGTGAGAAGGCTTCGTAGATATACTAGTAATCCAAGCTCAGAACATTGGAAGAGTATAATAAGGGTGCTTAGATACATAAGATACACAAGATACTATGGATTGCATTATACCCAACATCCAACCATGATTGAAAGGTACACTAATGCAAACTGGATATTGAATACGAAAGATTCCATATCAAAAAGTGGTATGTGTTCTTACTTGGTGGAGCATCAATATCTTAGAGATCATCCAAGCAAATGGTTATTGCTAGACCCATAATGAAATTAGAATATATCACTTTGGATAAGGCCAAAGAAGATGTTGAATGGCTACGTCAATTTGTGGAAGACATTCCAAGATAGCCAAAGCCTTTATCGGTTATTTGCATACATTGTGATAGGAAGTCATCAATTGGTAGAGCCAAAAGCTCAATGTATAATGGCAAATCAAGACACATTAGTCGTAGACATAACACAATACAATAACTAATATCAACATGTGTTATTACGATTGACCACGTGAAGTCAAAAGATAACATTGCAGACCCGCTAACAAAAGGCTTAAGCACAGAATTAGTTTATAAGTTGTCAAGAGGAATGGGACTAAAGCCCACGGGAAAGGGGAATATGAGGGAAACCTGTAACATTTTCCCATTTTGAAAATGTAAACCCGAACCATTAGGTCAATTATGAAAATCAAATACATTATTTAAACTATTTTATTTATTTTGGTGATTCAAAAGCAATAAATGTATTATTTAACTAGTTTTATGAATTTAATTATTTAATTTTCAATTAGGATACCATTTAATCAATTTATGATAATTTCATAACTTATAAAGTTTTATAAATTTATGAAGTTTTATTTATCATTTATGAGTTTTAATTATAAAATAAATAATTAAATTGTAAATTTTTTTTATGAAATTTAAAAAAGGTTATAAAGATTTTATAAAATAAAGTAAACAATTTATTTAAACCATTAAATTAGGGTTTAATAAGTTTGGGTCATAAATGTAAACTTTAAAACTTAAATTACAAAAAGATTGTAAAGTTTGGCATAAAATAATAAGTGCTTAAAACTATAGGAACCAAATGTGTAAAATCACTTTAATTCACCCAAACCCCCACCGACCCTTCCTTGTTTTCTATGGCCAATCTCCAGCGGTCCTCCAGCGACCCATTCACACCCAAAACACTCGATCAAAATGCAATTAAACCACCCATCCTTTGTCGTGAATCAGTTTCGAACCAAGGACCCAAACCAATTCGAATCCACCGGTCGACATTCATTGTGAAACTCAAAACCGAACTTTTTATCAACGGGCGAAATGTTTGAATTCGATTTTTGGTTGGTTATTCAAATCATTTGACTTGAAACATCCATGTAATCATCAAGAATACAAATCCACGCGTTATTAAGATTAAAATGGTGTAATTATATTCAATTCAAACCAAAACGCTCGAAATCAAAGTCTTAACTCATTTGATATGAAACAGACCAAATCCATCCTATATGAGTGAGGGTAAACCTCATAATCTATTCCCTCAAACCTTCTGTAATCTCAATTACATTAAAAAAACACACTCACACAAGCGATCGATCATCACTTCTTCTGGTTCCTGTCGCGACTGTCTTCCTGTTGTTCATCATCAAATCAATCTTGGTTAAGGTAACTAAACACACTCACACACTCAATTTTACATGGGTGATTAAATCCCAATGATCGATTTCACTAACAACATCAAATCAATGCTGAATTTTGTTCAAATCGAATTAGTGTTCATATGGACTTGGGGGAATGATGCAATTAATGTTTATAAATATTTCAAAGAGCCTTCTAATCAAATCAGGGCTTTAGCCCAACCGGTTAACACTAGGGTCCTATGTACCAAAGGTCTCGGGTTCGAAGTGGACATTCATCGCATTTTTTAAAGTCAACTTTATGTATTTTAAATTTCAAAAATTATATTAATATATTATTAAATTAATATAAAAATATTTTTTTAACTACAACCATTTTAAAAATTATTAATTAATTTTTGAAAATCTTAAAAGATATAATTTTTACATTTATTTATCTTTTAAAGAATATAAATGTTATAAAACATTATTGATTCATTTACAAGTTTTAAATTTTATAAAAGTTATTTTTATAAAACTTAAATGATTCCAAATCACTTTAATCTATACTATGAAAATCCTTAAAATAATTAATTATTTAATTAATTATTTTGACCAATTATTTCATAATTAATTATTAAATTAATTATTGGTTTATTTATTTATTATTATTTTTTCGCTTTTAGTACTCAACCTTTATTTAATCAAATACTATAGATTAAATATTTAATTAATACATAATTAATCAATTTCACAATGATAGATCTTTTAGTTTGACAAACCCACCCCATTTTTTTACTCGCGTGGTGATTGGAACCAGAATCATTCATTCTATAAGGCTTCGTCTGCGGACCGATTCAATTCAATCATTAGGTTTTATTGTGTTGCTTTGTCTTTTATGTTATACTATTACATTATAAGTCTTGACATTGCTTGAATTGTTTTTAATAACTTAATCAATCTATACATGTATTCAAACCTATGTTTACTCACCAGCTAATTCGTTAGCTAACTCGTTACTTTGTCACATGATTTCAAGAATGCTGATTAGTGGAATTCTTCATGCTCATTTAGGACTTGGACCTAGTTTAATAAAAGGCTTTTGTTATATTAATTTGGATTATTGTTTAATTGTAATGTATTATTTGATTAGTATTATTCAATGAAAATTATATTTAATATTATTTCAACTTATTTAATTCCATGTGCTTTGAAAAATCGATTCACATTCGTTCGCCCTGTTGATTCCGCCGTCGATCGGGTTGTGACAGATTGGTATCAGAGCCGTGGTTGTAGGGAATTAGGTTATTAGAAATGGAATGACCTAGACTATAACTAAGTACCCTTACACATGAGTTCTCTCATATATTTATTATGCTTAGATAAGATGTAATGTGCCTTATATGCTTAGACATGATTATGTGATTATATGTCTTATATGATTATTCTTATATCCTTGATTTCAATGAATGCACCCACGATTCTCATATTCTAAGACATTATGTGCCTAAATCATTTCAAATTTTGAATTGTTATTCTTGGCTTTCAAATCCTGTCAAATTCTGTGTCACATGACTAAAAACACGTAATGCTGGAAGAGTGGGATACCTGTATCTCAAGGTGTTCTGTTTAGGCAAGATATTCAAAAAAAAACTAAATCAACCGATGGATCCATTTACCTTACCTGGGAACCCTTATGGTGAGTGTCCACTTATAGGTACGCATGTATTCATTAAAGTTATGGCTGACCTAATACTTTGATAAGTCAACGTAGTCGCTTTGGTTTGTGAACCGAAAGTTTACACTCGGAACATCTCATTGTTACTCTGAATCATCTTATTATCAATTTTGTTTTCCTGAAATTTTAAAAACTCATTATCCAATTCTCATAAGGTTCTTAAAAATTTTTCTGAAATCTTTCCTAGAAAAACCACTCTTATTCTAGAAAACCCATTACAATTGATTCCGTTATTCTGGATTGTATCATTAATCTTAACTAGCACGATTTTCCTATCGATCTTACATATGAACTTGGAAATTTAGATGTCATAGTAGGCATGGATTGGTTGCCATGCTGAAGCTTTCAATTTTGTTAAAGTTCAAGTTAATAATTCTATTAAATTCGTTGTGAATCCCATGGAAATCAAGCAACTAAAGAGTAATCGAATTTCCTATTATCAAAATTCGTTGTGAGTCTAAATGTGGCCCAGATTTTACTTGGGAGCGTAAGGACCAAATTAGATTCAAATACTCTCATCCTTTTGAATCAGCCTCCTTTTAATTAAATTTTGAATGAAATTTTCTAAAGTAGGGGAGACTATAACATTTGCCCATTTTGAAAATGTAAACCCAAACCCGTTGGGTTAATTATGAAAATCAAACGCATTATTTAAACTATTTTATTCATTTTGGTGATTCAAAAGCAATAAATGTGTTATTTAACTAGTTTTGTGAATTTTATTATTCAATTTTCATTTAGTGTACCATTTTATCAATTTATGATAATTTCATAATTTATAAAGTTTTGAAAAAATTATGAAGTTTTATTTATCATTTATGAGTTTTAATTATAAAATAAATAATTATGTTGTAAATTTTTTTATGAAAGTTAAAAAGGTTATAAAGATTTTATAAAATAAAGTGAACAATTTATATAAACTATTAAATTAGGGTTTTATTAAGTTTGGGTTGTCACACCCCGACCGACGGCGGAATCATCGGGGCGGACGAATGTGAAACGATTGTTCATAGCTCATGAAATTTAATAAGTTGAAATAATATTAAATGCCATTTTTCGTTGAATAATACTAAACAAATAAATCATTACAATACACTAAAGATTCAAACAACAACATAAAATCTTTAATTAAACTAAGTCCAAGTCCTATATGAGCATGAAGAAATCCTCAAAGTAGCAATCCTGAAACATGTTAAAAATAAGGTCAACATATAATGTTGGTGAGTTCCCATGAATTTGTACATACGTATGAAAACAACGTTTAAGAGGCAATTCATGTCATAGGTTAAGAAACATTGCAAGAATATAGATAGCATAATGTTACAATCAAACCTTGACAAAGATATCCATTACAAGTTATAACGATTAGCTAAGTGTACTTGGTTCCCATAGTGCTCAAGAATACGACACTAGGAGCCGGCAATTACCTCGGCTTTAGCACCAAATAGGCTTGTCAGGCCCATAGATCTATGATGTCGCTAGGCTAGCAATAGTTAATGATTGCTTTTACAAGATGACTATCATATAAGACTCACAAGCATCTCAAATAACCATGACAAAGTTTATAAATGAATTGCTCGTGCATTTACAAGTATCAAGATGTTTACAAGTACAAGTTCATAAAGTTAATATGTTTCACCCCAAAGGTGTGAAATAAAGTAAAAATGGGCATGGAAAAACTCACATGGAAAACTCACATTGTATAATGATGGATGTAGAGTACATAAGGAAGCTTGGATGTTCAAGAGTCAAAGGTGATGTCCTAAAAGGTAAAAAGAAACAATAACTTGAGGTCGGAATTCATTACAAGAAGTTAGGATATTTAGAGAATGCCAAAAAGCGAAAGGTAGATTGAAAAAGGATTATTGTACCAATTTTAGATTCTGGACAGAATGTTTGGTACGTGTTTGAACAGATTTTAAAAATAGTAAACGGTTTCATAAAATTATAAAAATTTACAGTTAACTAGTTCAGAGTCTTCCGGACAACTTTCGTTCAGAAACATTTTTATGAAAATATCCGTAAATAGGTCAAAGCAGCAGCACAAGATAAAAGGTGCTGAAATGCGTACTTATCTTGTGAAGGCTATTGTTGAGTCGTCCGATTGAGTTTGAAGACGTATAAACTATCGTTAAAAAGGTAATTCAATGAACTTAATGTTGGAGTTGGATTTTACTCAAATTTAGTTTGTTATGACCAAGTTATTGTTAGTTGGAGTCAGACTATATTCTGCCAAATATGTAATAAGGCACTTTTGTGCACTTTTAAAATTGCTAAAGCATAAAACGGGTTAGAACAAATTTATTATGTCGATATATGGTATATTAGACTTCGTTTGAGTTATAAAAAAATATTTCAAGACTTTTGCATAGCCATCATTTAGAGAAATAATCTTGTGGAATAACCGAATGCGGCGGCATAGCCGTCCATATGCAAACGGGATTCTTTGTTTACGTTAGTGTGTTGTTAGCTTGATTTAGGAATGTTAGTGATTGTTATAAGGTTAGTGAATATTAGAAGGTTAATGATCAAATGGTAATGATTAAAATTAAAATAGATTTAGTAGAAAAAATAATAAAAGTAAGAACATGAAAACAATTTGATGTTAGGATGATTGAAAGAATATAGAAATGCATAATATATAAGCAATATAAAATTACCTTAGTATTAGAAAATTCTTGAAACTACTTGTAAAAGAAAATTCTTGAAATTGATCATAAACAAAGAATGATGAAAGGTTTGTGTGTGAGAATTTTAGAGAATGAGCAAATAAAAAGTGAGGCCTAAACCTTGCTTTTATAGTTGAGGTTAGGAGGAGGTTATGAATGATGTTAATGATGAGTTACAAGTCTTTTAAAATAGAGTTATGATTAGAATTTGAAATAAATATAAAATTAAATAAATTAAATAAATAAAAGAATAATTACAATTTAAACTCTAAATTTATGAAGACTCTAATTACAACTTTTTTTTATTAAATCTTTATAAACTTTATAAATCTCACAAGAACTTGTAATTTGATTATTTATTTTAGTTAAATATTTTAAAATATTATAGATATTAATAACCTTTTAACATTTATAAAATTTATTTTATAAATTATAGAATTTAAGTTAAATTAATTAAGTGACACATTTATTGTTTTTGGAGCACAAAAATAAATAAAATGACTAAATAATGAATTTGATTTAAGATTGACTCAAACGGGTTCGGGTTTGGGTTTCTACTTTGAAAAAGGGCCGGATGTTACAGTCTCCCCCACTTTAGGAAATTTCGTCCCGAAATTTAATCACGAACCGGTTGATTTAAAGAAATACTTGGATTTTGTTTCATGTTCGAAAGTGATCTATGGGGAACATTTAAACTTAATGAGTTTTGGGTACGTTTAAGGTTCCATAATTTATGATCTCATGGGTTTCTTTACAATGTGGATAGAATTATCCATTTAATTGGAATTTTGGCTTTCAAGCTTTTGCATTTCAGATGGTGCAAGACGATTAGAAAGGTTTTGTCACGAGTGAAGCACCAAGCATTTGATCAATACGAGGCTCGGCTTAACGAACATGATAAATATGTTTAAGACTCTTTTGGATGAAATACAAATCCAGAGGAGCTTCTCAAATCAGACAACTTCGGCATGGTTCTTAGATGACATTGATATTTCAAAGTTGCATTAGCGTAGGGTTGATATGAGAATCGTGTTTGTTAAGATTAAGGATACGGTTCAAAATAAGAGGACCATTGTAATGGGTTTACAAAACAAAAGCGGTTTTGAGGGGAAAGCATTCGAAAAGATTATTAAGAAACCTTATTAGAATTTGAAGAATGAGTTTTAAAACTTCAGAAACAAAATCAAAGATAAGATGAATCAAAATGACAACAAGATGTTTCAAGTGTAAACGTTCGGTTTACAAACCAAAGCAAATACGTTGACTTATCAAAGTATTAGGTCAACCACAACTTTAATGATGACATGCGTACCTATAAGCGGACACTCACCTCAAGGGTTCCCAGGTAAGGTAAACGGATCCATCGGTTGATTTGGATTTATATGAATACCTTGCCTAGACAGAACACCTCGAGATACAGGCATCCCACTCTTCCAGCATTACATGTTTTCAGTTATGGGACACAAACTTTGACAAGATTTGAAAACCATGAACACGATTCAAAATTCAATGTGAACCATTTGATTTAGGCACAATGCCTTAACATATGATTTGAAAATCTGTGTGCATTGATAATAATCAAAGTGTAAGAATAAGCACATAAGGCATATAATCACATAATCATGGATAAGCATATAAGACATATAAAATCCTATCTAAGCATGTAAAATACATAAGAGGACTCATGTGCAAGGGTACTTAGTTATAGTCTAGGTCATTCCATTTCTAACAACCTAATTCCCTATAACCATGGCTCTGATACCAATCTGTCACACCCCGACCGACGGCGGAATCATCGGGGCGGACGAATGTGAAACGATTGTTCATAGCTCATGAAATTTAATAAGTTGAAATAATATTAAATGCCATTTTTTGTTGAATAATACTAAACAAATAAATCATTACAATACACTAAAGATTCAAACAACAACATAAAATCTTTAATTAAACTAAGTCCAAGTCCTATATGAGCATGAAGAAATCCTCAAAGTAGCAATCCTGAAACATGTTAAAAATAAGGTCAACATATAATGTTGGTGAGTTCCCATGAATTTGTACATACGTATGAAAACAACGTTTAAGAGGCAATTCATGTCATAGGTTAAGAAATATTGCAAGAATATAGATAGCATAATGTTACAATCAAACCTTGACAAAGATATCCATTACAAGTTATAACGATTAGCTAAGTGTACTTGGTTCCCATAGTGCTCAAGAATACGACACTAGGAGCCGGCAATAACCTCGTCTTTAGCACCAAATAGGCTTGTCAGGCCCATAGATCTATGACGTCGCTAGGCTAGCAATAGTTAATGATTGCTTTTACAAGATGACTATCATATAAGACTCACAAGCATCTCAAATAACCATGACAAAGTTTATAAATGAATTGCTCATGCATTTACAAGTATCAAGATGTTTACAAGTACAAGTTCATAAAGTTAACATGTTTCACCCCAAAAGGTGTGAAATAAAGTAAAAAGGGGCATGGAAAAACTCACATGGAAAACTCACATTGTATAATGATGGATGTAGAGTACATAAGGAAGCTTGGATGTTCAAGAGTCAAAGGTGATGTCCTAAAGGGTAAAAAGAAACAATAACTTGAGGTCGGAATTCATTACAAGAAGTTAGGATATTTAGAGAATGCCAAAAAGCGAAAGGTAGATTGAAAAAGGATTATTGTACCAATTTTAGATTCTGGACAGAATGTTTGGTACGTGTTTGAACAGGTTTTAAATATAGTAAACAGTTTCATAAAATTATAAAAATTTACAGTTAACTAGTTCAGAGTCTTCCGGACAACTTTCGTTCAGAAACATTTTTATGAAAATATCCGTAAATAGGTCAAAACAGCAGCACAAGATAAAAGGTGCTGAAATGCGCACTTATCTTGTGAAGGCTATTGTTGAGTCGTCCGATTGAGTTTGAAGACGTATAAACTATCGTTAAAAAGGTAATTCAATGAACTTAATGTTGGAGTTGGAGTTTACTCAAATTTAGTTTGTTATGACCAAGTTATTGTTAGTTGGAGTCAGACTATATTCTGCCAAATATGTAATAAGGCACTTTTGTGCACTTTTAAAATTGCTAAAGCATAAAACGGGTTAGAACAAATTTATTATGTCGATATATGGTATATTAGACTTCGTTTGAGTTATAAAAAAAATATTTCAAGACTTTTGCATAGCCATCATTTAGAGAAATAATCTTGTGGAATAACCGAATGCGGCGGCATAGCCGTCCATATGCAAACGGGATTCTTTGTTTACGTTAGTGTGTTGTTAGCTTGATTTAGGAATGTTAGTGATTGTTATAAGGTTAGTGAATATTAGAAGGTTAATGATCAAATGGTAATGATTAAAATTAAAATAGATTTAGTAGAAAAAATAATAAAAGTAAGAACATGAAAACAATTTGATGTTAGGATGATTGAAAGAATATAGAAATGCATAATATATAAGCAATATAAAATTACCTTAGTATTAGAAAATTCTTGAAACTACTTGTAAAAGAAAATTCTTGAAATTGATCATAAACAAAGAATGATGAAAGGTTTGTGTGTGAGAATTTTAGAGAATGAGGAAATAAAAAGTGAGGCCTAAACCTTGCTTTTATAGTTGAGGTTAGGATGAGGTTATGAATGATGTTAATGATGAGTTACAAGTCTTTTAAAATAGAGTTATGATTAGAATTTGAAATAAATATTAAATTAAATAAATTTAATAAATAAAAGAATAATTACAATTTAAACTCTAAATTTATGAAGACTCTAATTACAACTTTTTTTATTAAATCTTTATAAACTTTATAAATCTCACAAGAACTTGTAATTTGATTATTTATTTTAGTTGAATATTTTAAAATATTATAGATATTAATAACCTTTTAACATTTATAAAAATTATTTTATAAATTATAGAATTTAAGTTAAATTAATTAAGTGACACATTTATTGTTTTTGGAGCACAAAAATAAATAAAATGACTAAATAATGAATTTGATTTACAAGATTGACTCAAACGGGTTCGGGTTTGGGTTTCTACTTTGAAAAAGGGCCGGATGTTACATGGGTCATAAATGTAAATTAAAACTTAAATTGCAAAAAGGTTGTAAAGTTTGGCATAAAATAATAAGTGCTTAAAACTACAGGGACCAAATGTGTAAAATCAGTTCAATTCACCCAAACCCCCATCGAACCTTCCCTATTTTCTTTGGCCGATCTCCAGCGGTCCTCCAGTGACCCATTCACACCCAAAACACTCGATTAAAATACAATTAAACCACCCATCCTTTGTCGTGAATTAGTTTCGAACCAAGGACCCAAACCAATTCGAATCCACTGGTCAACATTCATTGTGAAACCCAAAACCGAACTTTTAATCAACTGGCAAAATGTTTCAATTCGATTCTTGGTTGGTTATTCAAATCATTTGACTTGAAACATTCATGTAATCATCAGGAATTCAAATCCACGCGTTATTGAGATTAAAACAGTGTAATTATATTCGATTCAAACCAAAACGCTTGAAATCAAAGTCTTAACTTGTTTGATTTGAAACAGACTAAATCCATCCTATATAAGTGAGCGTAAACCTCATAATCTATCCCCTCGAACCTTCTGTAATCTCAATTACAGTAAAAAACACACACAGACAAGTCGCGACTATCTTCCTGTTGTTCATCATCAAGTCAATCTTGGTTCAGGCAACTAAACACACTCACACACTCGATTTTACATGGGTAATTAAAACCCCATGATCGATTTCATTAACAACATCAAATCGATGTTCAATTTAGTTCAAATCGAATTAGGGTTTATATAGACTTGGGAGAGTTAAGCAATTAATGTTTTTAAACATTTCAAAGAGCCTTCTAATCAAATATGGGCTTTAGCCCAATCGGTTAACACTCGGCTTTTTTATACCAAAGGTCTCGATTCGAACCCGACCTCCACCACATTTTTTTAAAAGTTGACTTCATGTATTTTAAATTCAGAATTATATTAATATATTATTAAATTAATATAAAAATTATTTTGTTAACTAAAACCATTTCAAAAATTATTACATAATTTTTGAAAATCTTAAAAGATAATTTTTATATTTATTTATCTTTTAAAGAATATAAATGTTATAAAATTATTATTGGTTCATTTATAAGTTTTAAATTTTATAAAAATTATTTTTAATCAAACTTAAATGATTTCAAATCACTTTAAATCTATACTATGCAAATCTTTAAAATAATTGATTATTCAATTAATTATTTTGACCAAGTTAATTTATAACTAATTATTAAATTAATCATTGATTATTTATTATTATTATTTTTTCACTTTTAGTACTCAAGCTTTATTTAATCAAATATTATAAATTAAATATTTAAGTAATATTTAATTAATCAATTTCACTAATGATTCATTATCATCTTCAATCTTAGATATAATAAATGTATTCTATTCTATTTAATCAAGTTATATTAAATTATAATATTTTATTTAAGCTATTTTATTAAAACCAAATCCCAATTAAAACCTTAATTTGTATTTAGTCTTTAATCACATTATTATCCTAATCAAAGACACCAAACCTTATGTTGAACCTTGAGGAACTTTTGGTGTCAAGTCTAGCATTTTATCATTTCCAAATCGTTTATAATCCAAGTGAGTATTCATTGTCCCTTTTTATGTATTTTATATTTTAAGGAAATCAAGTGATTTATATTCAATCATTGTTATTCATTGTTATTCCATTCAAAATTCAATTCTATACATGCCATGTTATTACTTGTAATTATATATGCATAGTTAGATAAACTAGATAAGAACACAATCATTAATTCATACAACCACGGTAACAATGATATCACATGATTTTAGGAATGCTGATTAGTGGAATTCTTCATGCTTATTTAGGACTTGGACCTAGTTTAATAAAAGGCTTTTGTTATATTTATTTGGATTATTGTTTAATTGTAATATCATTTGGTTAGTATTATTCAATGAAAATTACATTTAATATTATTTCAACTTATTTATTTCCATGTGCTATGAATAATCGATTCACATTCGTCAGCCCCGATGATTTCGCCGTCGATCGCGAGTGTGACAAAACCTAACCTAGTTAACTGGAGATCCCAAGATCTTGGTTCAATAGGACAACCTAATCATATGACCAGCGATGTCACTTTAGAGGAGTACCCTAAAACTGAAAAGGAGTCACGAACTTCCTAATCCATTCACTATGGGGGAGTACCCCAAACCAGTGACCAAGATGAGGTTAAGCATATTAAGGTCAGAATATTCGTGGGAATAAATATAACTATGATGATTTTAATTATTCATGGAATCACCTATGTTAGAGAAGTGTGGTCGCTTCGAATGGATTTGAGGGGACGCGCAAATCCTAGAGCTCTCTGACCCAGGAAAGTGTTCCATGACCACTAACAGACATGAAAATAAGGGGTTGATCAAACCAGGGAGAGTGTTGTGTGAATGTATATTTTCGTTTACATAAAACAGGGCCGCTTCAAAGACATCGTGTCTACACACCACTAGAAGGCTAAGTATCCGTCACAAAGGAAGGTTCAAAGGGAACACCTACTTATCCTATAACACTCAACTGCAAAACTTTTTTGAGAATTGATTTCCATTCATGTGGGCGATTGTTGGAAATTTATTGATATTATTAATATTAGTATGGTTATTAATATTTATTCAATAAAATTAATATGTTGAATGTGATATCAATACCCATAAGTTGCGATTGGTATTAGGAATTAATGGTGTGGGAAGTTGTCCCACATTGGAGGAAAGA
>CM046429.1:18375522-18573022 GCA_025506505.1 Flaveria sonorensis
ACGCAAGTTATATTAATAATTACACAAGTTATATCTATTATACACAATTTATATTTATTATTACGCAAATAAAAATTACTCACATTATAAAATAAATCACACAAATTATATTTATAATTATTCAAGTTATATGATAATTACGCAAGTTATATTAATAATTACGCATTTAATAATCACGCAAGTTATACGCACAACACATAGACGTTTTTAAAAAAAATATTGATTTTTTTTAAAAAAAAGTATAGCAATACTATACTTAAATTAAAGAGAATAAAATGCTCGATGTTATGCTGTATTTTTTTTTTTTTTTTAAATAACATCGTCTAAAAAAGTTATATATGTTTAAAAAAATAGGGGAGTTTAAAAAAAGTCAAACAATTGTAGGCTATTTTCGATTTTATCCCTCCACGCATCATTCTATGCATGATTATTTCACTTTTAGTCTGAACCGTCCATTTCTTAAATTAATGGTTAGAATTACTTCGCACGATTTGTCAACTTTGTACCGTAAACTTTCTCTCTCTCTCTCTCTCTCTATATATATATATATATATATATATATATATATATATCATCTTTAGCTTACCTTGATCATCTTTCTCACGTTCCTATAGGGTTTCTTATGAGTTTTGTTTGATCCTTTGTCCTTTCTATTATTTTGCTATAGATATTATCTTGAATATGTTAATCTGTGATGACTAGTCTAGTCGTCTGGTTTAATTTCTATAGTAAAACTTGATGATTCTAGTTTATTTTGTTTATTCTATTAAGACAAAGAAATACATAACAAGTTTCAACTTTTGTTTATTCTATTAAGACAAAGAAATACATAACAAGTTTCAACTTTTGAACAAATGTATTTATAATAAGCGTAAGTGTCATTTGTGATCGTTACATCAACATTAATTAGTTCATTAATAGCTATTTAATTAAAGTCTTGATCATCACTTACTGAGATGTAGATGGTTAGATTAGTGATCGATTATGTGGTCATTCTGAAAGTTAGCTCGGTAATCCATGGTGTAAGTTTCCACTAAAGTTGATTGCTTTATCAAGGTCAGCTTAAAATTAACTTGGTTTATGATGCCAAAATTGACTTTTTGCTAGCTGATTTAGTATTACAAACTCCATACATCTTAATGTTTTACGACTTAGCTTAAAATTGTTCTAGTCTGATCATTTAAAATAATTTATAGAAAAATAATAGATGATCCGGTGCGAATTCTTCTAGTCTGAAAGAAAGTTATGTCGAATCATTAACTCGAAAGCGAATTCCAGTGTGGCTATGATGCAAACCATAAATGGCGAACGCTCCTCAAGATTAACGCAACTACTTGTTAAATTCGTATATTAATTCAATTTCATAATCTTTTTATTTATTATTTGCATATGGGCCACAATTCTTTTGGATTGCTATTGTGTGAGGCTTCTGCAGTTTATGTGCTGCTATCCAGCTTGAGAAATGGTCCAAGAAGGAGGCCGTTCATGACCCGTTTTCTATCTTGAAGACGCGCGGAGCTTTCTACCTTGTGCCCTAACAAATTAATATATATAAACTAATATTTATAAAACGAAAACAAATGTTCTAGCAATAAACGTAACAAATTCATAGTATTTGAATGGCATAACGTAATAGTTAACCGATAAATCTTTCTATTCTACTTCGTTGCTGGCGGCTGTCTAAATTGATTTTTTTCCCTTTTATCCCTTGTTGGTCGGTAATTGAGATTCTGGTTTTTTTTTGGAAATGGGCTTTTAGTTGGGTTGATAAAAATGAGTTATAAGTAATAATTTTATTTAATAAAATCTAGTCTCAAGAATTGTATTTGGGTTGAAAGATAATTAGGTTTAAACTTTTAATTGAGTTAACCGGGTTATGACTATTTATATATATATATATATATATATATATATATATATATATATATATATATATATATATATGGGAAGGTTACTATAGAAATTGTTTTTTTCGTGCGAAGTGACGAAGTCTGGGGTGAAATTATCCTGTAAGAACAAATAATAATTACGCAAGAAGTATTACACTTGCATGATATTATCACACAAGGATAGCATTATGACACAAGAAAACCTTCTTGTATGATAATTCCATATTTGTGTGATAATTTTATCTCTACATGATTAAAAGAAAAAATAACAAGACAAGAGAAATAAATAATAAAAATGTGTATAGAGACAAGTTTTAGAAAGAATTATTGGATATTAATAATCACAACTTTCATTTATTAGTCATGATTAATCTCAACTCAGGAAATATTTACAGACACTTCTAACTTTGAGCTTACTTTTCTTCAACGACCCTTACTAACTAAAAGTTAACACCGTTAGTATTTTGATGATGTAGACTACTTATATGGACAAACCACTACAAAGAAAGTTGAAATCGACCATCAGGTTCGTCAATCTGAAACTTTTACACCATGAAATCCATTAATCTCCACCTCTTGATCTGAACCATTTTATTCATTGGAGGTATATTTTAGGTGACACTGAAGGCTAAACACCAAAAAACAAACCTGATGGAGGCTAGGCGGCAACGGAGTTGAAAATGGTTCAAAGTAGGCCCAAATTTATCAAAAAAAAAAAACGAACGGGGTTAACTCTCAGTTAATAAGTGATCGTTGAAGGAAAATAACTCAAAGTTGGAAACGTCTGTAAACATTTCTTGAATTGGAATTAATCCCGGCCAATAAATCAAAGTTAAGTTATTAAAATCTAATAACCTTTTAGAAATAAGATATGAGACATTTTTTAAAATCAGATTATCATTGCCACTTCTCTTTAAGGATATGATAGATTTGATTGGCCAAATAAACTAATGGATGTGTATTGTTAACTAACCGGATAACATATTCTACACATCTTGAAGTAAGATAACGAGTCAAAGGTGAAACGTTAAATCATACTCATGTGTCTGGGCTACATCCTACATTTTATATCATCCCATGTGGTTTGCCTTTCATTACTATATCTATCTTCACAAAGGGTAAAAGAAGCCCAACACAAACTTGAACTCAACAAGTTCAAGTATTTTAGTGTGCGTTTGATATGCGGGAATTCAAAGGAATTCAATGGTATGTATTGGAATCTAAATTACATTGGTCAGTGTGTATAGTTGGCAATAATTTATTGGAATTAACATTTGAATTTCATTTTTAATGTGTTTGATTAAGAAACGAATTGTAATGAATTCTTTCAGATTTCTTCAACTAAACATTTCAGATTCCTTCTAAATTTTGAAAGAATTCAATAAAAAGAGCTGAAATCTCCTACTTGAAAGAAATGTTCGCCACTAAAGATCGTCTTCACCTTCGCCGCCGAGCCCGTCCCCTACCTCCGCGATCAACGCCCCCAGCCCCGCCACCAACCGCCGCCGCTGATTGTCACCGTCGTCGGCCCAAGCAGCTGCCTTCGACCGCGGCCACCCCCGAGCTCCAACCTCCACCCCAATTGGTGCCGCCATTCCCCGACACGCCCGCTGACCTTTACCGACGACCTCCACCGACCGCTCAAAACCGTTTGACACCTCATTCGCCTCCTACTTTCGTTGTGCCCTCGACGACAACCGATCGTGCTCGCCGCCGCTTTCGACAACCGAAAAGTGCCGCTAACCGCTCCCGTCGCCGGTAAACAACCATCTCCATCGGCAGTGCCCGCAGCCACGAACCGTCGGCGCCGACCACATCAATTTTGGACGCTTGGCGGCGACGGGCGGGATCGGTTGGTGGCAGTGATGGCGGCGTCGGGTGCGGTTGGTTGTCGACGGTGGGCGCGATTGGTGGTCAACCGTTTAAAAAAGATATTATAACTTGAAAAAAAATCAACAAAAGTGGCAATGACAAAAATATCCACTAACAAACTTTTTTTTATAAATTGATCTCAATCATTAATTTAGAAGATTGATGGTTAAGATTTATTATTATATTTTTTAAATTTAGAATCCTTACATTTGTATTATTTCTATATAAAATATAAATTGTTGTAAGTTACATAAATATTAGGATGTTTAAAATCACGAGTCTAGTTAAAATTGATATATAAAACTCGGGTTAAAGCATGTTTATAGATGAACTAGCATTTAAGCTCAAACTTGGACTCAACTCTCAAACTCTTCAAAGTCGGTTTCGATTCAAATATTTGTATTGATGAGTCGATCTCGAATAACTCATTGGCGGTTTGATTTGTTTACGCCCTTGAGCCCCATCCCCTTCATCAGTTGAATGTTAATTCTTATTAACACAAATGTTATACAAGTTAAAGACGTATGATTTGGATTCAAATGTCTAAAACCAAATGTCGCCGTAAGCATAAAAAGGAATACAAATACAAAGTAACAAAACTTGTCTTAAATCCGTCCTAAAACAATGGTTAACGCTTATACCTCCAATACTCTCATTATTTTAGCTACTCATACGTGTGTCGATATGTGTATTGTATACCCAATTAAGAGATACACAACTTACGAAACAAGTTACAACACTCTAAAGCTCATAACTGGTCCCTAAGGATAACATATCAACAATGACATAATTATAATTTATATTCTCTCTTCTTACTCTCTTTATAAACTGTTGTAATGTGGAGACCATATGATGGTGATTCCCTAATTCTAGAACAATAGATAAATATCTTTCCTTGTCGGAGGATGTTAGGTCAATGTAAATTGCATAGATATTTAATGAGAAAATTACTACATCTTCAAAGATGCTTAAAGAAAGAGTTTAAATAATATTAAATAGAAAAGTAATAGTATGTTCAATTTTAATGTGTTATTTTGATTGCTCGTGTAATTCTCTTACTCAAGGTATAATCCTTTTATTACATCAATAAACTGATTTAAAGATAAAAAAAATATATTTCGATATTGAAACTTTATTTATTTTATTAACTTAACGAAGTGTCTTAAACACGGAGAAACTATGAGTATAATATTTTGCAACCCTTTTAAAGTTTTGGTGTTGATTCACGATTCTAAATGTTAGAACTTGGTATCTCGTCATATTACATTGTTTTTAATATTTGTACTTGAATACCCTTTATAATTAAAAACATTTTAATGATTATAAATAATATTTTTAAATAAATCCACGCATATTTTATCCATTAATATAAAAACAAGTTGTTAGGAGCGCGTAGGACATGGGGAGCAGCTGGAGCTTCATCGAACGGCTGGAAAGTTAAATAAAGTCACCGAAATAAAATAAAGTAATAAACATAAATATATTAAAATTAAAATAATCCATAAAATTCATAAAATAAAATAAAATAAAATAAATTGTAGGTTCGAGGAAGCCACCTTTGGGATGGAGCGTTGATGGTCGGTGCAATATGCAGACTTTCCCATGCAATTTTGGCTATTAATAGCCGATCTAATTACAACATGACACGTGGCATTATGCATGGGCCCATTTCTGCCGACGATATATTAAGTTGCCCCCTTATACTTTTAACGCATACAAAAAACTCACTCTTTACTTACATTAATACTACTACTCCGGTAGATTTATACCTAAACAAAATTCAAATGATGTTGAATGTGATTGGACTAGTGATAAGGACTAAGGAGACCAATTATACTTATGAATCAAATGAGTGCTACAAGAGATAGATGGAAGAGCAGATTAAGTGGAGGCCCCATGAGCAAAAATAGAAAACTAGGGCTTTGATCTTTCAAATGTGATCTGTTTTTAAATATTATTAAAAAGTGTTTATATACATCAAAAAATTGTATGCGGCTGCTACACAAAAGCCATACAGTTGAAATGATAGTTTTTTGCGCGCGATGTGTTTCTTAATTTTAATTAAAAACATATTACACAAGTTACAGACCTATAATGAATCAAAGAGGTAGAAAATCAGATATTGAAAACAAAATAGGTGACATCAATAAAGATTATGGAGTGAGTTAGAGGTGAAATAGGGAAACCAAGTATCAGTCTTCATCAAAAATTCAAAATAGCATCTCTTTAGTATTGAGTGTTGAGTATTCGAAATCGGGAAATCAAGATTCCGATTTGGCATTTGTGAGCGATTGTCGGGTCCTGATTCTCTCATAATTGAAGTGCAAGAAGTAAAATGGCTTTGATTCGATTTTAGTTTCTCGCAAAACAAAAGGCTTTTATTTCATTTTTTCAAGGTTAGTATTTTTTTTATATTTATTTGTTTGAGTTTTTGTGCTTAAGCTATGATTCTAACTTGTTTCTGATTTGTGCTTTTAGAACACTGAAAATAGAAGGCTAAGATTTTAAATAGAACTTTTTTATATTTGAATTTGAATCTTAATGCTTGTAAATCTGTCAAAACATAACTTGATATAGAATTTAATGCATGTTTAGTGTTTGCAAAATTTTAGAAAAAGGTCTCGTTTTTTTTGGTTCTCTTATGACCTCGACAATCATTGAGATGTCCATGGGCGAATTCATATAGATGAGACACCTATAAACAAAAATATATGCATTAGATTTGTATCTAACATTCAACTGATTTGACATATTTTTAAACGATTACACAATAAGTCTAGAAGAAAGAGAAGTGAACGGATCTTGATGCTGCTTTAGGCATTTAATATTAGTTAAATCTATATGTTTTTAATATGATTATCTTTGTATTTCTTAATTCTAAAAAACAATTTGGTTAGTTTCAATAACATGACAAGACCTAATAAAAAAATCTTCTAAGCATTCGAAGAATGATCCATGTTAACACCAGTAAAAATAATTTTTTTCTCTACCACTAGATAGAAGTAATAAATAACTTTTAGCTTTTTTACTTTATTTTTTATTTTTCTAGAAAACTTTTAAACTTCTTTGTGTAGCCATCTAACATGATTACCTAATTTGAATTTATTATATTACTATGTTTGAATACCTATTTAAGTGTTATATTTGACCCATCTAGCTAAACATATTCTAATCCCAAGGATAAAAACTACTAGCACGTATTTACATAAGTCCTAGTATTTTTTTTATCTCCTTTTCAATTCGAAAGCAAACATATTATGAGGTGAAAAATATGGTGCGATAATTTTTTATTTGTTTATCAACACATGAAATTTTTTTTAGCTTTAGTTACTATTCAAAACAAAATATGTGGTGTGACAAAAAGTTGGTTTGTGGTATTAACTAGTATTAAGCCCCTCGCGTTGCAGCGTAGGACGTAAAACCTTGCCAAGTAGTGCCTAACATACCACCGTTAGTGAACACCAACACCGAAAAGTTCATATTATGAAAATAAAAAAGAAAAAATAAAGCTGAATGAAAAGTAGACGTAAAAACGTTGAACTACGCAGACAAAATATAAAACATATAAACAATTGGTAAGTCGACCTAGGACCAGTGCCTTGCGATTGGGCCGTTAATATAGACGTAAAAAACGTTGAACCACACATGAACACTACGGCGTTTTAACTCTCAAAATTTAGTCCGAAACATAAACTGGAAACTTTGTAAAATATAAAAAGTATAGAGGACAATTTTGAAAGTAACAAAAATATTGGGGCTAAACTGTAAGGATATAAAAAGTATTAGATTAAAATTAAAAAAATAAAAACTAAAAAATTGAGTACAACCAATAAAACATATTATACAACGCTTAATGCATACCAAAGTTGATAATTACTATATACAATTTAAAGTACAATTATTAGAAGTCTAAAATACAACTTTAACGTACAAACTAACTTGATAATTAGTATTATATAAATGATATGAATGAAGCCTTGAGAAACAATATTTTGTACAAATTCAAGGTTAAGGTTGCGTACATTATAACATAAATTAACCAGCCCCCGACCCTTCGCATAGTGACTGGAAACTGTATCAAACACCGGATACGTCTGATGTGACATGAAGAAAAAAGATTTTCATTTCATTTCCTAATATATATCGTTTTCACAAAACTTTTAATATATATATGACCTTATTTATTTAACATTTCTGTCTTGTCTTTAGTCGTTTACCCTTTGGGAACCCAAAATCTATGTATTTACGGGTGTAAATGATCCAAACCGGCTAGCAAGCTACTCGGGATTGGCTCGGAAAAAGCTCGAATCGAGCCAAGCTTAAACAAGCTCAAGCCCGAGCTCGAGCTCACATTATGGATCGTTTATTAAATGAGCTCGAGCCCGAGCTTCAGATATCGAGCTCGATCCGGCTCGCGAGCCTAAGCGAGCTTTTTGTTTTATATAAATTTGTATTTATATATTAAATATATATTTACATAAATCATATTATCATATATATTATTATGATAAAAACTAACTAAATAATATATATTATATTATATATTAAAAGTTTGATTATAAAAAATATGAAAGTAACTATAAAAAATAAAAAATTAATAATTTAACAATAAACGAGTCAAGTCTGAGCCGAGCTTGAGCTTGATAATTATTTTACGAGCCGAGCTCGAGCTTTAAAAATAAAACTACAAACAAGTCAAGCTCGAGCTCGAGCTTTCTAAAACTTAAACAAGCCAAGCTCGAGTCGTTTAACAATAAACGAGTCAAGTCTGAGCCGAGCTTGAGCTTGAGCTTGAATCATCAAATGTATAATATTTCAAACTTGCATTATACTTTAAATGAAACTTAAAGGACAGTATAGCATCATTGAAAAAACTATAAGGCGCTGAAAACCTAAGTTGCAAACTACAAGGGGCCAATACGAAACTACATTTCTATTATAAATAAGGGGAGCTTGTAATATTCCGTTTTAAAAACCGTCTTGACAAAGCAAAATAATACAAAAATATTGATAAGATTACTGTTGTCAGTAGAAATATCTGAATCTAAAGTGTGAGAAGCAGCCATGGGAGCTCTGGATCATCTTTCTAACATGTTCGATTGCGGAAGTGGAAGCAACAAAAAGTACAAAAAACGCAAGCAATTGCAGGTATATATCCTCTATATTGCATTCGATTTATCGTTTTTGTTTTCGGATTTGTTTTCTCTGGTGATTATCTTAAGTTCAATCTTTAGAAGAAACGTTTGTTGTTTGATCTGTTGTGTTATGTGGATTTCAATCGAGGTAGAAATTTCAGATTTCGACTGAAATTCAGAACACCGATTGAGGAGATTGAACAATTAGAGATCGTAGTTATTTGGTGTAAAGTTGTAGCTAATAATCGAATTGTTATAATTAGAGAAAGTACAGATTAACATCAAATTAGGGCTCGTATGTGACTGATGAGCACTAGGCACGAACAGCGATTTCGGATCTGATATCTTGATTTAAGTTATTTGAGCAGTTAATTTGAGTTTCTAGCTAAACTTGGGAAAGTAATTAGGAGCTTAAACACACACACGAATAATCTTGAAGTTCATATCTGTACTCATATCCGCTTGATTCGAGTAGAATTCAGATTGAGTGGTACTCAACGGTTTGAATCCGAGTCAAAAGTATATCTACCAGGTGTTTGGGATTGCTTATTGAAAACTTTTTTTAATTTTTGAAAAAAAGATAAGTCGAATGGATGTGAAAGTGTGTTTGGATGGAGGCGAAGATAAAAAGAGTTTTTTGAAAAGTTAAAAATTTTAACTTCCAAAGTTAAAAGAAGATGTAAATAAAAATTCCCAAACATTGCCCTACAATCTTTTGTTTTTTTGACCGACTAACAAAGCCTTATTTGACGGATATTCTAAAAGTAAGTAGATATAGAGTGTTTTTTCGTTAAAAGATGTATATTTTCTTTATTGTTTGTATATTGTGCATTGCTAGTTGTACGTAGATATGATTTGTCTGGTGCTTAGGTTATGTGATGGTGCCTGTCTGGCTTTATGGGGTTGGATGATGGTGTGAGAGTAGACAAAGATAGCTTTCTTGGCATTTTCTCATTCCCTTTTGTACTCAAGCTTTATTGTTGTGTGTGTATTTTTAATAATAAAGGAATACGAAGCCTTAATGTGTAAATATAAATACTATAGTATTGAATAAATAAGTAAACCAGATTTTAAAAAGGAAAATAAAAAAAGTATTTGAAAACCCAGTCCAATCAGGGATGTATCATCTAGTTAGTCTGATCGACCGGTTGGAAAAGCGGTTTTAGAGAACTCAACCGGTTTTATAGACCGTTGATGATCCAATTGGCTGATCCGTTTTGTTGAAAAAAATATTTTACAACTGAGTTGCTTTTACTTTCTCAAAAAATTATTTCGTTTTGTTTTTAGTCTATAAACAATTTCAAATCATTTATATTTCAAATTAAAATTATTACTTTTATGGTCAGGTTCATAAAGTAAAGGAATCCAATAATCCAATTTAAGATCTTTTTTGTTGTATGATATGAATTATTGAAACCCCTAATGATCAACTTTTGTACCCATTCATAAAGTTGCTTCATGTTACTATTACAACAATAAATTATTTATATCTTAATTATAGTTTAATTATTATGTTTATTTAAAAATTAAAAAATTAATTTATGAGACCCACCACCCTGCATGTTCACCGTATTGACCCACTGCCTTTTGGCATGGCTCTACATGCTCTGACTAAAAGTCAAATTTTATTTTTCAGTTCCTTCTTATCTGCCATGAACTATTCAATTTACTAATAAATTCTTGCCAAGTGTCTATTTTGTTTTATTTCTTGTGATATAACAATCTTTTTATAGTTTCATCTTATAATTACTTGTATCATTATTTGTAAGTAAATTAATCATTTTAAATAAATATCATAACATTTATATGGTTTAATTTGAGTTTCCTTTTCTAAAATTTGCCATTTTATAGACTGTGGAGATTAAAGTGAAGATCGATTGCGACGGGTGCGAGAGGAAGGTGAGAAGATCAGTAGAAGGCATGAAAGGCGTGACATCTGTAAGCGTTGAGCGAAAACAACACAAGCTTACGGTCGTCGGATACGTTGAGCCAAACAAAGTTTTGTCTCGTGTGGCTCATCGAACCGGTAAAAAGGTCGAGCTTTGGCCCTATGTGCCTTATGACATCGTGGCCCACCCCTATGCACAGGGTGTGTATGATAAAAGGCGCCAGCTGGGTATGTGCGGTATGTTGAAGATCCGCACAACCAGCTTGCACGAGCTAGCTCGACCGAGGTTCGGTACACCACAGCTTTCAGTGACGAAAATCCAGCTGCCTGCGCCATCATGTGATCGATGGTTAAGGGTTAGAAAAAATATAAGTCTGACGACTTTAATAATATATATAAGCATATATATAAGTGGTTACGAGTGCATATGTCTGAACTTTTAAAGAAAGACGAGTTTGGTTAATGAATTAGTTTATTGTTTTTCCTAAAAAAAATATGAAAAACGAAGAAAAAAAAAGTTTGGTTTATGGGTTTTTTTCTTTCCTTTATAGTTCTTAATTTTTTGTATTTTGTAAGGGATAGTTTTTGGATATTGTATATTTCTCAAGATAATGAATTATCTATTATGTAAATTTGTGTGTGAATAGCCTTTCATGTGTAGAAAAGAAAATAGAACAATAGTTGTTTATTGGTATTTCTATCTATTTAATATAAAAGCCGATTATGTTTTGCTATAATGGTTTAAGAAGGATGTAAGATGCTTTGTTATTTTGAGATATCATTGATTAATAATTATTAATTTAATGTTATTAATTACTGACTATTAACTTTTCATTAAACAAAATCTATTTGATAATAAAAGACTTGTGTTCAGAACTCGTTAGAATCAAACGAGTCAACCTTTTGCATGTTTATGTTAAAGTTGTTTTTAAAGTTACTAAGGGTGTTGAGAATGCTCATGTCACACCCATCACATTACACAACTCACTCATCAATCAAAACATATCATATCAATTTAGGAGGGGCACTCACACCACATTACATCACATCAATTTTTTTTTGTTTTAAATTTCTTCATTAAGATTAAAAATTGCATTAAAATAAAAACTAGTTTAAAATTTAAAAAAAATACTAGAAAAATAACAATAATAGCAAAACAAATTATTATTCGTCATCTGAAACCGTGATATCCACATTCTCCGCAACGTGTTCCACGAGATCAACTCTAAGTCTAAAATATGTGTTCTCATCGTGCAACTTCAAAATTCTATTTTGTTCTCAACTGTATTCGTCATTGGATCTCGAATGTGCATAGGAGAAATAGTATTGTTGTCATTCTTTATAATCATATTCTGAAGTATAATGCACGGGGTACATTTGACTTCTCATCATCTCGACCTTCATCGCTCTAGCCGGTCGAACAATTAATTGTCATCGTGCTTTTAAAACACCGAAAGCTCGTTCGACGTATTTTCTTGCGGACTCTTACACCTTTTTAATTTTTTTTATTTATATTCAACTGGACAAGAATACGACTTCACAAAAGTTGACCAGGAAAGATATATATCGTCGACTAGATAGTAACCACGTTTATATCGATGTCAGTTAACATCAAACGGACATATCTGGGCAGTTCCATTCAGCTCTCGCGTGAAGATAGGAGATTAATTGAAAACATTAATGTCGTCGTTAGAATCGGCTACACCAAAATAAGCATGCCAAATCCACAAATCTTGTGATGCCATGGCTTCGAGAATCACCGTTGGACCATCGTGGTCACCTCGATAATATTGTCCTCGCAAACGCGTGGGACAATATCTTCATTCTCAATGAGTGCAATCAATACTACCGAGCATGCTGGGAATGCCATGTCTATATTGATGTGCAGCGTACAATAATACGATGTCTTGCCTTTGTATGCCTTCGTAAATATTCATCACCGTATAATTCATTAATAGCGGTGCAAAAATATTTAATACATTCACTAGAAGTCCTAGCAGACATAGCTAAGTATTCGTCGTATGTGTTGGGTGAATCACCTATTGCGAGTTGACGTATTGGCGAAGTGCACTTTTGAATTATCGTGAAACTTTCTTTCCACCGCCCATCGAACCCTTCTTTAAACCATGAAAATTTGTTTCGTATATCTTCAACAATGCGTAGAAATAAATCTCGAGGTACCTGAAACCTATTTCTAAACATATCGTCTGTGCATTTTGGGTTCTTTACAAAATAATCGTTCATAAGAACGTTATTATCCCCAACACGATCACGTTTCAAGATTTTTTTTCTCGAACTTTCAGCCCCGTCGACGTGTTCTAACCCGACCAGACCCGGACCATACCAATTTTTAGATTATTTGCTTTAATTTTATTTTATAACTGAAACATATTGGTAGATCAATTTTTAGATTATTTGCTTTAATTATATTTTATAACTTCTTATGCATGATCTAATCCGACTAGACCCAGATTATACCAAAAAAATATATTTGGTGATAGATAACCAACCTCTCAAAAACTTTGATCCCTATGAAAAAATAACCACTCGCTCGTCGGACGCTTGGGCTCCGCGTTTTAAGTTCGTTATCTGGCGAGCTCTAATATGATCAGGTTTGTAAGTAAGTATTTCTTGTAAAATATAAGCAACACCAAACCCCTCTGAAGCCCAACCCTCCATTTCGCCCACCTGTTGCCCCCTTTCTTGGACCTTCCTTTAAGGGAGTCGGTTGATGAGAAAGAGTCTGCTGCTGTGTCCACAGCTTTTTCAAGAGAGTCAGTCATCGGGAGAGAAGTGGCAGGCGTGGCAGTAGTCTTTGTTGCACGAGTAGCTGGATAGGCTGGATATTCTAGTCTTTTCAAAACTAACTATGACACTATGTTCCCATAAGACATGTGAATTGACTTCCTCGTACTTCTTCTCCTAGAAAGTGACTTCTTTCATTCCTCGATAGCTAGGTCTTTGCCGACTCTTAGCTTTCCAGGCGGGTTGGTGTTCAACCTTCATTCAATAGGGCTATCTGTCCGAAAAGGCGCTTCAGGGATGCCCTCAGCGTCGAGGAACTGAGTTTGCCAATAAGTAAGAGTAGAGAAGCTCCCGGTAAATCAAGTGTTCGAGCTTCGCCTAATACTATTCTTTTTCATTTCATTTAGAGTTGTCTTCTCTTTTTAGAGAATTGGAAGAATATGTTCATAAAAATAGCAAGTTGCTAGAAGGATACATAAGAGAAATAAATAAATGAAACACCCCACCAATAACAAAGTTCTATCTAAAATGTTGAAAGAACACCATGAATACATATCTATAGAAACTAGTTTTGCTTGAACAAGGGCGGCTCAACTATTGTGGAGGCCTAACGCGAATACAAATTTATGGGCCATATATCGAATTTAGGGTTTGGGATTGACAACTAATAAAGGTGTCAACTAAGCAACAAATAAAGTAATCATTAAACATAAACAACTAATAAAGTGAACCAGTTTTCAAATACACAAATATTTTAGAAGTGGTGAAATACGTCGGATAATTATTAACACATATGTTTGTATATCGTAAAATACATCAAAAATTTATTTGAAACTATTAAAGTTATTGAGGGATGATAAAACAAAATTCGAAAGTAGGACGGCCTTTAGATAGGAAAAAAATTCTAACCAATGCAACTAGATTAAATTTTGTTTCATGTTATAAAATGACTTATATATTTACAGCTACCAATGATCATTATCTCAAGTGGTTAAGGTGTGCTACCCTAAGATCTTATAAAAATAGGTGGAGGTCTTAAGTTTAAGTCCTACCTGTGATAAAAATAAAAGGGGGTTCTAGGTGGGCCAGAAGGTTTTCTTAGCTAATTTGGGTTTTCTCCTGAGGGTAGTCTCATGTTTCGTACTTGAGTAATGGAGATGATCGGGTGGCCCTGACCCATCATCCAATTAGCTGTTCAGAAAAAAAGATAGAGTAACGAGCGTTTATTATTTCTAAATTACATAAATCATGTAAGTTGTAACAAACTCTTAGTTCCTGATTAGTATAGTGTATTAATTTTAGTTACTGTTGTTACAATTATAATGTATTGTGTTTTTATTAAGAGTAAACTATACATATAGTCATTGTGGTTTGGCTAGAATTTTGTATTTTGTCCTTAAAGTATAAAAACCCAAAATATAATCTCTAACGTTTCTCTCTTATTCATCTATGGTCCTTAAGTCTATTAGTTAACAACTAGTGATGCTATAATTATCAAAACGACTATTTTACCTGTATTGACCATCCATTTAATAACAATAAAAAAACTTTATATTTTTATTTTTCTAGGTTTTTTATTTTTATATTACTTTTATTATTTCATTATTGATTTGTTTACTATATAATATAATATGTATTAAATACACAAATAAAATGTATTAAAATACATATTTTTCAAAATGTTCGGGACTACACCCCAACTCCTTCAGGAGAAAACTCACAACAAGAAAAACTTGTCGGCTTAACTCTGAGTATTTTGCTTAGAGTGATACTTAAACTCATTATCTTTTTATATGTACACTAGCTTTAGAAAATCCGTGTATTACACGGGTTGAATAAATAAAATATTAAATATAATAAATTTTTTATTAATTATAAAACTATATACAATGACATGATATCATTGGAATTACACATGAGTAATAACTATAAGTAATCAAACAATAATATGAATTTTGTAGAAAAATAATTTCTATAGAAATAACATTAATAAAAAGATCTATTTCTTAAATTATTTAAAAACTAATTATAATATAAAAATAAATAAATAAATAATATTATTAGCAATTAATATAATTATTTAATAGGAGAGAAAATCGAAAAAAATTTTGATAAAAATAAATATGATGCTGACATGTGACAATCTCATTTACTTTTTTATTAAAATATAAAAATGTCTTGAATATTTAATCTTAACGGGTTAGGCTAGGAATAATTGATTATTGGTGTTCAAATTGAAATTGAAGTGTACTTATTGATAAAGATAAAGTCTAATTCCAACCAATACGCCAGACGAAATATTAGTTGGGTGACGATAAGAACCTTGTGGCCAAAGCAAAGTACTCCATAGTCAACAATAAATGATTTCATACTTAATAATGTGACACCTCATGTCATGGTAAAAGAAATATTAGTGACAAAACGAAACAAGTATAAAAGATATTTTAACGTTAAAATGCAAAGTTTATTTTACCTATAACGCGAAAAAATAAGAGTTTAAATTAAATATAAATTGCTAAATAACCAAACAATTTTATTATTTTTAAACTACTTGTTTTATCATTTAAAGAAAGAGGCGAAGAACATCACAAGCGGATTTTACGAGAAGTTGACACAAATAAAATTTATTTATTTTTATTATAGTAACCATATATGTTTTATTCATATTAATAATTAGAGTAAACTTCACTTTTGTTTTCTTTGTTTTAACGTAAATAACGATTTTCATTCAAAGGTTTTAAAATTACGATTTTGCTCCCTGTGGTTCGCAATTCTTCTCAGATAACTCCAAACCACTGACACCGTTAATTAATTCCGTTAAAAACAAGGGCATTTTAGTCATTTTACTTATAAGGATTAATAATGGTAACTTATTAACATACTTTATTACTTAGTACTTAGGGGACTATTTATGCAATAAATTCAAACTATATAAAAGAAAATATATCTCATCTCTTTCACTTCCACATCCTAATCACCACACCACCACCACCACCATAATCACCACCGCCACCACAATCAACATCGCCATCAGACTCCATCAAAATAGAAAGACTACTACCACTACCATCGCACCACTACCCACGTTTCTATCCACCACCAAAACAACTACCACCATCGACCTTTACCTCCACCAATAGAGCCGCCAGTTTCGACCTCCACCTCCACCATCACAACCACCACTATCGACCTCAACCTCCACCAACACTACTACCACCGTCGACACCAACACGTCCACCATTGTCGACCTCTACCTCCACCAACACAACCACCACCATCAACACCAACATATCCACCACCGCCGACCTCCACATCCATCACTACCGACCTCCACCTCCACTAAAACCCTAGATCCGTGATGTGGTGAGGTGTGACTTTTTTAATTTTCTGATTTGGGTTTTAGGGTTAGGTTTTAGTGGGAATGGGGTGAGAAGATTTGATGGGTGGGGTGGATGGTTATTTATGGGTTTGGATCTGTGTTTTAAGGGAAGGTATTGGGGTGGTGGCAGTGTTATGGTGGCAGTGATGGTGGTTGTATTGGGTCGGTGGTGTTGGGGACTGTAGTGTTTTTGTAACGGTGATGGTGTTGTTGAAATGGTGGTGTTGTAGTGTGGTGGTGTTGGTGGTGCTAGCGCTGTGGTGGTGGCGTGGTGTTGCCTTGGGAAGGTTGTGGTAGGAGGGGTTGGTTTTGGCCGGAATGAAGGGTTGGTGGGGGTGGTCGGGTGGATACAGTGTGGTCAAAAACGGGGTTGGGCTATAACCAATTTACAGAAATAGTCATTCTAAAATATAATATAATATAAAGATAACATTATTAACCCTTATAAGTAAAATGACCAAAACTGCCCTTGTTTTTAACGGAATTATTTAACGGTGTTAGTGGTTTGGAGTTATCTGAGAGGAATTGTGAACCACTGGGAGCAAAATCACTATTTTGAAACATTTGGATGAAAACCGTTATTTACGCCAAACCATAGGGAGCAAAAATGAAGTTTACTCTAATAATTATATATTACATAATAATATAATAATTAACATGTCACATTATTAAGTATGAAACTAGTTATTTTCCCGCCCCGCGTTGGTGCGACATCATACGAGGCGTGATGACATATAAATTACAATAGAACCAATTCGTTTCCGAATTAAATTTTTGTGCATACATAGAGTGAGTCAAATTTAAACCGTTGAGTTAAACATATTATATTTGACCCAACTTTTTTCCAAACAAAGATTATGTCTAAACATAGACTTACAATCACTCCGACTTGTTTCCGAATTAAATTTACATCAAAACGTAGAGTACATAAAAACGAATTATTTGACCCAACACATTTCAAAACAAAACCTACGTCGAAACGTAGACCGATTCTAAGCGTACATAAAAATAAACATGAAAACATTTTATATTTGGTCCATTTCTTTGAACAAAATTATGTTATAACCTAGACATATGTCGGAATGTAGACAGTGTAAAAACGTATATAAAGTTAAGCACTTAAACATTTTATATTCGACCCGTGATTTCTGATCGTCCAAACATAAACGGACTCGAATTTATATTGTACAGAGGTAAACCTGAAAATTTAGAAACTTAAGAGGGCCAAATTAACATTTTATAAAGGTTTTAAAACATTAGGGGTGAAAGTGTCAAAATTTAAAGTTGAGGGGTGGAGTGAAGGCCAGTGGGAAACCCCACCGACCTTTGCTTTTAAGTTATAGTTAATATATAATCTAAATAACTAAACAATTTTATTATTTTTAAACTACTTGTTTTATCATTTAAAGAAAGAGGCGAAGAAAATCACAAAGTGGATTTTACGAGAAGTTGACACATGATGAATAAATTTATTTTTTTATTATAGTAACCATATATGGTTTATTCTTGTTAATTTCTGTTATTTATATTTATATTTTTTAGTGATAATAAATATTAAGACTACAAAAGAGTTTGATGTGTCAATTTTGTAATTTAAGTAATCACAGCAGCTTCCACAAATCACAAACCAAAGTTCATTGGGTGGTGCTATATATAACCTCTCTAACAAATTTTTACTTCTCATGCTCCTTTTAAACCTTGAGATGAATAAAAATTTGAACCTTTTGTTTTTTTTTTGTCTTTTTATGTCTTTTATCATGATAATAGTAACAACATTATTATAATAAAATGAATTTGTTCTTTACTATAACTTTTATTAAGTTACACTTGAATCAGCAAGAGATTAGAGTGTTTGTTTCAAGAAAAATGCTACCTCTTAACCTAACTATTCAACTCTTAATTGTTAAGTAATAAAACGATGTTGAATGAAAAACTCGACTAGTTTATCCCTCTCCTAACAAAACCCAATCCCCACCATCGACATTCATCATTGTCGCTCTGTTTTTCTATCGCGACACACTCTCGTTGCCGCCACCTCCCGTCGATGCTACGTTTCCGATCGTGACCTCTCATGCAGCCCTCTCCGCTTGCGGCTCACGACCTCCTCTCTAGTCCTTAAAAAGTTAGAAGTCATGAACAGATTATCCTTACAGAATTAGGCAACCACTGCTACCATCGGTGCAGTACAGTGCTGGTTTCCGCTGGAACATCATGGTTTGAGTTCCCATACTCCAATTCATCTACGGTTCCCATAATAATTAGAGATTTTAAGTGTTGTGGGTCCAAAGCCATGATGCATCAAGCTACAACCTATCATCACTTATTGGGATATAAAAGATGAACTGCGTTACACAAGACTTATTAGGATACATAATTAGGGGTTTTAGGTCTCATTTGTTATGTTATAGATTTGGTTTGTTGGGATACATTATTACGGGTTTTGGATTTCATTAGTTATGTTATAAAATTTGTTTATACTTTGTTAATTTTATGTTATATAATCATTAGGTTTTGGATTTAATATAGTTACAGTTTGATTGATTAGATGAAATGTTTGAATTGTAGGGTTAGATGGTGTGACGAACTCTATTCATGTGTATCATGTTCTTACTAGGAAATGGACCGGGTTGATTCGATTATACATTGTTATTTCATTATGCCTTTGATTTGTGAATGCTTATAAGAGGGTCAAAATAGTTATTCCATACATTTATTAGACATCTAGCCAAACAAATACTTATAATTTCAGCACTTACAGGCTTAGAGCCCTCTTACGCTGTCATACCTCTTACTAATTTAATATTTACTTCAAAGATTACCAAACAACCCCTTACTAATTCAGCATTTGCTTTAGAGATTGCCAAACAATACTTGTGTGCCCCACCATGAACACGGGGCCATGTCTCATAGAATACGGGGCCACGCCCGACCACTTCTGTAAGAGCCGACCAACTTTCGTAAGCATTGTACTAGCATGGTGTCGTGCTTAAACACTCTAGAAAACCTATAAATAGGAGCTTATTTATAATATTTTGGAAAGTTTTTGGAGAGGGAAAACTCTATCGAATTCTCTCAATGATCCACACTTGAAGACTTTTGGGAGGCTCGGGAGGTGCGTTCAACACTTAGATGAAGCTCGGGAATGTCTAAACATCATTTATTGCGAATCACCGATTTGATTGTTCCATTTTATCGATTATTGTATACCTATCTTCTATTTTAGTTGTTGTTGTGTTCAAACTGATTATAAGCTAAACTCTTATTATCATCCTAATTGGATGAATCTTAGTAATTTAAGATGAATTAATGATGTGTTTTATGTTATATTAATGTTATGGTAATCTTTGGTAAACTTTTGATGGGTGGCATTTACATTTAAATGGAAAGTTGTAAACTTATGATTTGTAATTATAAATGTCATACAAGGTTGAAAAACGCATAAACTAACTTTTATTTGTGAAACTGATCTTCATAATAAATTCATGGCTAATGAACTAGAAACAATTATTAGAAATCAAATCACCTTAACTTTTTGATAATTTGCGGGTTCTATTTTATTAGTCTGAGAAATCTGCATTAATTGTTATGGTTTTCTAAAATTAATGGTATGTTAAAAAGGAACCCGATCAACTCTCTTTCTTACATTAAGTTATATTTCAAAAATCGTATTTTAAAATGGTGCACAAGTATTACCTACATCACTAGGGGCTCAGTAGTTTGTGTTGTAAGTGACCCGATGAAGCTTTCCTTGTCACTACAAAGCCAGTTTAAGATAACTCCACGCTGGCTCATGTTTATAAACAATAACATAACTATTTTAACTTATTTCTTTAATCACACCATACAGTTCATCGTAGTTATATAAGTGTAATCTAAATTAGGATGATAGCATTAATTCCTTGTTTTAAACCCAAAAGTCTCAAACTTTACTTTTAATTTTACTTTAAATTATTGTTTTAAAATTCTAAAGAATTTGGTTATGTTAATGCAACTTATCATTTTCTCAAATCAAAACTCAACCTGATAGTCAATTACAAAATTGTTGAGTAGGCTCGGTGTGTTCACGGATTGATACTCGTATCTTATCAACACTATATTACCGCACAACAGGTACACTTGCCTTTTATGTGTGTGGTTTAGTATAATTAATAACCAATTAAGACTGAATTTGTGCGAAAAACTTTTATAAAACATATATATACTATTTGCACGCATTAATTACATGGAATTCTCTTGTTAGAGGCTTTTGCCGCTTTGATGTTATTACCTGAGTTCAAACTTAGACATAGATTAGATTAGTCAGTTTGAGTAAGAGAGATTTAGCATAAAATGAAAAAAAAGAGATAAATAAATATCTATGTGAATTTAAAAATATCTATACCAATGACAATAATTTCATAAAATGATCTAAAACGTAAATCACAATGCTGAATACGTATAAAAAGTGATATAAAATATATGACACAATGAGCTGACATATTTGACACAATAACTATCGTTTTAGTATAACCCCATCCATATAATTCAAGCTACATTTAATATTATCTACTTTTTATTATACATTTACCTATTAAATATTTATTTTTATATTATTATGATATATATGAATTTTTTAAGTTTCGTTTGTAGTAATTATTATCATATATGGTGCTACTGGGTCGTGTTCACGAGCTGAAAGTTCCAATTTGACACAAACCCAGAAAATTTATACGAATCTAAACACAACCTAAATCCTAAAATAGAAGTCAAACATATGATCCCGAAGATGACACAAAAATTTGCGGGTTGATGGATCAAACCTGACACAAACCCATTAATTTTACACGAATCTGAACATGGCTGAACTCCAAAAAACAAGTTAGCCATATGATACCGAATACGATATAAAGTATCACGGGTTGAAAGAAAACGACACATTTTATCCAAATGTTTTAATTTTAATATTCACATATCAATATTTTATAATTATTATTTTACAATTTTTACCATCACTTTTATGTAAAACAATTATATCTTAGTTACAAAATCATATAACAATTTTCATTTTAAGTTTTAAATATTAGAATAAAACGTCCCCGATCAATTTAATTTGTGACATAAAACATGTATAAATTTTTTAAAATAAACAGTTAATACATTAAGCTGGTCAACCCGCAAGCGTGCCAGATTGACATGATCTCAACCTCGTTAGTTTAATTGGGTTCATGGGTTCGATCTGAAACTTACCTGAAATCCCTTTATATTAAACACAAACGAACGAATTTTATGTTAGCTAGGTTTGTGTTGTGTCATAAATTCACATCCCTTCCACCTTTTCCACATCTATCTCCATCATCGCCTCCGTCATAATAAAGTATACACCATCTCCTTCTCCACCTCCATCAAATCCAAGGAACCAATAAGATTGAACCTAACCCTCTTAGGGCCCTACATAATTTGAACACATTCCATGCCATCATAACTCCAAATCTATACATAATTCTCAAATGAATTGATAAAAAATAATGAAGTTCGTGAACAAATCACATCCTAAGGCAGGTTTAAACAATCGTCGTTGTTTGTGGGTTCTGATTGTCAGTGAATCTTATAATGTGAGGTATCATATTTAAGGGTTTATGAATTTTAGGGACTAAGTTATGAATCCATGGTAAGACAGAAGATTAAAGAGAGAAAAGCAAAGACTGTGTAAGCAATAACATAAATGTGCATAAACTAATTTGTATTAAAATTTAAATTTAATGAAATTATATAAAAATATATTAATTGGTTTTTAATCAGTTTAATATAATGAAAATTGTAATTTATTATTATTTGAGTAAAATAGATTTACAAAACCAGAATATAGTTTATTTTTTAATTTATATAATTTTATCAATTTTTATTTATTTATTAACAGTACAAGCTTATTATTGGATGGTTTTAATAGTTTTGTCACATGGCCTGCTTTGATTGTAGGATTCTTTTTTTTTTTCGAGTTTACATGCTTATGTCAGGGGTTGTTTGGTAATATTTGAGTAATTAAATTCTGAACCATTATGATGTCTAATTGTATAAAAATTTGTGAACCAATAAATGCTAAATCAATAAGTGTTGTTTGGTTTTATATCTAAATAAGTGTGCAAAATAACTATTTTATCTTTTTGAACTAGTTTGTACTAAATGAATTTATCTATTTGGTCAGTTTTTTGAATGACTATATTGTAAGATGAGTAATTATATAAAGAAATTAAAAAAACATCATAGCAAATTCAAATTACACATTAATCAGTTTTAATAAAATCACTTTAATTATATATGTTAACCTGTTTATACGATAATAGGTTACTAATATTTTATATTCATTAAAATGTAAGAGAGAGAGAGTGATGGAGAAACACCAAATCCTAACAAAAAAGCTTCTTCACCAACCAATGCTTTAATGATCTGAAAGTTGTTTTTTTCCACTGCAACCTCTTACAAGATTACCAAGATCTAACGTCTGTAAGTTGTTCACCCTTTTCCACCTTACCAAGATTTGAAGGTCTTAACAAAGTGCAGGTCGCGGTTGGGTGAAGACCTTGACAAGGGTGCAGGTGCATGCCGCTGGCCGACGACAGAAGGAGTTTCATGACAGGGAGAGAAGTAAACTAGTCAAAATTTTCATTCAACATCTTTTTGTCATTTTACCATTAAGAGCTGAACGAAATGGTTAATATGTAGTATTTTTATGAAACAAACACTCTAATTTTTTATCGATTCAGATGTAGCATCTTAATAGAATCATTAAGAGCCTACTAAATAGTCCCTAAGTGTTTAAAGGATTTCGTTCAGGACATTATATCAAAGGGCTGTTAGTTTTACTTGTGAGGCATGTGTCGGGTTCCCCTACAACTGGAGTTCGATCCTCTCCCCTCTCTTCTGGTTTTACACCAATCATTTGCTTGATTTCTATTTGTGTGTTCTTTTTTTTTTTCCGTTTTTCTTCTTTCTTTCAGTAGTTATTTTATTTTTTAATTTTTAATGTTTTGTTGACCCTCTTTGGTTTCGCATTTCTTTTTTATATAATTCTTCTTTTCATATATTTTATAATGTTATTTTATCACTGTTTTATTAGTATACACAACTAAATTTATGACTATCAATACATAAAGAAATTGATAGCTCTGCAGCGTGGTGCAGGTTAATATTTTAATGTAGGATCCTAAGCTATCATTTTATTTTTTTAGTTTTATAAACAAGCGATGTGTTTATTTATACCCAAGTTCAAAGACTGTAAGTTTAACCATCACATATCCATCACGTAGCGCCTACATCAAACACTAATTTAATTTAACGTTTTAATTTTTGACGCGGGTTGTCAGGCCTAATAGAAAACAATATAATTTTATGATATTAGCTCACCTAATCAAATAGATTAAGTAAGGTCGTCTTCACATGGAATATATGAAAAGTGAAAAGTGAAAAACTTGATTTAAGGGTTGAAAATTAATTAAGAACAAGTTGAAAAGAAAACTGATTTTAAAAGTAAAACTGATTTGAAATTGGATTAGTCGTAAACAATAATTGGAAAGGCAATCCTCTCCGGGTTCAAGTTTGCAACTACTGACTTCTCCTAGATGTTCGTGAATAGTCACATAGACATAACCATCATTGGTTTAACTAGACCTAATAGGATTAAACGAGACTGTTGTAAAAGAACTACTCAGATCATACCCAACTTATATTAAACAACTCAATCCTAAACCTCGTGAGGTTTCCTGATATAAAGAAATCTAAAATACTCATAAAAACCGGAACATTGGTTCCAATCAACATAAATATTTTAGAAGTTCTAATTAACAAATAGTGTTCCTTGGCTTAAGATGCCTAGTTCAATAATAACCCAATTGAAAACAAAAACCAAGTTAAGTGTATACAAACCTTACCACCCGGAGAAGATCACGGTTGGTTTAGCCGGACATGGTAATGAAAATCAAAGCAAAAACTAATAAACATTGTTCTAGACATTAGGGAATCAAACCAAACGATAAAAACATTGTTCTTGAGTCTTGAAATCACCTCCGGAAGTCTTCGGGAGCGTTCTTGGGACTTGGGGATGGCTTGGAATGAAGTGGTAGGTCAAAACCTAGATTTCCTGTCTTTTAATCAAAGTTCAGTGCGTCGTGTACCGTAGGTCCTATGCCCACCGTAAGTTACGTTAGGCACTTTTTGTTTTTTTTCAAGTCTCTGGTCACCGTAGGTTGCGGTGGCCACATGACCTACGATGGCCAATGATCATTTTTGCCATCCTTTTTCTCTTTTCTTGTCTTTTGCTCGGGCTTGCTCAACTCCATCCTAAGACTTCTCAATTAGCTTTATTTACCTCCTTTAGCTCCTGATACTTGCAAATTACAAACACACTCGTAGTAACCTCTTTCGAACCAATAAACTAATTAAAATCCTACAAGTAACACCGTTAAAACCCATTCAAACACCTAAAAATCAATTTTCAATTTGTTTTCAAAGTAGTCAATGAGTTAGTGTGATTTAAATGGAATGGGTTTGTGCATCACAACCCATGAAGCATGAAAGGTCAAATAAATGAGTATGGGCTGAAAGACTAAATATCTATCCTAATAATGCTTTACACTTATTACCACATGTCATTCCCACATCCACTATCCCCATCATTTACCCGCCCAAAATCCTATGAGCTGAACAATCTCTCAAGTTTAAATCAATCATTCAGTTTCTTAGTGGAAACACAAATGGGATTTCTTCATCACCATCACTAGAAACCCTATGATTTTACACAATTCATTGGGTTGAATCTTTGTCATAATAAAAGACGAAAAGAAGAAATATGCAGAGAAAGAGAGGAAGTTGTTGAGAGGTAGAGAGAGAGGGGGACGAGAATTCGTAGCAGTGAGTGGTACACTGGTATATCATCCGATTCATCTCTGTGAGCTCACTATTTATTAATCATGAATAGTTATTATGATTCAAGTAGGCATTTAGGGTTATTGATATTGATAGCTCATGAAATTATAACATGATTAAAGTCATCGGGTGAAGTTACCTAATAACATCAATTAGCCATCAAAATACCAAACCACCTGTTTCATCGAAGAGTAGATCACATTGTCAACAAAAAGCTTTACCGAATATAAACCAGTGTTAGGTTACATACAAACCTAAGGTATATTAAAAATATTTTTATGGTAAAAGAAAAAAAATCAAGATCTAAACCTGATTATTGTTGATATGCAAAAATAATTGCATATTTATGGTCTTTAATACTCTTACTAATACTATGCATCGATTTATCTATTGCTGCCTTCTAAAAATAACAAAGTAAGAAAAAATTTAATGTAGGAAAACTGAAAGAACAGAACATGATGAAGACATCAAGCAATAGCCTTAAACTAATTCAACTTTAGGGTAATGGCATGTTGGGTAATTATGTGCTCATGTCTTAGGAATAAAGTCATTGTAAATATTAGTTTATATACATGAAAAAAATTAATAGATCATTTTGCTAGTGAAAATTGAAATTAGGCCAAATTTGTGTGTGTAACACATATCATTAGGATTAAACAGATGCAGAAGAAATATTGAACAGGGTGGGTTCTTTCTGGTTGGTTTCATGATTAGTATATTAAGAATAGATGTTTAAATATCTTTCTTTTTTACTACATCCTACTTTGTAATGTCCATGTTCTTCAATTATGAGACTACAAATCTAGATGGCTCAGGTGTTCTTCTTTGGTAATGAATGGTAGCTTAGATAACTCCTAAGATCTTTTATTTGTACTAACTTAACTGAATTGAATTATTTTATAGGGTTCTAATAAATATAAACGAAAAGGGATTGTTGACCTTTTTAGTCTATATAGGGAACTTGTTATAAGTTATAATATATTTCTCAATTTCATTGCTTCAAGCATTTACAATTTGTCACGGACTTCGTTCTATTGTGATGTGTTAAGTATATTCATACACTCTTTAGAAGTTTTGACATATAATTTCTTTGTTTCTCATGTTAATTTTTCATATCATATGCAAAGAATTCATGATAATCACAAAGTACAATTTATTTTATGTATATTTGTTAGTGCACAAGGATTACATCTTTAAAGTGTTTAACTTGAACTCAATACAAAACTTAGTTTTACCAAAGTATTTAACTTTAAATCATCTTTCAAGCATTGAACTATCTTAGGAAACTTATGTAGAGTTCCATTTATATTCCAAGTCAAGCAAACATATTTGGATCCTTATTTCTATACAACAGTCAGGGTGTTCGTGTTCTGAGCAGGTGCTTCACATGATTTGATAATTTATATCCTTTAGGGACATCATGTAAACGACGTTATCACGTGAGTCATATATTTGGCATAACATAATATCTGTTAGATGCATGCTTTTCCTCATTCATATTATTAGACTAATAAGATATTGAAAATTCATTGCATCCACCAGTGAAAAGTATATTTCATCATAATCACTTACAGGTCTTTACGAAAATCCTTGTGTCACTCTGTAAGAGTTATACTTAGAGGCTGATGCAACCAAAGAGCTCTCAGCGTGCACATGTGAAGTATAAGGAAAGTTACTTCGAAAGATTTGATACAACTAAATGAAATTCACTAAGTATCAAATCTTCCTAAGCCAAAAGACCAATTCTTCCAAAGCCAAAGATGAAATCTTCCAAGGCTTCAAGACATTGTCTTCCGAAGCCAAGAGACTGATTTCTTCCGAAGACAGAGAAGACATGCTTTCTCTGACATGCTTTTGACAAAAGCTGAACCACTTTTCGCTGCCATCTCTGAAGACTCACTAACTTATACAAGTTGGTGAAAAGTCCATACTTTTGTCAACTGTAGATTAAGGTCTTAGAGTCTGTAACTTTCTACCTTTGTACTTTTATCCTTTTTGTAATAGATAAAGATGTGAGCTATGGCATGTCATAATCACTAATCAAAAGACAATCTGCCTTTTGACTTTATATTGATCTTGTTTTCTAGATTAGTGTTCCAGCTAGCCTTTAAAGTATGGCCGGCTGTAGGATGTAGTATAAAGTATCTCAAGTACTAGTCATTAGAACCAAGCTTTGTAACTCTTTGTAAAAGCACTTGAGAGCAATATACATTATTCTAGAAAACCATATACTTGTGTTCTTATTGTGTTTTTACTTGTGTTCATTGTTTCACTTTAAGCGAGTTCCCTATTTGATCTGTTAAGTGTTCTAGTCTCTCCAACCTTGTGAAACTGTTGCATAGACCCCCTTCACCGGTCCTGCAATTGGTATCAGAGCATTATAGGCTCTTGATTGTAAGATCTCACCATCTTAAATCTCTTCAGTTTCATAAAACACTTACCAGCTCAAATGACAGCTCTCACAAAAGTTGATATGGAAACCCCTACCATGACAAAATTTCCACTGATCACTCCTGATGATTTTGATACTTGGTGCCAATGTATGGAAGGGCTCATCAAGTCTCAAGACAGCAGGATGTGGAGATTTGTTGTCGAAGGACCTCACATCCCAAGCACATCTTTAGCCACTGCTAGAGGTGGGATGATTTCAAAGGAAGTGGCTGACTATTTTGAGAAAGATTGGAAGAAGATTGACATAGATCAGAAGGCCATGTCTGCTAAGTAGCTCTAGGATGCACTGAAGCTTATGTATGAGGGGTCTGATGAAGCTAAAGAAAACAAAAAGGACCCCATGAAGCAGCAGTTTGAGAACTTCACCTGCAAGTCAGGTGAGACTATGACTCAACAATACTTAGATATGTTGAGATTGTAGATACTCTTATGGATGTTGGAGTTAAGCTTAAGAATAGGTAAATTGTGAGGAAGTTCATGTTCTCTCTTCCCAGACATTGAACTCACTACTTTGTGGTTATTAAGAGAACTAAAAACCTCTTCACCCTTACTCTCACAGAGTTGTATGGTATTCTTAGTGGGTACCAGATGGAGATGAACGTGCAATATCCATCAAGCAGCTCTTCCAGCAATCAACAGAGTTTAGCCTTCCATGTGGTTAAAAGGGATAGTAGAAAACCATAACATCATATTCTCTGCTACCCTGATAACTCACAAAAGGGCCCTTTCATCACCTTCCCCGAGACACCAAGGGAGAACTACATCCAAGGAAGCCCATTCTAAGAGACAAGCTCATCTTAAGCCTTTGTGTTTGCTGATTAAAGTTGTGGCAACTTTCTCTTTTCTCTTGAAGACTTGGATTGTATCCATCTAGATGACCTGGAGTATATGGAGATAGTCTAGCAAATGGCTCTTTTCACTCATAGAGCCAAGAAGTTCTACAAGAGAACTAGAAGAAAGTTTCCCAGTAATGTAACCAGTGGAAAGTTTAGACTGGATAAAAGCAAAATGAAGTGTTACAACTGTAACCAGATGGGACACTTTGCTAGGGAGTGCAAGGCACCAAGGACTAGTGGTGTCCAAGCACAATCCAGGCCAAACTACACTAATACTGCTCCCAAATATGAGAAGCCAAGCCAACCATAACAACAAGCTGTTGTTGTTGTTAAAGAGAGAGGCTTTGACCGGAGCTTTTAGGTAGAGGATGTTTCTCCAAACCATGCACTGATTGCTGACCATGAAGAAGCCGAGGTATTAGAACACCTCTATACACCTGAATGCATTGCTAAAGTAAACATGTATAGGTCCTATAACCTAGAAGTGAGATCTGATCTTAAGTCTTTGAATATTAAAAAAGCTGATTTCAAAAAAGCTAAAAATTACTATAAACTTAAAATAGAAGATTTAGAAAAACACAATTTCAACTCTTAAGCATGAGCAAACAAATTACAAGACTCAAATCAAAGATCTTATTACCATGCTAACTGAATGCCAGGCTGAGCTTATGATCAACAAAGCCAGGGCAGAAAAATATGTTCTTGAAAAGGAAACCTTCAAGAACATCATATCTTCATCCATGCACGCAAAGATTTTTTATCAAAACAGACAGGGATTGGGTTCAAGTGAGATAGCTCCTCCACACACATTACTATCTGTAAGATCTCCAAGGTATGAAACTAGTCAAGATGAACTGCCCCTCATAGACCCTATCCAAGAAGAGGATGAAGATGAAAAGGAGATAGTGAAGGATAAATTTGTAATGAGTGAGAAGGATCATCTTAAGAAGGGTCAATATGCTCCTAGAGAGAAGAAAGAACCAAGGATGGCCAAGTCAACAAGGAAAAATTTGATCAGGGTAGCCAAAAGAAAATCAAAGAAAGCCCAAGAGATCAAGACCACTTTCAACTCAAGCAAAAATAAGTTTTTATTTCTGCTGGATTTGAAGTAGTGAAGACTGAAGACTCAACTATGGAATCTAGTACCAAGGGTTTTAGTTCAAGTTCAAACCATCCTGGTCAAAAGAAAAAGGTTGATCAAATATGCACCACTACTGCACAGCCTGAACCATCTAGTTCCAAGAGCAAGCCTCACCTTCAGAAGCTTGCTGCATCATCTATGAAGATGAAAAAGGAAGTGGAAAGAGATCAAGCTCAACCTTCTCCTCAAAAGAAGACCCTCAGAAGTATGCCAGTTGAATGCATCATGTGTGGTGGTGCTACTCATTTTCCTAAGGATTGCATCTACATTCCCAAGAGTGCCATCCACATGAACAAAAAGAAGACTTTTAAGAGGAAGAAGAAGAAGATAGTCTCGAAAGGAAAATCACTTACCTTCGAAAGCTCTAAGGTGACAAAGAAGAAGATAGGTGGAAAATTGCATTTGGAAGAAAATTTGGTCTCGAAAGAAAGGAATGATTTCGAAGCACTGAAGTCTGCTGCAGTGGATGCAAAAGCTTCCAAAGGTTCAGTATCCAAAACTTATGAAGTTGTTAAAGCTTCTGAAGTCTTGAAGGTCAAGTCTAGTCTTCCAAAGATGGTGTAAAAGATGAAGGAAGACCATATGACTGAAGTTTCTTTATCAACAATAGCCAAAGATCCTCAATGCTTGAATATAGGATTAATAACTGTTGAACTATCTTCATTTTATCTTGATGAGCCCAAGACCAGCAAGGCTTGGGTTTCCAAATGTAACTAACCATCTCTTTTTGTGAAGGAACAGTTGAAGACCAAGGGAAATGTATGGATCATTTATAGTGGTTGTTTCAGGCACATGACAGGCAATGGCTCTTTGCTTCATAACTTTAAAAGAGTTGATGGACGGCAATTGCTTTTGGTGGAGAATTAGGTGGTTACATTATTAGAAGGGGTAGAGTCACAAATGGTAAGCTCAACATTGAGAAGGTAAACTATATTAAGGAGCTTGGGTACAATCTCTCGAGTGTATCCTAATTCTGGGACTAGCGACATAACATGCTTTTTACAGAGCATGAGTGCATTGTTCTCAAGCTTGAGTTGGTCATTCCTCAAGAGCATATCCTGCTCAGAGCCCCCAGGAAAGGGAACATGTACAAGATGGATTTACAGGAAACATCCCTATCAGGAGAAGTTTCTTGCTTTCTATCTAAAGCCTATAGTGATGAGTCTTTCCTCTAGCATAAAAGAATATGCCATGTAAAGTTTAAGAACATGAATAAATTAATTAAGAATGATTTGGTAACTACGATGCCAAAGAAAGATTTTACAAGTGATGACCATTGTGTTGCATGTTTGAAAGGGAAGCAACATAGTGTCTAAAAAGCCAAAGGAAAAGAACTACATCACTACTCCCCTACACTTATTACATATGGATCTCTTTGGCCTCACCAGTGTAATGAGTTTAGAAAGGACTTAATATTGCCTAGTAATCACAGATGACTTCACAAGATACACTTTTATGAGAATCAATGTGATTACAAGGTCAAAATCAAAAGATGTGATCAAGGAACTGAATTCAAGAATCAAATCCTTGATACATTTTATGATGAAATAGGTATTAGAAGACAATATAATGCTCCCAGGACTCCTCAGCAAACTGGTGTTGCTGAGAGGAGATACAAGACACTTATTGAGGCTGCAAGGACCATGTTCTCTAACTCTAAACTACCCATCACCTTCTGGGCAGAGGCAGTCAACACTGCTTGCTATGTGCAGAACAGAGTTTTAGTAGTCAAAACTCATGTTAAGACTCCTTATGAACTGTGATATTAAAAGAGACCTTTTATTGGTTCCTCAGGTCATATGGATGTCCATGCACTATCTTGAATACCAAATATCAGAAAGCCAAATTTTTTGAGAAATCAGATGATGGGTACTTTATTAGATACTCTCTCAATCTAAGGATTATAGAGTATACAATCTCAGATCTAGAGTAGTTGAGGAGTCAGCCAATATGACCTTCAATGAGCACACACCCAGTATGAACAGTTTTGGTCCAGATCGGCTATTTGATCTTGATTTAGTTACCAAATGTGAAAATGTTTCAGGATCTACAAGTAGCTTATTGGTGTGTGCAAATAGTATATATATTTTGATAAAGATTTTTTGCACAGATTCAGTTTTAAATGGTATTACTAATACTAAATTACACACACAAAAGGCAAGGGTACCTGTCGTGAGGTAATATATTATTGGTAAGAACCGAGTATCAATCCGTGGACACACTAAGCCTACTCACAACCCTCGTAGTTGACTATCAGTTTTGATTTAGAATATGATAAGTTAAACAAAATAGCAATAAATAAAGATAGATAAAGATAGATTGAGACATTTGGTGATTCTTTCAGTGAAGTAAGGCTATTATCCTAATTTAGATTACACTTGATGAATTGGTGGTGTGGTTAAAGATATTGATTAATGTAATTATGTTAATGTTTATAAACTTGAGCCAATGTGGATTTCTCTTCTGCCAGCTCCGTAGTGACAAGGACACCAGCATGAGTAACTTACAAAACTAATCAATCAAAGTCACTAGTAATGTAGGTAGATCTCGTGTAACCTTTCAACATACGATTTCTAAAAACATGACTTAATGTTAAAAGAGAGTTGATCAAGTTCCTTTTTAACATACCATTAATTTTAGAAAACCTTAACAATTACTGTAAATTTCTCAGACTAATAAAGAGGAACCCGTAAATGATTAGAAAGTTAAGGTACATGATTTCTAATAACCATTTCTAGTTCATTAGCCATGGATTTATTATAAAGACCGGTTTCATGAATAAAAGTTAGTTCATACGTTTTTCAACCTTTTATGACATTCACAATTACAAATCATAAGTTTATAACTCCCCGTTCAAATGTAGATGCTACCCATAAAAAGTTTACCCAAGATTACCATAACATTAACATAATATAAACCACATGATTAGTTCATCACAAATTACATAAAGTTTCACTAAATTAGGATAATAAATGAAGTTTAGCTCATAATGAGCTTGAACATAACAATAAAGACAGAAGTTAGTAATGAAATCATCGGTAAATTAGAACCATGAAATTGGTGATCCACTATGGATGATGTTAAATGATCCTGAGCTTCTTCTAAGTGTTGAATGGACCTTCAAAATCTTCTAAGGACCTCCAAAGGCTGGGTTCCCCAGAGGGAACACCAGCACTTCACCTCCCAAAAGCTACCTTTAAAGTTATAAATGAGCTCCTATTTATAGGCTTTCTGGAGTGTTTAAGCACGACCCCGAGCTAGTACAATGTACGTAAAAGTTGTTTGACTCATACGCTTAGGAATTGTTAGGCACGGCCCTGTGTTCAATGGGGCATGACCCCATGTTTATGGTGGGGCATGGCCCCGTGCTCATGGGGCACGCCCTCATGCCTCGGGACGGGGAATCGTACTTTTGTCCTGTCGGATTAACAAACATAGGGTTGTGTTGATTTGAGCATGGGGGTGTGTTTCAGGCTGGCATGGGGGTGTGCCTCATTAGGCACGACCCCATGCTTTAATTCCAAAGCTTGGTTTTCTTTAATTTCTTCTTATTTACGCTTCTTTTGTTCATCTTGGTCTTTTCCAAGCCTAAAAACACAACATGAACGATTTAAGTATCAAATCATCATTTTTAGTAAGAGTTTATGATGTAATTGATGTGCAATTGATGTGTTTTCTATGTATAATTTGGAGCACATCACATATACCCACACTTGAACTTTTCTTATCCTCAAGCAAAATCACTTAGAATAGCAACACTACTGGTAACCAAATAAATCAAGATATAAATATGTCTTTCGAGATTATACAAACAAACTTGGTTTACCCAAATATAAACATTTAAGCACATATGGAATGATATCATTTTAAGTAATAGAATTGTTTTTAAATATTTTTAAACATCTAAAATTCACACTATTCACAAGGTGCACTCCACTCGGTTATATATATGGAATCATACATAAGATTAAGTATGACTAATACGCTTAATTTCCTAGTATGAATACGTGTGAAATCATACACTTGATAAGGGATCAAATCTCCACCTATTTTAGGTATTTACTTACATAAATCGTTAGGTATTTGATGGGTTGTTACTTGGCTCGGGTTTAGGGTATGTATTATTTGGGGAAAAAGTGACTAAATGCTAAATACGATGATCTTGGCTTATTTGATTGGTATAAACTAATAGGAAAGCAATAAAAGGATTCCTTATACAATACTCAAGCTAGAAGGGATATGCTAACTCGAAAACTCGTTTATGATCATATTTTCAAGACCATATTGCATTTTCATAAACTGCAGCTCCTCCTTAACATGATAGTGTACGTAGCTATCCTTTTTTTAAGTGTCGTTCGGCTTTGAGCCTAAAATCACCCATCGAATTTGGATGTCGAATTCTTGGAATCGGTTTGGTTTTTGCTGCATTTCCTTAGTGAAGGCAATTCCTCACAAGTTGGGCATCTTTCATATTATTTTTCCTTTCTTGATCACATATTTGAAGTACCACAAAATGACGGAACTAGTTTTTTTCTTCCTTTCTTTTTTTTTTTTTTCTCTTTTTTTTTCTTTCTTTCTTTCTTTTTTTTAAATAAGACAAAACATGTCTTTAACGAAAAAGAGTTTTGTTGAATGCTTTTTGGTTTGGTGACTTCCTGGTTCGAGTGATTAAAAATGAAAACGTTTAATCTCAACGGGGCTAACTAAGGATAATGTTTGGGTAAGAATATTTGAAAATGGTAGAGGCTCGAATATCGGGTTTTTCTAATTGCTTAAATCCTTTTTACGTAAGAAATACTTATAAGGTTTTGAAATGCATAGCCAAAACAAGTTCTAATTCACACGCAATATAAGGCACCCTCAATATATCCATAATGAAAGCAAAAGCGCATAAATGCAAAGCTTATTTAAGGCTAAAAAATAAGCTTACATATTGGACGGAATTAGGTATAAGTGTTTCATTTTACATGTTTGAATATTTTTACCAACTCGATTTGCTTTTCAGGATATCACAAAAAATATTTTTTGGTTATTTGCGTTTGCTTTATTTGCTTATTTATTTCTCGAAAACGTATATTTATATTTTGTTTTATCAAAAATTGTTTTAAGTTTTCGGTGTTGTTACCACAAATATTAAAATTAGAGTGACTTTATACAAAAGATTTAATTATAACTTCGACCTATTCATAAGCAAAGTATCAAGCATGTATACCCTTTCCCACACTTAAACTTCAAATTGTCCTCAATGTGGTTCACAATAAATATTAAGTAGAGAAAGGCAAATGTAAACTCCCCTAAAGTGATGAGTCAAATGCGTGTTATCGTTTCCTACAACCATCTTGAATGAGCTCAAATGAAAACATCGGGATTAATCTAAAACATCACCAAATTATTTAAAACATGAAGTAAAAGTCCTAAGCACACATAATAAGATAAACAGACATAAAATAACATACAACCGTGTTTTGTTTACAGGTCCTTCGCTAGACCCTTCCCCACACTTAGTTTTTACTAAGGTGGAGGTTTATCACCTCCGAGAAGATCTTTGTTGGTACATCGATTTGACCATTAACTGATAACCATTGGCTTTGAAGCTTAGTCACTCATTGTTTTCAATCTCGATAGCACCATGTGGATAGACTTTTTTTATCATTTTTTCATGTAGAATTAAAAATATATAAAACATAAACAAATAGTCAAAAATTTGGATCATCTTTCAAACTACCATGGGTCCCCGGCAACGGTGCCAAAAACTTGGTGTGAACAAATAGTATATATATTTTGATAAAGGTTTTTTTTGCACAGATTCAGTTTTAAATGGTTATTGCTTATACTAAACTATACACACAAAAGACAAGTGGACCTGTCTTGAGGTAATATAGTATTGGTAAGAACCGAGTATCAATCCGTGGACACACTAAGCCTAATCAACAACCCTCATAATTGACTATCAGTTTTGATTTAGAAAATGATAAGTTAAACTCAATAACAATAAATAAAGATAGATAAAGATAGATTGAGACTTTTGGTGATTCTTTCAGTGAAGTAAGGCTATTATCCTAATTTAAATTACACTTATGTAACTGTGAGGAATTAGTGGTGTGGTTAAAAATATTGATTAATGTAGTTATGTTAATATTTATAAACATGAGCCAACGCAGATTTCTCGTCTGCTAGCTCCGTAGTGACAACGACACCATCATGAGTAACTTCCAAAACTGATCAATCAAAGTCACAAGTAATGCAAGTAGATCTCGTGTAACCTTTCAACATACGATTTCTAAAAACATAGCGTAATGTTAAAAAGAGAGTTGATTAAGTTCCTTTTTAACATACCATTAATTTTAGAAAATCATAACAACTACTGTAGATTTCTCAGACTAATAAAAGAGAACCCGCAAATGATCAGAAAGTTAAGTGATATGATTTCTAATAATCATTTCTAGTTCATTAGCCATGGATTTATTATGAAGACCGGTTTTGTGAATAAAAGTTAGTTCATACGTTTTTCAACCTTGTATGACATTCACAATTATAAATCATAAGTTTATAACTCCCCGTTCAAATGTTGATGCTACCCATCAAAAGTTTACCTAAGATTACCATAACATTAACATAATATAAACCACATGATTAGTTCATCACAAATTACTTAAAGTTTCACTAAATTAGGATAATAAATGAAGTTTAACTCATAATGAGCTTGAACATAACAACAAAGATAAAAGATAGTAATGAAATCATCAGTAAATTAGAACAATCAAACTGGTGATCCACTATGGATGATGTTAAACGATCCCGAGCTTCTTCTAAGTGTTGAATGGACCTTCCAAACCTTCGAAGGACCTCCAAAGGCTAGGTTCCCAAGAGGGAACACCAGCATTTCACCTCCCAAAAGCTTCCTTCAAAGTTGCAAATGAGCTCCTATTTATACGCTTTCTAATGTGTTTAAGTACGACCCCGTGCCTAAAAGGCATGGCCCCGTGCTAGTACAATGTACGTAAAAGTTGTTCGGCTCGTACGCTCAGGAATTGTCAGGCACGACCCCGTGTTCAATGGAGCACGACCCCGTGTTTGTGGTGGGGCATGGCCTCGTGCCTCATGGGGCACGCCCCCATGCCTCTGGTCTGGGAACCGTACTTTTTGTCCTATCGGATTAACAAACACGGGGGTGTGTTGATTTGAGCATGGGGTTGTGTTTCAGGCTGGGCATGGGGGTGTGCCTTATTAGGCACGACCCCATGCTTGAATTCCAAAGCTTGGTTTTCTTCAATTTTTTCTTATTTAAGCTTCTTTTGTTCATCTTAGTCTTTTCTAAGCCTGAAAACACAACATGAACGATTTAAGAATCAAATCATCATTTTTAGTGAGAGTTTTCTGATGCAATTGATGTGCAAATGATGTGTTTTATATGTATAATTTGGAGCATATCAAATATCCACACACTTGAACTTTGGTTTTCCTCAAGCAAAATCACATAGAATAGCAAGACTACCGGTAACCAAATAAATCAAGATATAAATATGTCTTTTGAGAATTATACAAACAAATTTGTTTTACCCAAATATAAACAATTAAGCACATCTGGAATGATATCATTTCAAGCAATAGAATTGTTTCTAAATATTTTTAAACATGTAAAAATTCACACTTCTCACAAGGTACACTCACACTCGGTTATATATATGGAATCATACATAAGATGAAGTATGACTAATACGCTCAATTTTCTAGTTTGAATACGTGTGAAATCATACACTTGATAAGGGATCAAATCTCCACCTATTTTTGGTATTTACTTACATAAATCATTAGGTAGTTGATGGGTTGTAACTTGACTCGAGTTCAGGGTATGTATTATTTGGGGAAAGAGTGACTAAATCCTAAATACGGTGATCTTAGCTTCTTTGATTGATATAAACTAACGGGAAAGCAATAAACGGATTCCCTATACAATACTCAAGCTAGAAGGGATATGCTTACTCGAGGACTCGTTTATATTCATATTGCAAGACCGTATTACATTATCAAAAGCTGCACCTCCTCCTTAACTCGATGATGTACGTAGCTATCCATTTTTTTCAGTGTCGTTCGGCTTTGAGCCTAAAACACCCAATGAATTTGGATATCGAATTCTTGGATTTGGTTTGGTTTTTGCTGCATTTTCCTTCGTGAAAGCAATTCCTCACAAGTTGGATATCTTACATATCATTTTTCCTTTCTTGATCACATATTTTGAAGTACCACAAAATGACGAAACTAGTTTTCTTCTTCCTTTCTTTTTTTTCCTCTTTTTCTTTCTTTCTTTCTTTTTTTTTAAATAAGCCAAAATATGTCTTTAACGAAAAAGGGTTTTGTTGAAGGCCTTGGTTCAGTGAATTCATGGTTCGGGTGATTAAAAATGAAAACGTTTAATCTAAACGGGGCTACCTAGGGATAATATTTGGGTAAGAATATTTGAAAATGAGAGGCTCAAATGTCAGGTTTTCCTAATTGCCTAAATCCTTTTTACGCAATAAATACTTATAAGGTTTTGAAATGCATACCCAAAATAAGTTCTAATTCACAAACAACATAAGGCACCCTCAATATATCCATACTGAAAGCAAAAGCACAGAAATGCAAAGCTTGTTTAAGGCTAAATAATAAGCTCACATATTCGATGGAATTAGGTATAAGTGTTTCATTTTACATGTTTAAAAGAGGGTGATGCTACCAAAAAAGGGGAGAAAGTCTCACCTACAATCACAGAACCTATGAGTTCTACCTAGAGTATGGACATAGAGGACTCACCATCCTCACTTGCAGTTGTCCATACTCAACAACCTTCTCAAGCCCATATTAATGTGTATGCCTTGATTCAAAGCCTATTTGAGGAGGGCATACCACGGGCTATGTCTACCCTATCCTACCCTGCTGATAATCCTATAGTAGGATGGATGTATGATGCTGATAGAAGAGCCCTGGTACTCTCTAGATCTTATGGGCAACAACAAGTCTTCAATTTTCAAACCCTAAGATACTATGAGAGCTTTTCTCTGGTTGACCAGTCACTTGCCAACCCAAGTCAAACCTGGTAAGCTGAAAGGTTAGCCGAGAGTATTCAAGAAAGGGTGCTTGAAGAGTTCAGAAGGAGATTATAATTATATAGACAGAGGCTAGCAGGCAAAACTGTTGGTCAACTAGATACTAAGCTAGACCCTAAGATTAGCTTCAAAGGGGAAACCTTAGTTGAAAGCCCAATAGTTGAACCTATGAACCTTTAGACAGGAACTGCTTCAACACCTAGTACCCTCAGTGAGGCACCAGCTGGTGAAGGTGTCTCACAGCCTCTTCTGGTCAGGGCTCAAGTGCTACACCAATTGATGAAGGCCAAAGCTCTCTCCACCCTGAGTCACACAGGCCAGTGGCTGACAAAGGGAAGAGGATTATGACCTCTGAGGAGATTAAGGAGGGAAAAAGAGAGAGGAAGAGGAAGGCAAGGGGAGAGAGTTCAAGTGAGACCCCTAGCTTTATGCAAGCTGTGATCAAGGCTGCCCCAAGGCCAAACACTCTGGAGGATGAGTTAAGGGCATCCAGATTGAACTACTTGGGGTCCAGGAACTACAACATAGATAAAATCATCTCTCTTCCCTTGTAAGAACTTAATGAACTGCCTGACATTAAAGTATCTACAGAATGGAAGGAAGCTGAGGCTGCAGAGTTTCTCCTCAAAATTAAAGAAGAAAGAAGAAGAAAAAGACTTTACAAAACTCCTACCCTCTCTCCAGTTCAAGAAAGCCCTAAAGCAAAGGCTGTAGCTACTAAACAAGAAACTCAGGTAGGTAGGGAACAAGACAGACAAAACATGATAACCTACCTGAGTGCCACAGACCTTTATCAGACAGCAGACCTACTTCCCTTGTCATATGAGTACATAAAATTTGAATACCTCAAGCAGCTTGAGCAAAAAGTGCTAAAAGAATAAAAATCTGCTAAGAGAAAGATGAGGGAAGAGGTTGTTAAGTCAAGAGCCACCATCCGAGGAAATCAAAAGAAGTCTGCTGATAGACTGAAGATGGTGAGCTTCTTGAAGCTGTATGGGTTCTCCAGAAGGAGACTTAGTCTAATGTCTCTATCTACTATGGATGAGCACATTAGAGTGATCAAGCAGAAGATAAAGAAGGGTGAGCTGGTTGACTTGCATTCTCCACTAAGTCAGGCTGCACTTTAACCTGAGGTTAAGGTTGAACCATAAGAGACAACTCAACCTGGACCTAGTGCTGCATCTCAGCAAGCTTCATCTTCTAACCCACGAAAGGGTCCTGATCCTTCTCCTTCAAAACCTATAAAGAAAAAGGACCCAACTGTGAAGGACAAAGACGGAACATCAAGTACTCAAGACTAGCATTCTTAGTTAAAGTACAGAATGAGGAAGAGGATGGCCATAAGGAGGGACAAGAAGAAGAAGAAGAAGAAGAAGAAGTCCAAGGCCTCCACCTCTATACCTCAGGATGGGTCAGAATATCTTGGGGGTGATTAAGAATAGGCTTCTCAACCAACTCCACTTAATGTAGAGTCTCTTGCTACTGAGAGACCCATCCTGTCTAGGCATTTTCTACTAACCCAGACAGATGGTATATCACTAGAGATCAAAAGGGTCAAGATGTGTACTTCAGGCAAAACATACTTGACCTTCATCTGCATGATCTCTATGAAATAAGAAGATACTTTAAAAGTCTGAGGAATCCTGACTAATTGATGATGAAGGGAATGGTCTTGATTCTAATGAGGAATATCAATAGATGAATATCAAGATTCAAAGTCATTCTTCAGTTTTGGTAGCATCAACCTAGGGGGAGTTTGTAAAGAGTTATACTTAGAGGCTGATGCAACCAAAGAGCTCTCAGCATGCACATGTGAAGTACAAGGAAAGTTAGTTTGAGAGATTTGATACAACTCAATGAAATTCACTAAGTATCAAATCTTCCAAAGTGAAAATACCAATTCTTCCAAAGCCAAAGATGAAGTCATCCGAAGCTTCAAGACAAAGTCTTCCGAAGCCAAGAGACTGATTTCTTCCGAAGAAAGAGAAGACATGCTTTCTCCGACATGCTTTTGACAAAAGCTGAACCATTTTTCGCTACCATCTTTGAAGATTCACCAACTTATACAAGTTGGTGAAAAGTCCATACTTTTGTCAATTATAGGTTAAGGTCTTAGAGTCTGTAACTTTCTACCTTTGTACTTTTATCCTTTTTGTAATAGATAAGGATGTGAGCTATGGCATGTCATAGTCACTAGTTAAAAAACAATCTATCTTTTGATTTTACATTGATCTTGTTGTCTAGATTAGTGTTTCAACTGGCCTTCAAAGTATGACCGGCTGTAGGATGTAGTATAAAGTATCTCAAGTCTAGTCATTAGAACCAAACTTTGTAACATTTTGTAAAAACACTTGAGAGCAAGATATATCATTTTTGGAAACCATATACTTGTTTCTTGCTGTGTTATTTACTTGTGTTCATTGTTTCACCTTAAGCTGATTTCTTATTTGATTTGTTAAGTGTTCTAGTCTCTCGAACCTTGTGAAACTGTTGTATTGACCCCCTTCACCAGTCCTGCACACTAGCTTTTGCTTGATTTTATTTTTCAGTTCATAATTTCATACAAAAAAAACTTGTTTATATCAAACATATTTTACAACTTTAGTTATCTGGACTTCTAGTTCGAAAACTCTTTCTTCCATTAGAAAGTTTAACTATGCCTCATTTGCCTCCTTTTCTTTTCGCCAGTCATTTTTACAGTTTTACTCATGGCAAGATCTTAATTCTTGATGCTCATTATTTTCATAATTTCAAGAGTTAATATATACAAAAGTATCATTGACATTGATTTTTGTTTCGAATACACAGATTTTAGACATGTTATACTTTGTTAACTTCTTTTTATTTTCAAATATTTGAGTTTCTTCTCGAACCTTCATGTTTAATGTGTCTTTAAAGGAGGCAACCAATATACAAACATAGAAATAGATTTAGAATAATGCATAGTAAGAAATCTCATTCGTATTGAGATAATGCACCTAAGTAGACGAAACCATTATTTATAGGGTCATTATATTGTACAAACATATGGTGAATAGAATGGCTAATTTGAAAGTTACAAATTACTAAATGATAACCATAATAATATTTATAACTTTTTATAGGGTCCTAATATTATAGAAACATAATGATGATTGTGGCTGTTGGACTTGATTATTGGATACAAGTTTGATATGAAGTTGCGGGTCAAATAAGTAATTAATGATAAGTTATAGTTTGTGTATATTTTGTATTATTGTAAAGTCAAAGGGTCCTTAGTATACATGCCTATCTTATTAACCGTATGTGTGTATATATAGGATGTCAAGATCATGTAAATGTATGAGTCTTGTTCAATTGATATTGAAGTGTGTATTCTTAATCTTTTTATTCTTGATGATGATTGAAATCAATGATCTCCTGGGACAATAAATGGTATCAGAGCCATTTTTGCTATCAATTGAAGATTGTTGATATCCATTCTGTCGTTGGCAACCAAGGCCTTCACGACATTCGATTTGAAATCCGCAGGCATAGGCCTCATGGATCTGTTTGAAAACAACAAACCGATTATAGATTGATAAAGTTCTGAATTTCTTGTTCTTAATCGAAGACCAATACCACTGACCTGTATCGAATCAAAGACCGCAGGCCTTTTTGGCCTCACGGTTCATTCGATCCTCTGTTGTCTCGATTTGAAAAGGACCGCAAAGCAACAGGCATTTTCTGGCCTTCACGGTCCCTCGATTGATTGTATCAAACTGTTTGATTGTTGTTCGGTTGGATCCGTAGGCAATAGGCCTCACGGAATCGAAATCTCAAGTGTTGTTTAATTAAAAATTAAAATCTATAATAATAGTGGTGCCTTGAATCTGTTATTGAAAGTTGAAAGGATGGTTGTTTGTTTCTTATTAAATTGAGAATTGTACACAAAGTGATTTGTTTCTTTTGTCTCTTCTTGATTGTTTTGTTTAATCGAAACCATCAAAGACAAGTATTCAAAACTACTCATTTGATTAAATTCAAGCAAGTTTGTTCAAGATTTTTTGGTCGTTTCGTTCGATCATTATTTTAAATCATTGACCCGGTATTGTTCGGTCATCAGTATTTGGTTAAATTCCTGTTTAGATTAGCCATCTATAAGCAAAATGATTGATCTTTTGTTTAGAACCAATTTTTAATTTGGTTCTTGAAAATTGTTAAAGGATTGTTTTATTAAAAATCCTCGTTACACTCTGTGTATACATTTATTATTAAGTGGTGACCATGACGGAATTACCAAAAGAAAAGAGTCCCGTTATAACTTATAAGGAAGCGGGAACAACTATTTCGAATTTTCAATGCCCTATGATGAAATCTACAAATTACACAACTTGGGCAATTCGAATGAAGATCATGCTAGATGCAAATGATCTTTGGGAAACTATAGAACCCACTACCGAAACGAATTCGGATAAGAAAAAGGACAAGTGTGCAATAACATACATTAGCCAGACTCTATCCAAAGATTTAATCTTGCACGTACAAGATTGCAAATCTGCTAAAGAAATGTGGGATTCGCTTAAAACCAGACACCTTGGTGCAACACAAGTGCAACAAGCACTGTTGCAAAATATTAAGTCTGAGTTTGAAAAGTTGCAAATGAAAGACGATGAGACCATCGATGCTTTCACATCAAGACTAACTAATATTTTTAGTAAGGCAACTGGTTGTGGTGCGAAATATGATCAACCCACACTAGTTAGAAAAGTCTTGACCTCTATGCCAGATAGGTTCATTCAGATAATTGCCTCCATTGAGCAATTCACTGATCTAGACAATGTAACTCTAGATGATACTATCGCAAGATTGAAAACCTTTGAAGAAAGGTTCAAGTCGAAAAAAGAAAGTCATGTTCACAATAGTGATGAACTCTTGTTCACGCAACATGACAATAACATGAACCGTGGACAACAATCTGGAAATTGTGGACGAGGTAGATTCAAATCGTCACGAGGTCGAGGTAGGAGAAATTCTCAAGATAGAGGGAAAGAACATACCTATCATCAAGGAAAAAAGGGTACAAAAGATAAGTCTCAAATCAAGTGTTATAGTTGTGAGAAACTTGGACACTATGCTTATGAATGTCCAAATAAACACAAGAGTAACAAATCTCTTTTTATCGAGACAAAAGACGAAGAACCCACTCTCTTGATGATTACATGCTCAAACAAAGAAGAGCAAATAGAAGCTTGATCGTGAGATACGATCAAAGCAAAGAGAAAACCGTGTGATTCGGAAACAACCTGTGAGAGGTGTAAACAAACAATCCAGTGAGTGGATGAAAACAAAGCATCTAGATCATGTGAGATGATCAAACCAGATATTGTTGTGTGAAGCAACAAAGGAAGTATTAAAAATTAAATCGTGTGATACGATCTAGTAAAATTATCTATGATAGATCAAAGTCTCGTGTGATACGAGAACAACCAGAGAAGATCATCAAAATCTGTGTGAGGTAGATTTGATCATGAGTTATGATATTCGAATCAAGACCAAGTGGAGATTGTGTGAGACAACTACACAAGAAAAGGCAAAAGATAAGTAGAAGGAGTTCGTGTGATATGAATCTCGTGAAGAAAGTTCGTGTGAAGCAAAGTTCGTGAGACGCAAAATGAAAAGAACCATGTGGAGTAGGAAGAATGGAACAAGATCTGCAAGATGAAGACTCAAACTTGGATCAACAATTAGGGGGGTGTTTGTTGGACTTAATTGTTGGATACAAGTTTGATATGAAGTTACGGGTCAAATAAGTAATTAATGATAAGTTATAGTTTGTGTATATTTTGTATTATTATAAAGTCAAAGGGTCCTTAGTGTAAATGTCTATCTTATTAACCGTATGTGTGTATATATAGGATGTCAAGATCATGTAAACGTATGAGTCTTGTTCAATTGATATTGAAGTGTGTATTCTTAATCTTTGCGTTCTTGATGATGATTGAAATCAATGATCTCCTGGGACAATAGTGGCTTGATGTGTAGGAATTTGGAGCTCAACAACAGGTTGTAAAGCTAGCTAGTTTTAGCAACATAAATTACTACACATTGATATTTGATCTTGGCACTTGAACGAGATATGGTTGGTGATGCTTAAAGGACAATGAGACTAGGTTATCACCGATTAATACACAATCGTTGGATGTAGAATGTCTCAAGTCAGGGCATCCCTTCTAATGGTATTATAGTAAGTAGTGAGTTTTGTTGACTTTTAAAGCACGATATGTAGGCATTAAGGGTGACTTTGAGATACTATACAATACATTTGAAAATTTATAAAAATAAGGTTTACTTAGAGCATGAATGAATAAACAAACCCATTTAAGTTATTTCAGGCCGTATAAGGTAGCGTGTAAGAGCTCTCTAGATAGAATTCTATATAGGGTTCTATCAGGTAAAGGTTCATCGACTGTGGCACTGAGCTTAGAGTTAGTGCATGTTGTTGTTGCACTAGGTTAAAAAAATTTCATTTTTGCTCTTGCTATAATATTGGCTATGTATGCTAGTTAAGAAAGAAACACCACCATTTTTAGGTTATACAGTGATGCCAGAAAGTGGTAAAGAGTAGTGAGGTTGGATATTGCAAACTTCCACGATAAAGGGGATATAATCTAATGAAATTTTTTTTCATCAGAGGCTATCAAAATGATATCAACCACATCTAAAAGAAGAAATGCCATCCAAGTTTCCTATTTTTACACAAATATAGAGGTATCATACATAGTGTTATGAAAATGCATTTAATGAGGCAGCTTGCGAACTAGTGATACCATGCATGTGGGGCCTACTTAACATAGTAAAGTGACTTATGTCGGTGGCAAACATGGGTAGATTTGTTTGTATAAACAGAGCCTGGAATTTGCTACAAATCATTTTTAACATCTATAAGATGGATCAGCTAGGATCAGGAGATGATAAGACTAAGAACTTTGCACTTAGTGGTAGGTTTAACCAAAGGACTAAATGTCCTATCTTGGTCTATGCCAACCTAAAAATGTTTACCATTTATGACAGGGTGAGCCTTATATCTTATAAAAGTGACATAGCACTTATGCACCTAATGATATAAGTATTAGGTAGCATATAGGAGACGTGTGTCACGACCCGCCTAAAACCAGGTCAAAAATCTCGGGTTCTGGAAGTTTCTGGACACGTTTGGACACATCAAGAGATGTCTGGAAGTATCCGGAACAACCCAAAACGTTCTGGAACAGGAGGCAACACCGGAGCACTCTAGATCAGCCATGAAGGACCTTAGAATGCACTAAAATGGGCTGCCAAAAAAATGATCTAGAACAACCTTTTAAGAGCTTAATATTTTCATAAGAAATATCTAGATATTACCATGTAAATATCTAAGATATTTAGTTGTTAGAAAACTCTAGATCATGAATGATCTAGACATTTAAAGTAGTATAAATAGGAGATGCAAGGCATATTTGTAGGCACCCAAAATCCATACAAGTCTAGTGTAAAGTACTTGTAAAGCACACTTGTAAACTACCTTGTAAGCAATACAAAGTCATTTGTATTACAAGCTTGCAAAAGCTTCTGCATCGTAACTTTAATTGTTACTTCGTTTGGGTCACAAAGGTTGAACTTAGAAGGATTCTAAGTGCTGCACGAGAGTTGGAAAATCACTCAGTGACAAGTGGTATCAGAGCCACGTCGGTTCATTTGGGATGGCAACCGAAGCAAGCAAACTTCCAGCTGCCAAAGATAAGCAAGGTCGAGACAAATCCCAAAAGGGATCAAAGAAAGAACAAGGTATGTCCAAGGACCGTACTTTGGAAAAATGAGTTAATGACATGGAGACAGACCTTGTTGAAGTGGGTTCACAAGTTGACCTGTGTCTCCAACGATTAGACGCATTAGAAGAAGACTTCAATGAGCTCCGAGAAGGACTCAAGGCTGCTATGGAATTACTTCGAGATGAAGTAAAGCTGATGATCAAAGACGCTACGACTAAGCTATGAAAAGAGATGGATGATCTATCTAACAACATGCATTGCAGCTTACTTGGCATGGAAGCCAAAATAAATGATTGCAACAAAGCCATGGTCACGACCGGAGGGAAGTTGTGAACCTGACACCGAGAGTTGAAATTCCCAAACCATCACCATTTATGGGCAAACGAGAAGCTCGAGCGGTTGATGACTTTATCAGGGAAATGGAGCAATACCTAGGAGGGGTACAAGTCTTCGATGATGCCACCAAAGTAAAGACAGCAACGATGTATTTGAAAGATACGGTAGCGCTGTGGTGGAGACGTCGAAGCGTGGATATCGAACGAGGTACGTGTACAATCAAAACTTGGGCTGAATTTGTTCAAGAACTCAAACGACAATTTTATCCGGTAAATGCTGAACACGAAGCTAGAAGTCAACTTCGTAAGCTCAAACAAACCGGGACCATCAAGGACTATGTCAAAGAGTTTACAACACTTGTCCTTGAGATCCCAGACTTATCGGATAAAGACTCCCTCTTCTACTTCCTCGATGGTCTGCAATCATGGGCCAAGATTGAACTAAAGCGAAGAAATGTTCAAGATCTTGCTTCAGCAATTGCAATAGCTGAAAGCTTGATCGATCTTAAAGAAAAATGACCACATAGGCCCATGAATGAGGAATGTGATGAGGAGAAAGGCGGGGAAGTTAAGCCCAATTATGATCGGAGGGTGGAACCAAGGAAACCACCATGATATGACAACGAAAAGCGCACTCCAAAATCTTGCTTCATATGCGATGGACCGCATAATGCTCGGGATTGCCCGAAGAAACAAAGTTTACAAGCCATGGTGGTGAAGAATGATGATGCATCCCACAAAGACAAGGAGGTTCGTCTCGAGGCAATGCAACTACAAGTTCTAAACGCGTTAACAGCACATGAAGGGAAGCCGTTAAAGTTGGCTGAGTCGCGCCCCACAGAGAGACAGGGCAACATCACGAACACGGAGACAAAAGGACTTTGGTTTGTGAACATAGAAGTGAATGGACGACTTGCAAAGGCACTGGTCGATATCGGAGCAAGTCATAACTTTATAACACGTGAAGAGGCTAAAAGACTTGGTTTAAGAATCTCCACACGTGATGGATTTCTTAAAAACACCAATGGTGACACAAAACCGATCGAGGGAATGTCATGGGCTGTAAAGACTAAGATCGGGACATGGCAAGGTAAGCTTGATTTCTCGATAGCACCATTGGGCGACTATAAGATCGTGCTCGGGATGGACTTTTTCAGAAAAGCAAAAGCCTTTCTAGCAACTTTTTTGAACACCTTGAACATTGTCAAGGGTGATCAAGTGCACACTGCAAACCTGGAGTCAAGCACCTGCCACAAAGGGAAAATGCTATCCGTCTTGCAACTCTCAAGAACAAGCCGAGAGAAACCGAAGAAATATGACGAGGATGTCGTGGGTTTAGGTGGGGGAGAATGTCATGACCCGCCTAAAACCAGGTCAAAAATCTCGGGTTCTGGAAGTTTCTGGACATGTTTGGACACATCAAGAGATGTCCGGAAGTATCCGGAACAACCCAAAATGTTCTGGAACAGGAGGCAACACCGGAGCACTCTAGATCAGCCATGAAGGACCTTAGAATGCACTAAAATGGGCTGCCAAAAAAATGATCTAGAACAACCTTGTAAGAGCTTAATATTTTCATAAGAAATATCTAGATATTACCATGTAAATATCTAAGATATTTAGTTGTTAGAAAACTCTAGATCATGAATGATCTAGACATTTGAAGTAGTATAAATAGGAGATGCAAGGCATATTTGTAGGCACCCAAAAATCCATACAAGTCTAGTGTAAAGCACTTGTAAAGCACACTTGTAAACTACCTTGTAAGCAATACAAAGTCATTTGTATTACAAGCTTGCAAATGCTTCTGCATCATAACTTTAATTGTTACTTCGTTTAGGTCACAAAGGCTGAACTTAGAAGGATTCTAAGTGCCGCACGAGAGTTGAAAAATCACTCCGTGACACATGGCACACTAGCACTCTATACCTTTACTATTTTTTTTTCTACAAGTCTTTCTAGAGTCGAGGTCTCTCTAGAAGCAACCCTTTTATCCTTTGGGATAGTGGTATGGTTTGTCTACATCTTACCCTCCCCATTCCCTACCAATAGCCTTGCTATGGGTGATTTTTACTCGGTATGGTTGCCTAATTGATCAATATAGGCCCTATATTCATTGCTCATCATCACGCAATTAGGTGGGATCTTGGAAGTGGTGAGATGGATGTAAAAAAGGTAATATATAGATTACGTGGAACACATGGTTTAGTAATAATATGTTATGAATGGATTACCATGGGGTGGGTATTGTGCGGGAGGCGGATGTGGTAAAGGTTAGGGGTCGTTTGTTGATGAGGTTGGTGAGGTGGGTGGGCGTCCATAGTGGTAGAGAGGTTAAGTGATGTTAGTAGGGTAGTTAAAGGTGCTAGGTTAGGGTTTTTTGTGAAGGGGTTGAGTAGGCAGAAGAAAGTGCCTGATAAAATACAACGAGAGATGGGTCATGGTCTAGAAACTTGAAGAACGAGAAGCTTGAATAAGTAGGTAAAGACACATAAGTGAACATAAGTTAGATGTCGAAGGTATAGGGCTATAGTTGGTGTATGAAACCTGAAACTTTTGGTGGTTATGTGGTTGGGGTAACAAGTACAACCAAAGATACGTAGGAATCATAGTTTGGGTTTCGAAGGCAAAAGGCTATAGTTAGAGTATTAAAAACATGAAAAGTTTGGTGGACAAAACATCTCGAATATTAATAGTAGTGTGCATGGCTTTTATTGAGAAATTTGAAGGAAGATAAGCATGAGTAAGTAAAGATAACAAAAGTTCTTTAAGCCTAAGGATCATACATTCAACTTTCTTATTTTATTGTGACGTGTGTGGGCATGAAAATCTGAATTGTACCATAAGTGGAGGAAAATATCTTGAAGTGATAATTATCAAATTCACCACACATGTCACATTTAAAGAATTTAATTGGGCTACTAAATAGGGTTTTCATATATACATGAAACTAAGTGAATTTAGTATATATATCTTTCCTCATTTGAGAACAATAAAGAAGATGATTAATATATAGCTGTTAAGAGAATGATGAATATGGAAATTTGAAATTAAGCTGAAAGTTGGAAGTTTGAAATAAATATGACAGAGAGAGTTTGAGGTTGAAGACGATAAAAGTTTGAGTAGGTTGATCGAAGAAGATAAAAGTTCTAATATTTCAAATTTCAAAAAGTTAACGTTAGTGATAGTTTTATTGGGGCGGTTTTATATCAAAACTGCCCTAACAAATAAAAAAAAAAACCACCCTAAAAATTATATGGATTTTATAGGGCGAATAAAGGAAGGAATCCGCCCTATAAAATCAAACTAAACCGCCCTAAAAAAAACCGCCCTAAAAAAACCGCCCTAAAAAATAACAAAACCGCCTTAAAAAGAACCACCCTAAAAAATGACCGCCCCAAAAAATAACCGCCTTATATAATTATCACATAACCGCCCTAAAAAATAAAAATTTATTTTTTATGGCGATTTGTTATAGAACCGCCCTAACAAATCAGTTAGGGCCGCCCCAAAAAATCGATTTTGTACTAGTGGATGATTGTGGCTTGATGTATAGGAATTTGGAGCTCAACAACAGGTTGTAAAGCTAGCTAGTTTTAGCAACATAAATTACTACACATTGATATTTGATCTTGGCACTTGAACGAGATATGATTGATGATGCTTAAATGACAATGAGACTAGGTTATCACCGATTAATACACAATCGTTGGATGTAGAATGTCTCAAGTCAGGGCATCCCTTCCAACGGTATTATAGTAAGTAGTGAGTTTTGTTGACTTTTAAAGCATGATATGTAGGCATTAAGGGTGACTTTGAGATACTATACAATACATTTGAAAATTTATAAGAATAAGGTTTACTTAGAGCATGAATGAATAAACAAACCCATTTAAGTTATTTCAGGCCGTATAAGGTAGCGTGTAAGAGCTCTCCAGATAGAATTCTATATAGGGTTCTATCAGGTAAAGGTTCATCGACTGTGGCCCTAAGCTTAGGGTTGGTGCATGTTGTTGTTGCACTAGGTTAAAAAAATTTCATGTTTGCTCTTGCTATAATATTTGCTATGTACGCTAGTTAAGAAAGAAACACCGCCATTTTTAGGTTATATCGTGATGCCAGAAAGTGGTAAAGAGTAGCGAGGTTGGATATTGCAAACTTCCAGGATAAAGAGGATACAATCTAATGAAAAGTTTTTTCATCAGAGGCTATCAAAATGATATCATCCACATCTAAAAGAAGAAATGCCATCCAAGTTTCCTATTTTTACACAAATATAGAGGTATCATACACAGTGTTATGAAAAATGCATTTAATGAGGTAGCTTGCGAACTAGTGATACCATGCATGTGGGGCCTACTTAATGTAGTAAAGTGACTTATGTCGGTGGCAAACAGGGGTAGATTTGTTTATATAAACAGAGCCTGGCATTTGCTATAAATCATTTTTAACATCTATATGATGGATCAGCTAGGATCAGGAGATGATAAGACTAAGAACTTTGCACTTAGTGGTAGGTTTAACCAAAGGACTAAAAGTCCTATCTTGGTCTACGCCAACCTAAAAATGTTTACCATTTATGACAGGGTGAGCCTTATCTTATAAAAGTGACATAACACTTATGCACCTAATGATATAAGTATTAGGTAGCATATGGGAGACATGGCACACTAGCACTCTATACCTTTACTATCTTTTTTCTACAAGTTTTTCTAGAGTCGAGGTCTCTCTAGAAGCAACCTTTTTATCATTTGGGATAGTGGTATGGTTTGCCTACATCTCACCATTCCCATTCCCTACCAATAGCCTTGCTATGCTGATTTTTACTAGGTATGGTTGCCTAATTGACCGATATGGGCCCTATATTCATTGCTCATCATCACACAATTAGGTGGGATCTTGGAAGTGGTGAGATGGATGTAAAAAAGGTAATATATAGATTACGTGGAACACATGGTTTGGTAATAATATGTTTTGAATGGATTACCATGGGGTGGGTATTGTGCGGGAGGCGGATATGGTAAGGGTTAGGGGTCGTTTGTTGATGAGGTGGGTGAGGCGTCCATAGTGGTAGAGAGGTTAAGTGAGGTCAGTAGGGTAGTTAAAGGTGCTAGGTTAGGGTTTTTTGTGAAGGGGTTGAGTTGGCAGAAGAAAGTGCCAGATAAAATACAACGAGAGATGGGTCATGGTCTAGAAACTTGAAGAACGAGAAGCTTGAATAAGTAGGTAAAGACACATAAGTCAACATAAGTTAGATGTCGAAGGTATAGGGCTATAGTTGGTGTATGAAACCTGAAACGTTTGGTGGTTATGTGGTTGGGGTAACAAGTACAACCAAAGATACGTAGGAATCATAGTTTGGGTTTCGAAGGCAAAAGGCTATAGTTAGAGTATAAAAAACATTAAAAGTTTGGTGGACAAAACATCTCGAATATTAGTACTAGTGTGCATGGCTTTTATTGAGAAATTTGAAGGAAGATAAGCATGAGTAAGTAAAGATAACAAAAGTTCTTTAAACCTAAGGATCATACATTCAACTTTCTTATTTTATTGTGACGTGTGTGGGCATGAAAATCTGAATTGTACCATGAGTGGAGGAAAATATCTTGAAGTGATAATTATCAAATTCACCGCACATGTCACATTTAAAGAATTTAATTGGGCTACTAAATAGGGTTTTCATATATACATGAAACTAAGTGAATTTAGTAAATGTGTCTAATTTAAATTTAAGAAGAAAAATTGAGTGTAGTAATCAATTACAACCATTTAATACGTGTATCTAATTTTGTTGGATAATGGGGAAGACTACAAATTACATGATGCCAAAAGATAATAAAGTAGTAGAAGTAGAAAAAGAAAGCACCATTTTTTTATGTTTTGGAAGTTAGCATAAAGAACAAAGTAACTACTATGTCTATTACATTGAATAATTTTATTCAAACTAAAAAAATCCATAACGGGGAGTTCGGGGTGTTCTAGAGGATCATGCCAAAGGTTTGGTTGTACAAATGCAAGGAAAGCTGATTTATATGCAATTTTGGTGAGTGGATAAAGGTGGGTGGAGCTATTATGATGGATAAAAATCTTTCCTTTCTTAAAATCCTTCATAGAAAAACAAAGGGACAAACTACACAAAAACATAATTATTTTTGGTCAATTGACAAATTGAGATTATGTTTCTGAGTATGTGGGGGTGTGTAGAGGATGTTTTTGAGGTGAAGGACTTAGATGGGTAAGTAAGGGCGGTATGGCCTGGTCTAGGTATAGGCACATGGTTTCCACTTTCAAAAAATATAGAGTTAATAGAAATTTACTTGAGATTGGATATAAATTTTACCCTGATTAGACGTCAGGTGCGAATATGCTCGGATACTCATGAACCATTGGTTGTCATTGGAATCCAAAGTCATTGAATAGATGGCTTAATCGAGTTTAGTAGGATCCAAAGCATTAAAATGGTAAAATGGGCTTGTGGAGCTAGAGGAGGTGGAGGATTTGGCAGTTGAGTAGTGGGCGACAGGGGAGCAATCGATGGGGCGGCCCAGGCTGATTGAGTCTTACTTGGGCATGGTAGAAGGACTATCCACCCTAATGGCTAATATGGCATGGGGTGCTTTCATGGGACAAGATGGAGTTTCCACTAGTTTTTTTTTCACGTATGGTTTTACAGTTAGATAACAGGTTGGGCTTGCGATTGGGTTGTTTAGGTCCACCTTGGTTTATGTGTTCATGACAAGTGGGGTGGTGTATCCTTTTCTCTCTAATTCGATAGAGTGATCGAAAACATGTCTTAAATATATATTAAAAAATTGATAAACACCGAATGAACTAACTAACAAGCGTAAGGCAAGTGTATCTCTCTTATTATAATATAGCTTGCGAAATACCAAGTATATATCCAAGAGAACACGTAACTACCTTAAATAAATCTTCTATGATATCTAGCCTAACACTGAAGATGTCAATAACTAAACCAACGATTAAAAGTAAAAACACACTTCAATTAAAAATTATAGAGAAATCAGATGAAAAAACTTATCATCTAAGGTTCTGATCATTTTGACTAACTTTGACTTGGCTCTTTAACTAACTCTTATTATGATAATTGTTTCCTAAATAGAGTAGTCTCTCGCTAAGGATTAGTCAAATGAAATATTAGAAGCCTTGTACCCTTGCCTCGTTAATCTACTATCCACTTTTATGACGAACCAACAATCGTAATAAACTGCTATAAAAGACTAACTCCCGACTAAAGGCTCATAATATCAAAACCTTTGTAGACTAATGCTATAGACACACACTAACCCCCTACGACTAAGAAGCAATATATAAACTAATCAAGTTATAACATAGAACCGTCTAATCATTATCTAGGAAGTAATACTTTGTGAGGCTTACTAATATTCAAAACCCGTTAAAGAAATAACAAAGTCCTAACCTTAGACATTAGCTTTTATATTCATATGAAACTCTAAAGTAGCTCACCAAATCAGGCATTATAGTCTCTGATTTTACCTATCACCCACTAGGGTCGCAAGACTTAAATTGACAATCAAAAAGTCAACAACTTGAAAATAGCTAAAACACTCAAATTGAAAATGTCTACTCAACGTCAAGGTTTTAACTACTTGAAATCAAATTTACAGAAATATAATAAGGCATTCATTACACATCATAAATCACTACGTATTCATAATCAAAAGTGATACAAAATAGTCACAATATTTGAAATTCACATAATCCTAGATGATAACAAAAAATCAGCTAATCATAATTAATTGATCATGAGTGCATATTAACATAATCGTCATCTGTGTTCGACTAGAAACACAAAAAATGAAAACTAATGCATAGAATCGCAAACGAAATGCTTCAAATCTTCCATGATATTCAGTCTTCTTGTCTTCAATCTTCCTACAAAAGCTGTAGAATGCCTTCTTCAAAGCTCCTCTGGTCGTAACAGGTCAAGAATAGTCCAAAAGCTCCCAACTTTGCTGTCAACAGGTGTATAAATACTTAAAATTCATGGTTTCCTCATTGCTTGCATCACAAACTGTGACAACGGATACAGATGATGACTAGTCATCGATAGGCAGGGTTTATCCAATTATTAGGTCAACGCTGACGCAATTCACACGAACCATGACACCCGATACGAACCGTGACAAGTATTTGGTCTCTGAATTTTTCAACTTTATTCACAATACTACATCAATCCTTCATGGATCGACAATAATGTTTCCAATTTTCAAAATATCCTAAAAATCATATTAAATGAAAACATGCGTTAACTTGTATTCAGACATTAAAAAACTATTAAAAATCTCAGTAGCACACATATATAAAAACATGTATAAATCTAAGATATCATAGGGACTGTCGATGGCTCAGCGGGACCACAACAGTAACAGGCATAGAATAACTGTGATGGTAAACCATGAACCACTTGAAGAACAAGGCACTATTCAATGACAGGGCGACCAACGTTATTCAACGGGTCACCAAGTTCCTTGAGTTTCTAACAATAGCAATCAAGTGAAGGCATAACTCTGAGGGTAAGGTTAGTGAATTGATGTTCTAGGGTGCGACTCTAGAGCCTTCATTGTTGAGAAATTTTTTTGGATATGGGTCCAGGCTTCGTAAGCAGTTGATTAGGGTTCAAGCACACGAACAATCAACTTATCTAATAGTGTTCCATAGATCTATTGGGGAACGATGGGATCAATCTCAACCCAAGTATCGAACAAGGGGTCATCCTTAGCCGGAGTTTATGTCCCCAAGCATGAAGTAGAAAGAGTAAGTTATTGTATAAACATAATGAAGAGAGGTTGCTTTTTAGGTGTTTCTTTGTCAACCATTGCAATGAAACAGTGACAAGAAACAAGTGAGAAAAGGATGGAACTAGTCGGCGACACTGTGATATATCGACGATAGTAGGACAGCGATGGTAGAAAGCTAAGGTTGCTCTAATATCATATAAAGTTAAATATTCCTTAAATACTTCTCATTGATGATGCAATCATTTTAAACAAAAAAATTATACAGTAAACTCATACGAGAACAAAACTTTATATTTACTGTTTGCCTTAAAGTTCTATATGGCATACGATTACAGACTTATAAATTGTGTTTCTCAAAAATATTATCAAAAATCACCATAAGAAGTTCAATAATACCAATTAGAAATATTTTAAATGTCAACAAAAATTAAAAGATAACTGATATAACTTGAAATCTAAAATATACATGTTTATATAATATTCTATATAAAATAATAGCAGCTTAAAATATACTATTAGATTTAGAAAAAAATGTAAATGAAATTAATATGATTTTTAAAAAGATAATAATACCAAAATTCAATGATTTAAAGAAGAAAACAACACACCAATGCTGACTAAATAAAAGTCTAGTTTCCTTGATGGTAGTCAAAATCAAAAGACATAAATCATGAACCTCTGTACAGTTTGAACCTTTGGCTAGGTCACTTTCCAACACCCTAATAAAGATCTTTTAGTTCAGTAATCCACTGACAGGAAGAAATTTAATCATCCCAACTTCATGAAAATCTTCCTCATCAACTGAGCATTTAAATTTGAAACATAACATTATTATAAAGAACAAACAAACATTCAGAAGCAGTTCTTCGATTACATTCACCTAAACCTAAACGGAACAAAAACGATGTTTACTCTCAAAAACTAACTGGTAACATAAGAAACGATCAATAACTGGAGCAGCGACAAACATCATACACCACAAACAATATGCTCTCCAATCAGGTTCACGACTCATTTAGATGCTGATGCCCGAGAACCTGTGGTGGAACGACACCAATTCATGATCAGTGGTGATATTAACAAAAAGAAATACATCTACAAACTAGTTTGTAAATCCATAGAAATAAATTAATAGGCAATTAAGATTATTTAATTTATTATATGATTAGATTAAGAAAAAACAAAGATGTACATTAAGGTATATGTCAAGCATAGTGCGTCTGTGGCAATTAGAAAAAAGATTATACATGGCTTATCATTTTGTATGAATAATATCAATACATTGTCTAATTTTCATCAATATCAAGCAACATATGCATTCACACGTGCACATATATACAATTATACAAATCATCAGAGTCAGAATATCAGTTCACAAAATGTATGCATTTCAAGATCTTTGTATTATATATAGAACAGTAAAGCATACGGTAAATATGGTAACGCATTGTTCTTACTGATCTGTTCAACCTAGTGCTAGGCATGTTTACAGTCCGGTTTGGCTGGTTTCAACATAAATTCTGGGCCGAACTTAGTAAACGACAAACCAAACCAATTGCAATTGTAACTAATATATAGAAACTACAAAGAGTGGGGGTTGGGTCCAATAGCAAAGCCAATTGAAGTTAGACTGGTGAAGCTCCCCTAGACGTCAAGGGGTTTGAGCCACACGCCCCACATATGACAAGTTGGATTAAGATAGCCAGATAGGTAGAGCAACATCTAGCCATTCAAAAAACATAACTAATGAATACTACAGTTTTAGCCCCATTGAATTTTCTTAATTATATCATTGCTAGATATATATTCCCTATGTACACAAACATTTACTTTTCCTTTCAAATTCCAAGGTCTCAAATAAAGAAATTTCCAATTGCAATTTTTACTTATAAATATTACTGATTTCGCCCCATCAGATTCTCTTAATTGTATCAGCACTAGATATATATTTCCTATGTACAATAAAGTTTTGGAACAATTACTTTTCCTTTAGAATTCAAAAGTCACAAATAAAGGAATTTCCGATTGCAAACTTTACTAATTAATACCCCTGATTTTGACCCAATTGGTTACTCTTAATTGTATAGCTACTAGATAGCTACGGTAAAAAAGTTTTTTTGAATGTCTTAAATGCCCTGTAATAATGACAAATAGAAAAACCTAGTGAACCAAATCGATATATTGTAATCATTTGGAAATCTAAAAGAAAAAAGAAATAACAGCTTCATAAGACATCCTAATTAGTTGCAACTTCTATGAGATGTAAAGTGTCTATAAAAACTTTTCTACTCCTATAAGATGATAAGAATGATGAAAAAGGTTTCATCTTTAATGCTCTCAAGATTGTCAAAATAAGATGAAATAATCTGCAAGTGAATAAGTAACTTAAGAGACCTATCATTTGAGAGATAAAAATAGTTTGAAAACCATATATCAATCCAAAGTAAACCATATTAACTGATGTAAAACGATAAGTGATTATTGTTATTTACCTTTTCTTTTAGTTCGTCCAACAGATTGGTTGGCTGCAACTAAACCAGCATCAGTTGTACAACCAGGAAATTCATTGATCAAAGAATTTTGGTTCCCCAAACATTGCAGATTCTCAAACTCACAGCCATTGATAACTGGATCATGTATTGATGCATCTTCTGCATTTTTACGATCTACCTCAGGATGAAGGCAATACACTTGATCCCCACACTGCATATTACAAGGATTCATTACATACCCGCCTGTCAAATGAGGGTTAGCTATGTTATGATTAGCTGGCGGTTGCTTCTGGTAAGGAAAAGAACCAATTTCTCCTTCAATTCTCCCTCTAATATCTACAAGCAAACACTTCAATCTTGCCACCTCAGCTTCTAGCCCAGCCTGATTTTGAATTCTCTTTACCAACTGTTGATTCAATGCTCTCAATCTAACAACTTCATCCTCTAAAGATGCAGCCCGTGCTTTCTTTTTCTCACGATATTTTCTTACAGCTTCACGATTACCTAACGGGCGTTTCTTACCTTTTTTACCTGAAGACTCAGCAGTGTCATCGGTGGGGGTCTTGTCATCATCACCATTCATGGCGGGTACAATTTTGGTGTGCACATGGTAACATGTGTGAGTGTGTGTGGAGTCAGGGCCCGGTGGGTTACAAGTATGGGTATGGGTGCATGCATGTGAGTCCTTGAATATATCATCAAAGAAGCTATCAAGGGAATCATTGCTCGGGATATCACCATATTTGGATCAGTAAACATCTCGTTGTTTGAGAAATCAAGTTCTCCGTCATCCATTACCACTTCGCAAGCTATAAAGGGTCTGCTTTTATACTGAATTCAATGATTATAATGAAAGTGTCAGCCCATTCCCCCCTCAAGTAACATCACTTCTTCCTGAGTCAGAATTAACACTCTTATGAGCTCAACAAAATGCATCAAAGGATTAAATCTTTGAATTATGATGCATGTAAATCCTAACAAACAGTTAAGCTTAAATAAATTAGCATATAATCAGTAAATCATCATAACACAAATTAACTGAAGATGCCTTGTTTTCCCCCAAATCAGTTTGTAATCGCTAAAAGAATCTTTAACAAAATTCGCCGATTAAAGAATATATTTCCCTCACACGAAACCCTAAAATCACGACAATTTCTAAGAAAAACTGTAAACCGAAAGCAACGAGATAACGACTCTCGAGGGAAAAACCAAAAAAAAAATAAAATTTCCAAAACAAATCCAATCGAGCTCACAAATTATACAACTGTTAAGCGTTTTCCACAAATCAGGCTTTAATCGATCAACAACGAAGAACATTTGATCAAAATCAAACTAATTGAGAGAGCAAACTTACCAACTTAGGCGATTTCGAACAATCTAACTGCAATCAATCAAAATTCTGAATATTTGAAACAGAAATTCGCGAATTGGAGATAGCAAAATTACCTTGAAGAAACCCTAAAGTTGGAATAATGGATGGAGTGAGGTGTGGAAGATGGAAGATTGGAGGTAAGAAACCCTAGAAAAGGGAGTGATATCAATGGCGAAATGAAATGAAATTAATTGAAGGAGGACCATTCGTTTTAAGGAATCTGTAGTACAAAGGAGACCTAGTTATGGTCGTACCGTAATAATCAAGAAAAAGGAGGCCTGTTTACACACTTAGGGACTGTTAATCATCTTAATATTTCAGATTTATAAATACTTCTGTATTTAATGGTTCAAACTATTTGTTTCGCGAGTAAATATATGAATGATTCAAACATTTGTTTCTGAATGGTTAATCATTAAACTTATGTTGAATGGTTAAGAGGTCTAATGCTGAATGGTTAAGACATCTTATCTGAATTGATCAGACATTTGCCTTTAAATAGTTAAACGATATACTAGCTCTTAATGGTTCAAACCTCTTAATGGTTCAGCACTTAATGGTTCAGACCTCTTATTGGTTCAGCAATAATAAATTACCAAACAACCCCTTAATCACGGAGGGTCCATGAGTCCATGCGTCAAATTTGTATATGGTATTTTTATTTAACTAGGATTGGATCCCCACGTGTTGTTTTGTGGATCGTTTTGTACAGCCGTGAAAACTATATTAGCATAAAAGAGTAAGAAATTATCAACATGTTTTCTATATTGAAATATCATAACTGTTTTAAACATAAGAGTATATCGACGTCATATATCAACCAACGATTATACAAAAAGATGATTTTGTTAGATATATACATAACTTACGTGATAGACCAACCAACGGTTGTAAAAAAACATATGTAACAATTCTCGTAAAGTAAATAGAAGTTTGTTTACATATGTGATTTAATTCCAAAAAAACTTTTAAAGAACGTTATTTAAGCAAACAAGTTAAATTTTTTAAGATATTTTAGCATTGTATTATAAATTTCAATTTTGAAGATATTTTATTTTTGTAAAGGTGAGTGTTATTGTATACGCTCATACTCTGAGTAAACTAAGTGTGTGCTTGTTTATAAATTATTAAAGCTAGATGGTTAAAGTAGAAAATCTAAAGGTTTCCTGAAGAAAACGACATAGTGTGATTATTTATATATAGTGTAATTATATATGTAATTTTCAAATTAACATAATTGATCAAAAGGGTGAAAATAGTTATTTTGTGATTTTTAAATGACTTGTTATGCCACGTCCATCATCACACACCATTAAACATGACCCCATTATTAAAGCATCACTCACTTCTCTCTCACACACAAAAACAACAGTTTATTTGTGACGTTCCGATTGTCGTTTGGAACATAGGAATAAGAGACGGAATAAAATGAACTTTTGAGATTAAATGAAAAAAAAGATGTTTGGTTGGTGAATGAAATGGGATCGATCATTACATAATTAAGCACATTTCTTTTAATTCATTTCATTCATCCCTCTTTTTTTTTCCTTCATTCTATTTATTCTCTCTTCCTTAATCACCACCACCACCACAACAACCACCACCCGCCACCACCACCACAACAACCATCACCCACCACCACCACCACCGACCATTATCACCACCCACCACGATCGGTCATCACCAGCTATCACCGTCGGCCACCTCCACTAGGCACGACCACCACCACCATTACCAATAACCAACAGCCACCACCACCAATCATCACCGGTAATCACCACCGACCACCACCATCGACACCGCAGCCGCCGCCACTACCACCACCAGTCACCACATTACCACCGGCCACCACAAACACCATAGCAACCACCATCGGCCACCATATTACCACCGACCACCACCGGTTGCCACCAATACCACTATCACCACCGGCCACAACCACAAACCTCCAACGGCTGCCACCACAAACCACCAACGGCCACCACAACCACCACCATCGGCCACTACCACCATCGACCACCACCACCACTTACCGCCGCCAGGAATCATCATCGGTCACCACTGACCACCACTGGTCGTCACCATGATAATCACTTTTGTATTTTATTCCTTAATCTTTTTCTACTTAACAAACAACACAAAGTATTAATTCATTTTATTCTCAGATGGTAGCCAAACACAAAAATAAAATGTAATGATTTATTTCATTTACTCATGCATTTCATTTTTTTTCATCTATTTCATTACCTCATACCAAACAGTTACAGCATTAACTGTAGGTTCCTTACATATTTGTGAATGTGTTTAAAATATTATACGGAATAATTGTGAGTAGTTGTAAGTGGAGAAAAGAGAAGATATTGTTATTCATCTGTATATTTGATAACATACTATTCATCCCTATTCAATTTTTAATATTTTTTTTGAAAGTGTTTATGAGTGGAGGAGAGTAAAAGGTAACGATAAATGTATAAAAAATAGTATTTAATTGAAATGAAAAGATAAAAAGTATTAATTTTTAGTATGATTATAAGTATAAAGAAGCTGATATGAATGCTCTTATGATGTTTGTCCCCATCCCTAGCACTCAGCTTGTTATGACCTATTGGCTGTAGGCTTCGGGTGAATTAATTTGGAGCAGTTGGGCTCGGTCAACCCAAGTTCTAATTAGGCCCAGTTTAGTTAGAATATTAACTAAAAGGATTAACCTTGATTGTACTCTATATATATATATATCTCATTGTACTTATAATATTTATCACTCAATAAAAAGAAAACCCTAGTTGCCCCAAGAGGACGTAGGTTGCACACCGTGATCGAACCTCTATAAATCTCTCGTGTCTCTGTTATTGTTTATTGTTTTCTATTGTGTGTTCGTACCAGTTTGATCCTAACAACTGGTATCAGAGCTTTCGGCTCTTTTTTTAAGATTTTGTACGATACACGAATTAGGGTTTCTGCACCTTTTTGGTTACCAGTTGAACCAAGTTTCTCTGTTGTTGTTTGGGTCGTTTGATTGTCTGTTGCGTTCAAAACTCAGGTGCATTATCAAACTCTTTTGTTTTCGGTTTTTTGGAACTGTTCTCATAGAATAGTGGTCAATAGAACAACACTCAAGTTCAGGCAACCGACAATTATTGTGTTTGTCACTATATTGTCTGCTGCGTTCAAAACTCATGTGCATTATCAAACTCTTTTGTTTTCGGTTTTTTGGAACTGTTCTCATAGAATAATGGTCAATAGAACAACACTCAAGTTCAGGCAACCGACAACTATTGTGTTTGTCACTATTCTCAGTTCTGACTCGACTGTTGAGCATCTGTGATTTAGAATAATTGCTGAGGACGGGAAAACAAGAATAGAGAAATTTGATGGTCATGATTTTCGAATGGTGGAAGATGCAATTCGAGAATTTGCTGGTTCAGAAGGATTTGGAAGCCACTTTGTTTGGACGGAAACCGGATAAGACTTCAGATGCTGACTAGGATGCTCTGAACAAAATATTTATTTCTGTCATCAGACTCTCATTGTCAAAGAATGTTGCTTTCAACATTCTGAAGGAGAAGATAGCTAAAGGCATTTTGGATGCGCTGTCAAATATGTATGAGAAATCGTCTGCTGTAAATAAAGTCTTTCTGATTAGAGAACTAGTGAACATGAGAATGAAAGAAGGATGATCTATTAACACTCATATCAGCAACTTTAACACTATCATCTCTCGATTATTGTTAGTTGATATAAAATTCGATGATGAGGTTCATGCATTGTTGCTTTTATCTTCTTTACCAGAAAGTTGGTCAGGGACTGTCACTACAGTTAGTAGTTCATCTGGAACTAATAAGCTTACTACCGATGCCGTCCGGGATCTAATTTTTAGGAGGATATTAGAAGAAGAGCTTCAGGAGAATCATCGAGTGCTTTACTAAGCGCTAAAGTGAGAAGAAGAAAGAAAGAAATGGGTACTAGTAGAGGAAGATCAAAATCCAGAAAGAAGGGTCAGTCTGTAACACCCGAAATCTTGTCAAAATAAAAGAAAATAAAAGTATCTAGAAAGAATGGAGAAGAAGCCAAAGATGAGGGGTGTTTTGTGTAAAAGTACACAAAAGTCAAAAAGTGCACTTTATATGGGCATGGCCGCCCATATCACCCCTGCTGCTGCTGTGTTCGACTAAAAAAGAAGAGAAGCTGAATTCGATTTCTCTCGGTTCCAAGGAGAAGAAGAGGCTGATTCTCGCTTGTGGTGAGTGTTCTTTGTATTTTTGGTTCAGTTTGTGGGGTTTTCGACCTTAGGACCGATTTATATGTGTTTTATGTGTTCGGTTGTTTGTTTTTGCTTGTTTTAGGTGTTTGAACTCTTGTGCACACGAGTTTGGAGGAGTTTTGCTTGTTTGCTGCACTAGGTGAGTTCTAGATCCCGGTTTTTATGTGTTTTAAACTTCTTGGGGCTGAAAATGCATGTTTAAAAGGTTTTGAAGCTGTTTTATGTTTTATCGTATGTATATGGGTGATTATGTTCGTGCTTTATGGTGATTTATATGCTGTTGATGCTTAGGATGTTGTGTATAAGCTTCGAACAGATGGATAAGCATGATGGGTTAGGAATTGTTGGTGTTTTCGTGGTTGTATGCCTGCTCTAGATGTTAAGCATGTTAGATCTATGATAAGGATGTGTTAGATCGAGGATTGGGGACTGAATAATTGCATAAGTGCATTTGCAGGTTAGTTAGTTCATCCGCATTTAAGAGCTGAACATACACTTAAAGTACTTTGCTCATGCGCAATTGTTGTACGTTCATCCGCATTTGTAATTGCTCATACGTCCAAGTGTTCTTCCGCATTTCTTTTGTTCATGCGCATTTGCTACAGTGTTCATGCGCATTTGTTTTTGTCACTCGCATTTGTTCTACCAGCATTTAGTTGGACACTTGGAATAATCTCTGAAGACTTTCATCCGTATTAGTTATTGTTCATTCGCATTTGTCTCTGTTCTTCCCCATTTGTCTCTGTTCATCCGCATTTGTTTAAGGACTTAGGATTTTTCTAAAGCTTGGGAAGTAGAATGTAACGGGTAAGTTCTGGAATGTTTTGCTGGTTCATGTCTGTTGTAGTGTTGCATGTTGTGGGCTGTTGTTGATGCTTTATACTATGTATAATGTGACTTTACGTGGTGTGTTTATATTCGTATGCGTAAAGTATTATCGTAAAGAAAGTGAAAGATTAATGTTAATAAAGAAGTGGAACATAAGAAATGAATAAAAAGTCTTGCAAGTAAATGATGAAGGAGGTTCACAACTCATTGAGAGTTGCTAGCTCAACTGTGTGTACTATAGCGTGCGATCTTGGCTAACCCATGAGGGTTCACACACAGGGGGATCAGTCTTGGTGATTGATCCATACGTACGAAATGGGATCCTTGTCACTTAACCCTGAGAATGATGTGGCTTTGTGCCCAACGATGGGGGTAAAGTTATGACAGGATCTAGAAATAGTGAAAGATAATGAAAATGTACGAAACGAACGAATACGTGAGTTAATGAAAGATAATGAAGTTTATACCTTGATGTATGTATGATGAATGCTCACGTGCGAAAGTAAAGGAAGTATCTTATTGAAAAGGATATTTTCATATATAAATATTACAAGGTATCTTAAACGTTTTAAAACTAGAACTCACTCAACAACGCTGACTTTTATGCATTTTTAGTTGGCAGGTGAATGTTGCTGAGGGTGGCACGCGGGGGAAGCTACTCATTAGGGCAAGACTGGCATCCATTCATCTTTAATGATATTGTTGTTTTGTAATGCAATTAAATAGGGTCTTTTGTAATTCAAGAAAACAATGATGTATTGCTTAACAACGGTAATTATTATTAGAATGAATGGTTTTTATTAACTTAATTCCGCTGTAATATTTTATGAAATATGTGTTGTTTAACATAATAATTCTATGAACGACCAACTATGAGGCCTCCGGGAATGGGGCCTTACACAGTCAAAGCCCAGGAAAGACATCCAGTGTTGGAACTATAAAGAAACTAGGCATTTCAGAAATCAATGCCTAAACCTGTCTACCTCAAAAGAGAAGAAGGAAGTCAATGTAGCAGTTGATGATTCAGATTCTAATACTCTTATCTATTATGTGAAAAACTCAACTGAGTCATGGATCATGGATTTTGGTGCATCTTTTCATGCTACCTCTAACACAAAGTTGATAAAGAATCTGCGAACATGCAAATTTGGTAAAGTTCGCCTGGAAAACAACCATACTCTTGATGTTATAGGATTGGGAGATATTGAGTTAAAAACTTCATTGGGTACGTCATGGACCTTAAAGGATGTTCGGGTCATCCCTAACCTAAAAAAGAAGCTAACCTCTATCGGGCAGTTGGATGATCAGGGATACGACGTGATGTTTGGTGGGGGACAATGGAAGGTAGTAAAGGGGAATCTTGTAATCGCCAGAAGGAAAAAGAGGGGTACTCTTTACATGGCTGAAGTTCCAGTGGATGGGGTAAACTCAATGACTAGTGGACCGAGTCAATCTAGCCTGTGGCAACAACGACTCGGTCATATGAGTGAAAAAGGAATGAAGATGTTCGTTGTAAAAGGTAAGCTTCAAGAACTCAAAAAGTTGAATCTGAATTCTGTGAACCCTATTGTAGGACCATTAAAGGGTACTTAAGCTTGCACTTAGTTAACACACTTAGGAGGATCTTAAGATCACTTAACAATTCAAATAGGGAACTGTGAACTTTTACTGAAGATACAAGACAAACACAAGTAAAAACAAGAACAAGAACACAAGATAAATTTTCAAGGAAGTTGTATATTGCTTCTCTAGTTCTATTACAAATGTTGTACAAGTATATCATTGAATACAAGAACCGGAGACTACTTATACTACATCCTACAACCGTCAATATGCAAAAAGACAGTTGGAAGTGACTAATCTAGACAACAAAATTAGCCTAAACTAAAAAGGCAGATTGCCTTTTAACTAGTGACTATGACATGTCATAGCTCACTAACTTTCCTATTACAAAAAGCCAAAAAGGAACAAAAACAGAAACTTGCAGACAAAGACCTTATCTACTTTATCATAAAACATGGAAGTTTCACCAAATGATGATAGTTGGTGAACCACCAGAGCATGCAGCGGACAGTAAGTTGCTTTATGATAAAGTTGATGGAAAAGGTATCTTTTCTCTCTCTTTAGAAGAAAATCAGTCATATCTTTAAACAGCTTCGGAAGACTTTGTCTTAAGAGCTTCGGAAGACTTCATCTTTTACCTTCAGAAGAGTTGAGTCTTTGGCTTTGGAAGACTTTACACTTAGAGTATTTTTCTAAGTTAAGTGTAAAGCTTCCACAACAGTTTCTTCTGAACTTTGGCTTCGGAAGATTTTACATTTAGCATTTTTCTTGAGTGTGTAAAACTTCCGAAGCTGGTTCTTCTTTGTTCCAAAGTGCATGTTGAAAGACTTGATTGTTTTGGTATCCTTTGGTTGCATCAGCCTCTTAACTTTAGAGGTTCCTACAAACTCCCCCTAGGCTGATGCTACCAAAACAGAGAGGTTCTTCAAACTGTGATAGTCCACATGAGGATCTTCAGAATTCTTTTCTTCATCAGCAGATCTGGATTCTTCAGACTCATGAAGTACCTTCTCATGTCATAGAGATCATGTAGAGGGAGTTCAAGCATGTCATTTGTGAAGTAGACATGTTGTTCTACCTGATCTCTAGTGACATACCATCTGTTTGGATCTTCAGCAAATGTCCAGGACAGAATTTGTCTTCCAGTAGAGAGGGGCTCTACTATGATAGGAGTTGGTTGAGAGTCCTCTTCATGCACTTCCTCAGGATATTCTGAGTTATCCTGAGGTTGGGAGGTACATGTCTTTCTTCTTTTCTTCTTAGTTGATGATCTTCTTCTGGCCATCCTTTTTCTCCTTCCTGATGATTTTATCTGAGAGGGTTGGTCTTCAGTACCAAGTTCTTCAGTGGATTCCCTCTCAGTTGGGATCTCCTCTCTCCCAGTTTCAGAAGGAGAGAGAGGAGAACCCTGCTGTGGGTTAGAATATGAAGTTGGCTGTTGTGCAGCTTCAGGTGCAGGTGGTGTTGTCTCTGTAGGTTCAACCTTTACCTCAACTTCAGGTTGAGCTTGACTTGATAATGAATGAAGGTCCACAAGCTCTTCCTTTTTTATCTTCTGCTTGATCACCCTTATGTGCTCATCTATTGTGGATAGAGACATGGGACCAAGCCTCCTTCCGGAGAACCCATACAGCTTCAAGAAGCTCATCATCCTCTGCCTATCTGCAGACTTTTTCTGACTTTTCTGGATGATGGCTCTTGATTTTGTAGCTTCTTCCCTTTGCCTCTTCCTTGTAGCTTGCCTTTCTTTTTTGGCTTGCTCTTCCAGCTGATTATTGTATTCAAATAATATATAATTATAAGGCAAGGGAAGGAGTGCAAGTGCCTGATAGAGACCTGTGGCACTCAGGTAGTTGATCATTTTTAATCTTTCTTCTTCATCAACTACCTGAGGTTGTTCAGCAGCCACAGTGTCTGACTCAGGAGTTTCTTGAACTGGGGAGAGGACAGGAATGTTCTTGTAAAGCCTTTTTCTTCTCATTTCTTCCTTGTGTTTGAGGGTCAAGGCTGCATCCTCTGCTTCCTTCCTCTCCTTTGACAATTCAATGTCGGGCAGTTCATTTAACTCCTCTAAGGGGAGAGAGATGAGTTCATCTATGTTAAAGTTCCTGGTCCCCAGATAGTTGAGCCTGGCTACCCTTAATTCATCTTCTTGAGTGTTTGGTACAGGGGCAGCCAGAATTGCAGCTTGCATGAATCCTGGGGAACACTTGAACTCTCTCACCTCAGCTTCCTCTTCCTCTATCTCTTTTCTTCTTCAATCTCTTCAAGAGTCATCTTCCTTTTGTCTTTGTCAATTGCAGATCTTGATGACTCAGCCTGAGAAGAGCTTTGGCCTTCATTGCTTGATTAAGCAGTCAAGCTCTGGCTAGAGAGAGGTTATGAAGCACCATCACCAGCTGGTGCCTCACTGAGGGTATGGGGTGCTGGAGGAGATCTTGTCTCAAGGTTTACAGTCTCAGCCTCTGTGCCTTCAGTCAAGGCTTTCCCTTCGAAGCTAATCTTGGGGTCTACCTCAACATCTAGTTCTCCTTTTGAATTCTACCAACACCCAGCCTTGAATTTGATTGGCTAATCTGACAACTTGTATGTTATTGCTTGGATTGACAAGTGCCAGATCTACCAGATTTATACCCTTATAGAAACTCAGGTTTGAAATGTTTAAGATTTCTAGTTGACCCTGAGCTCTAGAGAGTACAAGAGCTTTTCTATCACTGTCATACCCCCAACCCCTGATTGGCTTCTTAGAAGGGGCAGACATTGCTCTTGGTATCCCTTCCTTAAACAGATGGTGAATTTGCAAGTCGAGATTTATGTCTTGAGGAGATTGCTGAGCATGGACAACTGCAAGATAGGATGGTGAGTCCTGTATGTCCATAATCAAGGAAGAACTCCCAGGTTCTGTGGCTGTCAAAACTTTCTCCCCCTTTTTGGAAGCTCACCCTCATGCATAGGTAAGCTGGGGAAGTGATCCATAACATCCATAGGTTCTTGTGGACCTGGATGAGTTTGTCCTATGGGTCTCTCAGCTAACCGGCCCTTGAGATCAGTGATCTCAAGTTGCTGGTCATGGACCCTCCTTTGTAAGATAGTCACCTGTGATTCAAGGTGAGCTATCTTTGAAACCAGTTGGGTGCAGATGTCTTCGAGTTGGTGCACCCTGAGTTTCAAACTCCCCTCATCTTCAGTTGAAGAATCATTGGGGGATGAAGGAGGTGAACCAAGGTCTGCTCCCTCACTACCAGCATTGGGTTCTTGGCTGCTAGATTTCCCCTGCCCTATGACAATGTCAAGAGGCTGGGTTTCCGTGGTTGAGGTCTTAAAGATGTAATTACTGGCAACAGTGAGAGCCTCTTCCACATGGGTCTCCTGGACAATCACAGGAAGATCCACCTCAGTTTGGGGTGTCTGATGTGGGCTAGACATAGGTGAAGCAGGAGTACTCATCTCCCCTTGAGTGTGGGTAGAGCGGGAAGAGTCATGGTACTCACTGAAACCCAAATCTTCATCAGAATAGAAGTCAAAGCTGGGAATGGGTTGGTTAAGATCAAGAGGCTGGGGATGGTAGCTTTCCCCTGAAGGTTGATCACTAGAGTGTTGAGACTCAAAGTGATGGCTTAAGGCTGTTTGTGGAGTTGTGAGCTCATCAGGTTGAGCATGAGGAACCTTAGCACTGATCTTTTGAAGAATGGGAGTGGTTTGCTCCTCAGGGGAAGTGGGAGCTCGAGTGTCCATTTCCTCCTGTGTGGGTTGTGATATGGGGGCCTGCACATGCTCAATAGCAAGTGCAGGGGTTCATTTGGATTTTCTAGTGTAGGTGAGGGTAATTGTTGGCCTTGATGGTGGTTGAGAGATGGAGGGGTTGGTTCATCACTAGATGGTGCAGCTACGATGTCACCCTGAGCAATGAGCTCAAACATTTTCGGGACAAGGGCTGTTTCTACCCCTGAGAACCCAACAGTTGGCTTTTTCAATATCTTGAAAATGTCGGGCCTCATGTGTGCAAGTTTAAGAACATTGCATGTTCCCCTCAACTGTGGTCCCAATTCACAGTTGAGAATGTGTTGAACATACCGGGGGAACATGTAATATTCTAAGGAATCCAAATTCGCTAGTAAATTTGTAATTACAAACTGAGAGTACTTGAATTTGACCCCTTGAACCATCCCATGGACAATGAAGGAGAGGTCTTCTGGAATCTGGTCCCATCCTCTATGTTTGTTGGATAAGTTGTGGATAATGACATGGAGGAGGTATTTCCATTGGAATGAGACCTTCCCCTTCCTCAAAGGATTGGTTGACAGCAGCTTTTGGAAAGGACAGCTCACCTGCTTTATCATCCAGCTGCAAATGGGTGTTTATAATGGCTGGAGTGATGAAAACATCCTCCCTTACACTGTGGCAGACAGTGCCTTCTCCCTGTCCATGGTGACCTCTTAACAGGTCCGCCAAAACTCAAGTAACTGATCCTCATAGAGAGGAGGATCGATTGTAAGGGAGGTGAAGTAGTGAGACAAAGAAAGATACCTACAAACGTCTGAGAGTCTGCTTGGCTTCCTTCCTTCAGAGTTTAACAGGGCAACTTGATTATGTTGCCTGTGTAGGTGCATGGTGAAATCCGGGTCATTACGACGATCAAGATTGGCCATTTGAAGAAGCTTTGTAGTGAAGGAAGGAAGAAGAAGATGAAATTGGGGGTAATTTTAGGGTAAGGAACAATGAGAGTAGAGAGATGAAATAGAACCGTTGGGAAAGATATACTCTGGATTTGAGACAAAGTTATGACAAAAAGGTAAACTTTAAAATCCGCAAGTGGGTCCTACTTCTGAAAAAGGCGCCCAAAAAGTTAGTGTTCTTGGAAGATGTAAAGCTATCGAAGGTATTATCTCAATTTTGGCTTCAGAAGCTTTGCAACAAAGCTTTCGAAGGTAAATTATGCTTCGGAAGATATCCCCAAGAATTTTGAAAATTTGGCTTCTGAAGAAATGATTAAGTCTTCCGAGACTAAATTGCTTTCGTAAGAGATTTGTTCTTAAAATAACATTAAATAGTTTATAATAAACTTAAGCTTCGGAAGATGCTCCAAAAATTTCTTCCGAAGGTAAATCTCAGATAGACTATTAAATGGTTTAGAGACATAAGTTTCTTCCAAAGGCAATTTTTACTTCTTCCGAAGGTAAATTTCCATCATTCTAAGGAATATCAGTTAAAAATTTTGTTTTCTTCCAAAGAGAACTGAGCTTATGAAGTGATCTAATAGACAACCTAGGACACACAGTTTTAAGAAATAATATTGGTTAAGTTATTAAGAAAAATCTATTCAAAGTTAATCATCCCAATAGCTGATACAAGATATTTAAATCTATGTTCATCAAAAGTTTTTGTGAACAGATCAGCATATTGTTCATTTGTGTTAACTTTGATTAGTTTTATCAACCCCTTTTCAAAATTATCTCTAATCAGATGATACCAGATATTGATGTGTTTGGTCCTTGAGTGCTGCATAGGATTCTCTGTAATAGAGATGGCACTGTTGTTGTCTATGTGGATGGGAGTCTCTTTGAAATTAAACCCATAGTCTAGCATCTGATTCTGAATCCAAAGCACTTGAGCACAGCAGCTGGCAACAGCAATATATTCAGCTTCAACAGTTGATGCAGACATACAGGATTGCTTCTTGCATTGCCAAGAGACTATCCTTCCACCCAAGAACTGGCACCCCCCGGATGTGGACTTTACAGTCATGTTGCAGCCACCATAATCACTATCTGTATAAGCATACAGATTAAAGTCTGAATTCTTTAGATACCAAAGGCCTAGATTTGGAGCACCTTTGAGATATCTAAGAATCCTTTTGACAATGATTAGGTGTGACATCTTGGGACTGGCTTGATATCTTGCACATATGCATGTGGTAAACATGATATCAGGCCTGCTAGCAGTAAGATACATAAGTGACCCAATCATAGCCCTGCAGAGATGTTCATCAACACACTCCCCCTCAAGATCAGGACCAAGGGAGTTGTTTCTGGCTATAGGTGTCTTTGCAACCAGTAAGTCATCTTCATCTTGTACATACTTTGACTGACTGATGAAGATGCCATCTTCAACCTACTTCACTTGAATTCCTAGAAAGAAATTGAGTTCCTCGATGGCACTCATTTCAAATCTGTTCTTCATCAGCATCTCAAAGTCTTTACAGAGCTTTGGATTAGTTGAACCAAAGATGATGTCATCTACATATATCTGAACTAGCAATGTGTCATTTCCTGTCTCTTTGATGAAGAGAGTCCATCAATAGTACCTCTTTTGTATTCATGTTGACAGAGATATGTTGATAGTGTCTCATACCACTTTCTTGGAGCTTGATGCAGTCCATAAAGGGCTTTATCAAGCTTGCAGACATAATCAGGATGATCTGGGTCTGCAAAGCCAGGTGATTGTTTAATATAAAATCCTTCATCAATCACCTTATAGAGAAAGGCACACTTCACATCAAGCTGGTAGACCTTGAAATCCTTAGATGCAGCATAAGCCAGAAATATTCATACAGCTTCAAGTCTTGCAACTAGAGCAAAGACATCAGTGTAATCAATCCCTTCTTCTTGAGTGTATCCTTGGACAAATAGTCTAGCCTTGTTCTTGATGATAATCCCTCTATCATCCTTCTTGTTCCTGAATACCCATTTGGTTCCTATGACACTTTTCCCTTAAGGAAGAGGGCATAAGTTCTATACCTTCTGCTTCTGATTTGAAGCAACTCATCTTGCATAGCTTCAATCCAGCTTCCATCCTTGAAAGCCTCATCACTTTCTTAGGCTCAAATTAGGATAAGAAACAAGAATGTAGACAAACATGGCTGTCAGGAGTTTGTCCTCTTGTTCTCACCCCTGAGACAACATTTCTAATGATGTTTATGGTGGGATGTGACTTGTGGATCCAAAGTTGAGGGATCACAGCAAGTTGGTTAGACATATCTAAATTTAAGAAATTCTGATCTGGCAATGAGGTGTCTCCCACCACATCAGCACACTTATCAAGAGAAACTTGATCCAATGAGTGTGTGACATCATTCATGTTATCTTCAATAGAGTGGTTATCAGCATCAAGAAATTCTTGATCACTATCACCACCTCCAGTTCCTCCTCCTGCATTTGAAGTTCCTTCTCCTGAATTCTGAGCCTCTGAGCTGGAATTTGAAGGTAATTCATTTGAATCAGCAGTATTTGTCATGCTAGTGCTTATGGGAGCTTCAATTTTTGGGTTAGTCACCACTGGAGCTGAAGTAGTCTTCTTGTTTGGTCTTCTCAGCTCAAATCTTGGATCAGGATCTTCTGTTGACTTGTTATCTGTAGATCCTGAAACATTCTCATAAGATTTGATAAAACAGATGGTAACTAAGTCAAGATCAAACAGCCAATCCGGAGCAGAACCTTTTACACAGGGTGTGTGTTCATTGAAAGTCATATTGGCTGACTCCTCAATGATTCTAGTTCTGAGATTGTCTACTCTATAAGACTTAGCTTGAGAAGAGTACCCAACAAAGTGTCCATCATCTGATTTCTCAGCAAACTTGGCTATTTGATCTTTGGTATTCAAGATGATGCAAGGACATCCAAATGTTCTGAGAAAACCAATAAATGGTCTCCTTTTGTGCCACAGTTCATAAGGTTTCTTACCATGTGTCTTAACTACCAAAACTCTGTTCTGCACATAGCAGGCTGTGTTGACAGCCTCTGCCCAAAAGGTGATGGGTAGTTTAGAGTCAGACAACATGGTTCTTGTAGCTTCAATAAGTGTCATGTTTCTCCTCTCAGCAACACCATTTTGCTGAGGAGTCCTGGGAGCACTGTATTGTCTTGAAATACCCTTTTCATCATAAAATGTATCAAGGATTTGGTTTTTGAATTCAATTCCTTGATCACATCTTATGATTTTGACCTTGTTATCAGATTGATTATTATTTTCAGAATGAAATTCTTTAAGATTTTAGGAGTTTCATCCTTAGTTCTAAGGAAAAACACCCAAGTGAATCTTGTAAATCATCTGCGATCACCAAACAGTATGAGGTCCTTCCTAAACATTACACTGGTAGGGCCAAACAGATCCATATGTAACAAGTGTAGGGAGAATTAGTGATAGAGTTCATTTCCTTTGGCTTGTGAGACACTTTGTTGTTGCTTTCCCTCAGGCATGCAATACAGTGGTCATCACTTGTAAACTCTTTCTTTGGCATTCCAGTTACCAAATCATTCTTATCAGTTTATTCATGTTCTTAAAGTTTACATGGCATATTCTTTTATGCCAAAGGAAAAACTCATCACTATTTGCTTTAGATAGAAAGCAAGAAATCTATCCAGATGGAGATGTTTCCTACAAGTCCATCTTGTACATTTCCCTTTCCTGGGGGCTCGGAAAAATATGCTCTTAAGAAATGTCAACCCCGGGCTTAAGAACAATGCACTCATGCTTAGTAAGAGCATGTGATGTTTTTGGTCACAAAATTAGGACACACTCAAAAGATTGTATCCAAGCTCATTGACAAATTTACCTTCTCAATGCTGAGCTTACCATTTGAGACCATGCCCCCAGTGATGTAACCTCCTGCTCTCCTCTAAAAGCAACTGGTCCTCCATTAATTCTTTCAAAGTTTTGAAGTAAGAATCATTGCCAGTCATGTGCCTGGAGCAGCCACTATCAATGATCCAATATTTCTGTTGGTCTTTAGTTGTCCCGCATAAAAAGAGATGATTTAGTTACATTTAAACCCAAGCCTCATTGGTCTTGGGCTTGTTAAAATGAGTTAAAGGCAATGAAACTGTAATGGATACTCTGCTCAGGCTTTGAGGATCATTTGATGTTTCTAATATGATCTTTCAGCCACATAGTCTTCCTTTATTTTCCACACCACCTTTGAAAGATTGGGCTTGACCTTCAAAGCTTCAGAAGTTTTGGTAACTTCGGAAGATTTGGTGACTGGACCTTCAGAAGATCTTGCCTTCACTGCTGCAAGCTTCAGTGCTTCAGAAGCATTCCTTTCTTCCGAGACCAACTTTCCTTCCGAAGGCAATTTTTCATTTGCATTCTTCTTCATTTTAGAGCTTCCGAGGGAAACAGATTTTTCTTCCGAAGCTGTTTGTTTCTTCTTCTTCTTAGAAGTTTTCTTCTTGATCATATGGATAGTACTCTTGGGATTGTATTGACAATCCTTAGCCAGATGTGAAGTACTACCACACATAACACAATTCAAATCTTTCCTTCTGAGAGTCTTCTTTCCCAAAGAAGATTGAGCTTGAACACTTTCCTTTTTTTTCTCCACCTTTTCAGATGATGCACAGGCTTCTTAGGGTGAAGCTTGCTCTTTGAAATGGATGGTTCAGGCTGTGCAGCAGCGACACACAGCTGATCAGTCTTCTTGTTGTCGCTGGAGTGAGTTGAAGCTGAAGTAGAACTCTTGGTACTAGAATTCTTGACAAGATCTTTATCACCTTGAACCCTGCAGAGATAAATACTTGTTTCTGTTTGGGATCAAAGGTGGTATTGATCTCTTGAGCTTTTCTGGATCTTCTCTTTGCTCTTCTGATCAAGTTCTTTCTCTTGGTTTTGCTCAAACCAGCTTCTTTTTCCTCCTTAGGAGCATGGTGACTCTTTTTGGATTGACTCTCTTCACTCACCTCAGAGTCATCCCTCACCTTCTCCTCTTCATCCTCTTCATCACTGGGGTCTATGGATGGCAGCTCATCTTGACCAGTTTCACACCTTGGAGATCTAACTGATAGTGGAGTGTGTGGAGGATCTATCTCACTAGATCCTAGTCCCTGCTTATTCTGATAACACACTTTTGCATGCAGATATGAGGATATTATGTTCTTGAAGGTCTTTTCTTCAAGAACACATTTTTCTGCCCTAGCTTTGTTGATCACAAGCTCAGCCTGGCATTCAGTCAACTTGGTAATGAGATCCTTAATATGAGTTTTGTAGTTTGTTTGCTCATGTTTAAGAGTTGAAACTGTTTTCTCTAGATCTTCTATCTTAAGTTTATAGTCATTTTCAGCTCTTTTAAAATCAGCTTTTAAAATATTTAAAGACTCAATGTCAGATCTCATTTCTAAGTTGTAGGACCTGTATCTATTTACTTTAGCAATACATTCAGGAGAGCAAAGATGTTCAAGTACCTTGGCTTCATCATGATCAGCCATGAGTGCTTGGTTTGGAGATGCATCTTCAGCTTGAAAGCTCCAGTTAAAGCTTCCTTCTTCAATAGCAACTGCAGCTTGCTATCTTGGCTTTTCATTTTGGTGCCTTCCTTTAGTGTAGTTTGTCCTGGATGAGGCTTAGCCACCATTTGACTTAGGTGCCTTGCATTCTCTAGCAAAGTTTCCTATCTGGTTATAGTTGTAACACTTGACTTTGCTCTTGTCCAGCCCAAACTTGCCACTGGCAGCATTGCTAGGAAACCTTCTCCCAGTCCTCTTGTAGAAAGCCATTTGCTGACTATCTCCATGGATCATCTACAGTACAGGTCTTTAAGAGTGAAAAGAAAGTTGCCTAAACTTTCATCAGTGGAGACAAAAGCTTGAGAAGAACTTGTCTTTTGGAAGGGACTTCCTTGGATGTAGCTCTCTCTGGGTGTCTCTGGGAAGGTGATGAAAGGACCCTTTTATGCGGTTTTAGGGTAGCAGATGAGATGATGCTATGGTTCTCTGCTATCCCTTTCAACCACATGAAGGGCTGAACTCTGGTGAGTGTTGGAGTTACCAGATGAATTTTGCATGTTCATCTCCATCTGGTATCCACTGAGTATCCCATACAACTTAGTGAGAGTAAGGGTCTTAAGGTTTTCAGTCCTCTTAATGACCACACAGTAGTGTGTCCATTCTTTGGGAAGAGAGGACATGAACTTCCTTACAATATCCCTGTTCTCAATAGTTACCCCAACATCAGCCAGAGTATCCACAATCTCAACATACCTAAAGTATTGTTGAGTCATGGTCTCACCTGTCTTGAAGGTGAAGTTTTCAAACTGCTACTTCAGGAGATCCTTCTTATTCTCCTTGGCTTCATTTGAACCGTCATACATCAGTTTCAGTGCATCCCATAGCTGTTTAGCGGCCTTGCACTTCTTGAAACCTCTGTAGATGGAGTTTGGAAGAGCAGTTTGGAGGGCTGTCATGGCTTTCAGATCAATGTCAATTCTTTTCCAGTCTTTATCAGAAAAATCATCCCTCTCCTTTGGTATCATGCCACCACCAACAGCAGCTGAAGAGGTTCATGGTACATGAGGTCCATTGACAACAGACTCCCACATCCTAGAATCTTGAGACTTGATAAAGCCTTCCATTCTTTGACACCAAGTGTCAAAATCATCAGGAGTGATCAGTGGGGACTTTGTCATAGTTCCAGTTTCCATATCAGCTTTGGAGACAGCTGCCATTTGAAGAGTTAAGTGATGTGTGTAACTAAGAGGATTTGAAGATGGTGAGATCTTACGATCAAGAGCCTAGAATGCTCTGATACCAAATGCAGGACCGTTAAAGGGTACTTAAGCTTGCACTTAGTTAACACATTTAGGAGGATCTTAAGATCACTTAACAATTCAAATAGGGAACTGTGAACTTTTACTGAAGATACAAGACAAACACAAGTAAAAACAAGAACAAGAACACAAGATAAATTTTCAAGGAAGTTGTATATTGCTTCTCTAGTTCTATTACAAGTGTTGTACAAGTATATCATTGAATACAAGAACCGGAGACTACTTATACTACATCCTACAACCGTCAATATGCAAAAAGACAGTTGGAAGTGACTAATCTAGACAACAAGATCAGCCTAAAGTCAAAAGGCAGATTGCCTTTTAACTAGTGACTATGACATGCCATAGCTCACTGACGTTCCTATTACAAAAAGCCAAAAAGGAACAAAAACAGAAAATTGCAGACAAAGACCTTATCTACTTTATCATAAAGCATGGAAGTTTCACCAAATGATGTTAGTTGGTATACCACCAGAGCATGCAGCGGATAGTAAGTTGCTTTATGATAAAGTTGATGGAAAAGGTATCTTTTCTTTCTCTTCAGCAGGAAATCAGTCTTGTCTTTAAACAGCTTCGGAAGACTTTGTCTTGAGAGCTTCGGAAGACTTCATCTTTTACCTTTGGAAGAGTTGAGTCTTTGGGTTCGGAAGAATTTACACTTAGAGTATTTTTCTAAGTTAAGTGTAAAGCTTCCGCAGCAGTTTCTTCTGAACTTTGGCTTCGGAAGATTTTACACTTAGCATTTTTCTTGAGTGTGTAAAACTTTCAAAGCTAGTTCTTCTTTGTTCCAAAGTGCATGTTGGAAGACTTGGTTGTTTTGGTATCTTTTGGTTGCATCAGCCTCTTAACTTCAGAAGTTCCTACACCTGTGTCTTTGGTAAGAAGAAGAAAGTATCTTTTGTGAAGACGGGAATGGCACCAAAAGCTTAGAAATTGGAGCTTGTTCACACTGATGTATTCGGACCAACCTCGGTTTCATCTCTGGGAGGAGCTCATTACTATGTCACCTTCATAGACCATTCAACATGCAAGGTATGGGTTTATTTTCTTAAAAATAAATCTAATGTATTTTATACCTGTAAAAAATGGAAAACTACTATTGAATTGGAAACTGATTTGAAGGTACAATGCTTGAAGTAGGACAACGGAGGAGAATACATCAGTGCTGAATTTCTTGATTATTACGCTGAACACGGTATTCGGATGATAAAGACAGTCCCAGGCACCCCTCAAAAAAATTGAGTGGAAGAAAGAATGAACAGAATGTTAAATGAGAGAGCCAGAAGTATGAGACTTAATTGCGGGCTTCCAAATATGTTCTGGATTGATGCAGTCAACACTGCTGCTTATTTAATCAATTGGGGATTGTCAGTACCGTTAGGATTCAAGATACCAGAAGAAGAATGGAGAGGGGAAGCAGTCAAATACGGGCATTTGAAAGTCTTTGGGTGTAATTCCTATGATCTAGTGAAAGACAGTGACAAACTTGATGCTAAAGCTAAGAAGTACACCTTCATTGGATATGGGTCGGATACTATGGGCTATAGGCTTTGGGATTTTGAAAGCAGAAAGGTAGTTAGAAGCAAGCATGCTACATTCAATGAGGTTGAGTTGTATAAAGACAGAATTACAGCAAACTCACAAGTTTAGAAAGAGCATGTTGAATTTGAAACTGATGCAAATAAACAAACAACACAGCCAGTCACTGAATCAAACACTGAAACTGAAGTTCCTAAGTTTGAAGATGATGATATGGGTGGAGATGAAGAAGCAATAGGACCTTTTGATAGTAGGAGTTCAGAGTCTGATGATGAACAGTCCTTGTAGGATCCCGACCAGTCTCAAAATTAGGTCAGAAGGTCCACCAGATTCTCCAAACAACTAGAGAGGTATAGTCCTTCAGTCAACTATCTCCTCTTAATTGAAAATGGTGAACGAGGAAGTTTTTTTGAAGCTGTTAAGATAAAACATTCACTTCAGTGGGAGCATGCTATGAAAGATGAGATGAGTTCTTTGATGAAAAATAAAACATGGGCACTAACCAAGCTTCCGCCAGATAAAAGAGCTCTACATAATAAATGGTCTTCAGGGTCAAGGAAGAACATGATGGGTCTAAATGATACAAAGCTCGCTTAGTAGTCAAGGGTTTTTAGCAAAAGAAGGGGGTTGATTATGATGAGATCTTCTCGCCAGTTGTGAAAATGACAACTATCAGATTGGTTCTGAGTCTGGTAGCCACATAGGGCTTACCTCTAGAGCAATTAGATGTTAAGACAACATTTCTACACGGTGACCTAGATGAAAAAATTTATATGACAGGGTTTCAGGTTGTCAGAAAAGAAAATTTGGTGTGCAAATAGGAAAAGAGCTTATATGGTCTAAAATAGGCACTCAGACAGTGGTACTTCATGTTTGATAACTTCATGGAAAGGTCAGGGTACAAGAAATGTCAAATGGGTCATTGCTGCTATTTGAAGAGGTTCAACAGCTCTTATATCATTCTACTACTCTATGTACATGATATGTTGATTGCAGGGTCAGATATGAAAGAGATCAACAAGTTAAAGAAAGAAATGTCCAAAGAACTTAAGATGAAAGACTTGGGTCTAGCCAAACAAATACTCGGGATGAGCATTATTAGAAATAAAAAGGATGCACCTTTAACATTATCCCAAGAAAAGTACATAGGGAAAGTGTTAAAGAGATTCAAGATGAATAATGAAAATACCAAGTCTAGAAACACACCATTGGGAAGTCATTTCAAGCTCACCAAAGATCAGTCTCCTAAACCTAAAGAAGAAAGAACAGAGATGGATAAAATTCCAAACACATCTACAGTTGGTAGTCTTATGTATGCCATGGTCTGCACTCGACCAGATATTGCTCACGTAGTTGGGGTAGCTAGTCGGTTTATGTTAGATCCGGGGAAAGAACACTGGGAAGCAGTTAAGTGGATTCTCAGATACTTAAAAGGTACATCTAAAATGCGGTTATGTTTCAAGGGGAAAGATGCAATTCTTAGAGGGTATACAAATGTCGATTTAGGAGGTTATAAAGCAACATTCAAAAGCACTACAGGGTATGTCTTTACAGTGGGAGGAACAGCAGTTAGCTGGATGTCCAGACTTTAGAAAAGTTTAGCTCTATCAACAACAGCGGCTGAATACATGACTGTTGCTGAAGCTAGTAAAGAGTTAATATGGTTAAAGACTTTTCTTGAAGAATTGGGTAAACAATAGTCTAATTACTCATTGTATTGTGACAATGAGAGTGCAGTGAAACTTGCCAAAAATCCAATCTATCATGGTAAATCAAAGCACATTGGGATGAGGTATCATTTTGTCAGAGGATTGATCAATGATGGAGAAATCAGTTTGAAGAATATCTCAGGTGTGAGGAATCCAACCGATATATTTACCAAATTTGTGGTGCTGGATAAGCTAAAGCTTTGCATAGCTTTAGCTGGCCTTCATGAAAAATGTTGAGAAGGTAGGGGTAGCTAGGGGGTGCAAAAATCAAATGGATTTTACAGAAATACAAAGAAGCGGAGTGCAGCTGAACGTGTTTCGAAGCCTCTAAGTGGGAGAATTATTGGGTGTAGGCTTCGGGTGAATTAATTTGGAGCAGTTGGGCTCGGCCGGCCAAGTTCTAATTAGGCCCAGTTTAGTTAGATTATTAACTAAAAGGATTAACCCTAATTGTAGTATATATATACATCTCATTGTACTTATAATCTTTATCACTCAATAAAAAAAACCCTAGTTGCCCCGAGACGGTAGGTTGCGCATCGTGACCAAACCTTTATAAATCTCTCGTGTCTCTGTTATTGTTTATTATTCTCTATTGTGTGTTCGTACTAGTTTGATCCTAACAATGATCCATGTCTCCACTACCTCAAGTTGGCTCCTTGTTCACCTCTATCATCTTCTTTTTCTTGGTTCTTCTTAACAACCAAATTCAGGATCCTACACTCTCAATCTCTATGTTTGGCGCTTCAAAAACCAACATAAAACAAGATAAGGATGAATTTGGCAGGTAAAGGCTTTGTGACCATCTAGTTTGTGTTCAGGCTACGTTTCCAAGTTCAAATGATGAACCGCTAGTATAAATGTTTGGTATGATTAGGTTCTCGTGTGTTGATATTAGACAATCTCCCTTGTCTTAGTCTATTTCCTTGTGTTAGTACTTCTAGAACCCAACACCATGTTGTTCTTCGATCACCATTACAACCAAATCTTGGACCAAACCGTATGGATTTCAAAGTGGCTGAAATCATCAATTTTCTTCTGTTTGGGTGGTTTGATATCTAGCAACAGTTTACGAATATCCCTATAAATTACTAGCAAAACATTGTAGCCTATCCTATTAGATTTCATATATCAACACAAGTGTCGTCATATCTATAAGTGTTTTGACATGGACTTCGCTCCATCTGTTATTCACATTTCTTTCTTATCACCTTTAAAATGCCATACAATTTGATGTCGCTAGGAAATGAAATCTCAATGTGAGCATATGAAATAGTTATTTATAGCAGAGGGTCATACTTTATCATCTTATAGAATTATTGTATGTTTACCTTTCAATATATACTATTCTAGACTACTAAAAATTGTTACACTGGATAACATTATAAAAAACCAAACCTGACAAGGAAACCAAACCCAAACACATTGTAGATGATGGGATATGTATTCGGATATGAAACACAAAATGATATTAGTTGTAAAAGTTTTCACGGGTTGACATGAGTAAAATATTAGGCCAATTCCCAAAGCCCAATAGCATCATAACCAAATAAAATTATGTACTCGAACATCTCAAGAAATGAGTATATAGTAGTATAAAGTTGTTCAAACTGGAATCACTATTAGTTTTAGAAGAATCTATAGGAACAAATGTGTTTATGTGTTGTAACTCTGATTAGATTCTCATATTAGTTCATCTGAATGTGTATGTAGAAATATAAATTTATGTTATATTCAATATACTTGTTATGTTCAATCATTTGATTTTATCAAATACTTTTGATACCTTTCCTTTTATTGAATTGCTCATCAAGTACTTGCTCAATAACAAAGTATATTGTTGTATAGAATTAACATACCCTGTAATATATTTTCATAAACCCAACGTATACACATTGCTACTTCTTTTTTCAAGGAGTTGTGTGATACATCATCTACTCTAAATTAATTCTTTAAATTATTTGATAGTTTTGTTCTTTTAAATAATTTATATCATCACATTACTATGTTATTTATACAAACCACTTGTGTCTAATGAAAGTAATTGTGTTTTGCAGGCTTTACCAGCATTGTTTTGTTGAACATTGAACAAATAAGTCCCAAATGGCTTGTTAAAGTTTCAAACTAGTGGTGCCCTCTCTTGGACCATTCATTTGTAAAAATTAGATGACATCCACTACCTTAAAGAAGGATTAAAGGATACCTTACATTTTTGTTAAAATGTCTACTCTAAAAATTTTTTTTCAAAATGTCCCATCCATACAAGGCTGGCGCCGACACCTCTAAAGACAGGCATGGGGCGCCTGTACTGCGGCCCACTAAAAATTGGACACGTGTTCTTCAAAGTCGTTGCATGTACTCATAAGAAGACACGTGTCTATCAAGTTATTTTGATTTTTAAGTTAAGTTCTATGTTATTATAACTAACTAGGTTTTATACTCGACGTGCGTTATGCATCTTAAAACTGATGCTTAGACAAACATGCATATACTGAATATTAAGTTTCCATCATTATAACTAGAACTTAATAGTTAAACCTAACAACATCACATCACTAACAGGATGCAACAAAGAAAATATTAAAACGAACGAAAATAAAAGAATTGGTTAAATATACATTATATACAATATTTTTCAATAAAAAATAAAGCAATGTATGTTACTGTTTTCCTTTTTGTGTAAGAACAATACAATCCACCATATGGTGTAATATGCAAATTTCAACCCTAAACATTATAGAATGATTAATCTAGAGAATTACTAAATGTTGGATAAGAACTAATGACATATATTCATATGAAATTGAACAAAGGTGTACCCTGTATTCATCGCCATATTTCATCGTGTAGGCATCACGTATAGACTCGGAGTTGGCATGGTGGCCACCGCTAGTGTCGCTCATCAATATAAGCACATTCTTGGTTCCGTGAGGACCATGCTGAACCATTTTAATGGTGTCATCTCCATCATGAATCTAATATCTTTTTTTTTTCTACCATTGACCACCAAAACCATACACTCCAACCCTTTCAAACACCGTCTTTAATGAACTTTTCCAATGACGCAACCGCCATCAGCATTGTCCACCACCACCACCAATTAATATTATGTGATCATTATATTATTATGTAACACAATGTGTTACGTGTTATTTTTATGATTTATGATTTATTGTATAGTTGAGAGAATCTTAGAGTATTATCCAAGATCATAAAGATTGCAAATGTTTATTATTTTGGTTAATGAAACTTAATTCTATAAAAAGTAATTAATAATCAAACCTAGAGGGGTTTATTGTAAAAATATTATGATTAGGAGAATTCCTTGTATAAAAGGGTTTTAAAAAAAAATATCACAAACCCTAGCCCCCAACCCCAAAGTCATGATCCCCCAACCCCCAAGTCATGATCGTCGCCCCTCCCTCCTTCCCCATCCCTTGTGATTTTCAGCCCTAGCACACACACGTTCACTTAATTCCTTCTCAGCTCAATCAGTACAATGTATTTGGAAGTCCTTTTTGTGATCATCTACGTGATATGAGTAAGAATTTCCATAGAACTACAATCTTTTTCATGAATTTTGATTTAACACAAACCCTAGTGCATCCACTCAATCCAAAATTTGATATTGACGAAATTAAACGTTGTGGTTAGCTTAGATTGATGCTAGTGTTGATAGTTTATGTGAATTATACAAGAAAATTATGATTTGAACATGTAGTTCCTTACTTACTATAAGAGAAACTTTAGTTTTCAAGAACTTGGGATTTTATTATCTAATGGTGTTTGTTATGCTATGATGTTGATTATGGGATACATAGATCATATGAATGATGAATCATGAGAGGAAACTTTTATTAGTGAGATTATTAAAATTTAATGTCTAACCATGGATGGAAGGATAGGATCTTGTTAGAATGATTGTTGGGTAAAATGATATGTGTTTGCTATGCTAAATGTGTTGGATATGTATGTTTGTTAATGTTGATTGAAACTTGAACTTGATGAACTAGTGAGAATTGGATGATTGAATTCATGTTTATGCAATATGATAATATGTGATGTTTTGACCAGAATAAAGTGGGTAAATAGGTTTACATGATGGACATTAGTTATGGATATACGTGTGTGTACTTGATTTACATGTCAAAAATGGTAATTCTATTTAATTCAATGTTATACTTCGTATGTTATAATGTAGAATACCATACACGCATGCGGATATAAGGCCTCTAGTTAGTAGGATCAGTAGGGTTTTGTAAGGCCCTATTTCCTGCAGCCTCATAGTTGGTTTGGACATCAGAAATACGAGTTCTAAAACTCAAATTTTCATCAATATAAGCAGCAAAACATAAAACATTGTCATAATTCAACAATTACATTAAACAATGATAACTTTAAATTTCTATCGTCAAACTATGTTAGGAGGCTAGCTTCGACCATAAGGTAGGTAGCTTCCAAATCCATGCCAAACTCACAACTTATTCCTTTAGCATACCTGTCAATCTAATATGCATACAAAGTTAGCGATCCTGAGTGAGCTCAAGGTTTTCCTTAACCCATTTACTTTAACCAAACTACATCGTTTAAAAAAACTTCCTTTCATACTTTAGCGATACATTAGGTTTTATCTTTATGCTTACATTTAGGTAAGACTCCTTTAACTTTTACTATGTTTATTCTTTAGCCTAACTTTGTCATTCACTTTATCATTACTTTATCGTTACTTTACCGTTACTTTATTGTTAATTTATCATGAGTCCGTACTTCATACAAAACTCCTTTAACCATTGCTTATGTAAACACAAGACTTTACTACGCTTGGCATTACGCAAGATTCTTGTCTGGCTTGCAACACATGCAAGACTCCTGTCGCTTGCCATTACGCAAGACTCCTATGTCGAGGCTTGAAATACGTCAAGACCTCTATGATTGCAAGTCTTCTTTAGCATACTTTAATGTTTTCACAGTTGTACTTTAACTGGTAACTATTCTTGAATTATTAATCAATTTATTTAACATTTCACATGTGAGTTGTACTATGATTACTTTAATCTTTAATTGTAGTAATAAGTATAACTTTCATTCTTTCTTTCTTTAGCTATAAGTTCTTTGATTATACTATCTTTATCGCGCACTATCCGAGGGTATCTATACACTATTTAACTGTAAACCTTTGGGAGTTCGTCTATACGAGAACTGTAATTCGCGCGATAACTCACTGAGTGGAAAAACGTGAGAATCTCATCACATGAATGCTATATCTCGCACGAGAACTCATCACACGAACACTAAACCTCGCGCGAGAACTAATCACATGAGAACTATCCAAGGCACGATAACTTGCCTTACAAGTTTCACTCTTCATGCGAGAACTATGGAGAATAACCATCTTATAAGAGAACTAAAGCATTGGCACGAGAACTATGCAGCTGTTCGAAACTTCAAACTCAAGTTATCGATTTAGGACTATTTTACCTCCTCTAACACGTTCTATAACAATCAAAAATTATTATACTTTATCAAAACATTCAATAAGGTATGCATGAGGGGTCTAGAACTCACCTTATGATATTTGCATAAGAGCAACACTAAACCAAGAGCTTTTCGATCGAGAACTACAAAATCATGCACTAATATCATTACCAATTATTCATAAAGGCATAAATATACCAAACATCATCGAATACATACCTTAAATACCACTTGCACTACTTCTCTCTCTAACCTTTTGCCTCTCTCTCTCTAAGCATAACAGATGAACTTTTCACATGAAGTGGAGACAAATAGGTGCTCTGGCCTATTTATAGGGTCTCCCATCCTTCACAGGTATTCTCTGTGAAAACTCGCAGTCGCGCGAGAACCTCCTTTCCACATGAGAACCTTACTTTTCTTTGAGAAAATTCGAGGTGTACAAGTCTAGCCCTTTATTTTGGTTTCGTCCCCGAAACCTGCTATACACCAAACAACTGATGGTAATGTTGTCTCATTTCATCTTAAGATTCCCAAGTGGTTTCTAACCCCTTTCTATGTTTCCACTATACCTAGACACGTGGAACCAATTTATTCCTCAATCGTTTCTCCTTCATGTCTATTATCGTCATAGGCTACTCTATGTAATTCAAGCTGTCATCTATCTCCACATCCTTAAGAAGAACATGAGCATCTTCATCGCTAAACACTCATGCAGATGTGATACGTGGAAAGTAGAATGAATTCCACTTAACCCATCTGGTGGCTCAAGGCTATATGCCACTTCCCCCACACGGGGCTATTATTTTAAAAGGCCCAATGAATCTAGAGCTTAGCTTTCCACTCTTTCTGAATCGAATGATTCCCTTCTAAGGTGAAACCTTTAGCATTACTTTATCACTAACATTAATCTCAATCGGTCTCCTGCGTTTATCAGCATAGGACTTCTGCCTATCCTTGGCAGCTTTTATGTAGGCTTTAATTCTGGTTAGTTTCTTATTGGTAGCCTCTATAACCTGAATACTCCATAATTCCTTCAGCTCAATTTCACCCCAACATACAGGGGTTCTATATTTTCGATCATAAAGCATCTCGTACGGGGGCATTCCAATGCTAGTATGGTAGTTGTTATTATATGAGAACTCTGCTAATAGTAGGTGACTAACCCAGCTTCTACTAAAGTCTATGATACATGCCCGAAGCATGTTCTCTAATGTTTGAATAGTCCTTTCGGAATGGCCATCCGTCTATGGGTGGTATGCTGTACTGATGTGCAGTATGGTTGCCATATCATCATTGAACTTCTTTCAAAATTTAGATGCAAATCGCATGTCTCTATCAGAGACAATCGACACTGGCACACCATGACGAGCAACTATTTCTTTAATGAACAACTCAGCTAGCCGCTCCGAGTTATACGTCTCCTGGATTGGTAGAAAGTGAGCATTCTTCGTCAACCTGCCTACTATAACCCATATGGCATCATAACCTTTAGCTGTATGAGGTAGCTTAGTTATGAAGTCCATGGTAACATGCTCCTATTTCCATTCGAGAATCTCCAAGGGTTGGATCTTCCCGTATGGCTTCTGATATTCTGCTTTAAATTGCAAACAAGTCAAGCATTTATCCATATATTTTGCTATATTGGCTTTCATTCCCGACCACAAATAATTTTTCTTTAGATCTTGGTACATCTTGGTGGTCCCTGGATGAATCAAGTAGCGAGTCTTGTGGGCTCCGTCTAACACTTTCTCCTGCAACCCTCAACGCTTGGGGATCCACATACGCCATAATCTGGTTTTGACACCATTGGTGTTTTCTTCTAGATTCACGACCTGCCCTTTCATCCTCTCCTCATTCATATGTTTGGGCCTCAGAGCTTCTTTCCGTGCTTCACAAATTTGCTTTATCACATCAGGATTCACTATCAACTAATAACATCTCACCCGGATTGGTTCACGATTCTCCTTACGGCTTAGGGCATCAGCCACAACGTTAGCTTCTCCTGGATGATAATGAATCTCATAGTCATAGTCTTTTTTCAGCTCCAACCATATTCTTTATCTCATGTTGAGATCCTTCTGCTCAAAGAAATATTTTAGGCTTTTGTGGTCTGTGAAAAGCGTACATTTGACACTATATAAATAACGCCTCCATATCATTAAACGGAATACCACAGCTGTCAGCTCCAGATCGCGGGTAGGGTAGTTCACTTAGTGAATCTTTAACTGTCAGGAGGCATATTCTATGACTTTGCCTCGTTGCACCAAGATGCACCCAACCCTTGATAAGAAGCATTGAAATAGACAACTAAGTCTTCATTTTCTGCTAGCGTCAACACAGAAGCTTGTGTTAACCTTTTCTTTAGCTCAACGAACGTGTTCTCCCGACTTTCACACCACTCAACCTTCACATCTTTCCTTGTCAATTTTGTCAGTGGCGAGGAAATTTTGGAAAATTCCTTGATAAACCTCCTATAATAACCCACCAATTCAAGGAAGCTTTGGATTTTCGATGGCGTCTTTGGCGAACTCATACAAAACTCCTTTAACGAATGCTCTTTTAAACACAAGACTTCACTATCTCTTGCCATTAAGCAAGACTCCTATCTGGCTTGCAACACATTCAAGACTCCTGCCGCTTGCCATTATGCAAGACTTCTATGTCGAGGCTTGAAATACCTCAAGACCTCTATTCTTGCAAGACGTCTTTAGCATACTTTAACCTCTTACAGTTATGCTTTAATATGTAATTACTCTTGAATTATTATTCAAGTTCTTTCACATTTCACATGTGAGTTGTACTAAGATTACTTTACTCTTTAACTATAGTAATACGTATAACTTTCATTCTTTTTTTCTTTAGTAATAAGTTCTTTGATTATTACTATCCGAGGGTATCTATACACTATTTAACTATAAACCTTCAGGAATTCATCTATATAAGAACTGTAGTTCGAGTGATAACTCACTGAGTAGAAACTTGGGTTCGCGCAAGAATCTTATCACATGAACATTATATCTCGGGCGAGAACTCATCACATGAACACTAAACCTTGCATGAGAACTCATCACACGAGAACTATCCAAGGCGCAATAACTTGCCTTACAAGTTTCACTCTTCACGCAAGAACTATGGAGAATAACCGTCTTATGCGAGAACTAAACCATTCACACGAGAACTATGCAGCTGTTCGAAACTTCAAACCCAAGTTATTGATTTAGGACAATTTTACCTCCTCAAACACGTTCTATAACAATCAAAATTATTATACTCTATCAAAACATTCAATAAGGTATGCATATTAGCCCTAAATCATGGAAAACATATAAAAAGAGGGGTCTAGAACTCACCTTATGATATTTGCACAAGAACAACACTAAATAGAGAGCTTTTCGATCAGGAACTACATAATCATGCACTAATATCCTTACCAATAATTCATAAAGGCATAAATACACCGAACATCATCGAATACATACCTTAAACACCACTTGCACTACTTTTCTCTCTAACCTTTCGCCTCTCTCTCTAAGCACAACAGATGAACTTTTCGTGTGAAGTGGAGACAAATGGGTGCTCTAGCCTATTTATAAGGTCTCCCATCCTTCGCACGTATTCTCGTGTGAAAACTCGTATTCACACGAGAACCTCTTTTCCACGTGAGAACTTTAGTATTCTTTTGAAAAATTCAGGGTGTTACAGATTTAGTGTGTGAAGTTGCAAGATTACTTCACAAGGCATGTGGTGATTGGTCTAATGTGTAGCTAGGTTGCATGATAGTAGCTTAGGTAGTTATCATATGAGGAAATGGAAGAAATTATTTATTTGATGATTTGAAAATGTACTATCGATTGTATTATGTATTCGTATATGATGTATGGTAGGTTTTTCTTGTAGGGAAACTAGTTTGAGTTTAGAACTCATTATGTGTGATACGTGAATGTCTTGAACTAAACGCATGAATGTTAGATTTGTTAACTATAAACAAAAATGATTTCACTTAACATGTACCAACGGGTCAAACGGTCTAATTGGGTTAAACTTGTCAACTGGGTCAAACTTGGTTAACATTTCTAAAACACATGAATCAATGGGATTGATTGGACACCTAGGGTTTTATGAACCAACCCCTCCTGCACGTAATTATGTACTCATATGTTTTAGGTAACATGTGACGGGTTGTTTCATAATCTAGCATTATTCAATTGTTTCTGCATACGTCTAAAGTGAGTTCACTGCCCCACTTTATCCTACTTTATTTAGGGGAGGAAGCATACTTAAAATGCTTTACATTGTAAGTTTGAGTGTTGAATGTTACATAGTGTAATTTTACCATTGAAAGCCTTTACTCTTTTGGATCATTAATTAAGGTTACTTAGTTGGAAATATTGAGTAGTACTACTGGTATTGACAAACCTCACTCGTACGACTAGAGGTCAAGCGGGTGCAATATTGTTCTAGACAACAAACACATTGTCATGACTTGGTAAGTCATGATGGAAGGCAAACAAATGGACATCGTCAGCTTCGATTGCAAAAACACTATTGTTTATGCTTATGTTATAGATTAACTATCTATTTTAATACACTTTGCTTATGTTACAATAACTTAAATGTTTTTATTTGTTTACAAACTCATAAGCTCACCAACCCCACGTTGACACTTTATTATGTATTTCTTAGATTGCTAATCACAAGTGCATTAGGAGCACAACATGGTCACATGACATTCAAATGTTTTCACAACGTTAACTATAACTTGCATTAAACTTTTGAGTTTTGGGCGCGTGTCTTAGTGCATTTATAGTTACATTAATTGTTTTTTGAATATTTTGATTTACGCTTCCGCAATGTTTAAATTTTAAACTCTAATGGTTGTTTTGAAAACTCATATTGTGGGTGTTCAGAGTAACTAATGACTAAGATCATGGTTTGTTTACACGCCTCGCAATAAAACTCTACAAGTGGATTTTGAGGGTGTGACGTTCTCTCCATGGCTAGAGCACATTGGCGGTGTCGAGTGACGACGGTTATGACTGTGGCCTCTTATCTCTCTAGAAAAGTGTGAAAACACTCAAATCAAGCCAAATCAACTAGTGATGTCGCCACGTTTGTTATAGGGGCTTATAGGATTTGGATTCAGATTTGACACCCTCTCACCTAGCCATCACCGTTAACGATGACGAGCGACGACAAGGCTAGATACAAGGGCGACTTTGTGCTAAATTTTTTAATGTATACATTCAATCTTCTATTTGAATAATTAAGTTACCCTATATGTAATCAAGAATACTCTTCTCTAGTAAATCTGTTAAATCATTTTTAACTTTCTTTCTGAATGGGTTTGGCCTATATTAAATATCACTTTATTGTATTAGGCCTAACAAATTAACCATATCACATTTATGATAGTCGATGACTCGATGCCCATGCTATCGACAAACACATGTGGTGTAAGGCCCCCTTCCTAAGGGACCTCACAATTGGATTTAGACATCACACCCATAACTTTTTGGTAAGAATAAGCGGGCCAACGCTTATTCTTCAATAGGAAACCACTTTTGAGGATTCTACATACCGATTTTGTTGAAGTTTTTACTTTCTTATGACTGTTCGAGTTGGATCTCGGGTATAGGATTGGGTTAAGTCTCAAGATTGGGTGTTGGGTTGACTTCATATTGGTTGGCATGATATGTTGGTAGTATAGTTAGTTCCATTCATCAAACTGCATTTGCAGCGGTGTGAAACTGGAGTTTGGGTCGTATTGCGTGGGTGAAAAAACTGACATAACAAATTGTGGTTGTTCTGGTTATTTGGATTTTTTTTGGAAAAGTATTGACTGTAATTCTAAAAGGTTATTATTGTATATATTGGTGTGTATAAATTAGTTACAAATTAAATATTTTTTCTTTTTTCTGTATGCTAATGGTTACATTTAATATAAGTTAGAGGGGAGCTCGCACGATGCTACGGTAGATAAAATGTAAATTTTTTTTTATAAAAATATAGCAATATCATACTCAAATTTAAGAAAATACAATACTTGTTTTTGTGATGTAATTTTTTTAATATATATTAACGTACAAAAAAGTTATAGCTATTTACAAATCACAGGGGAAGTAAAAGTTATATATGGCAATCCATACCCAAACTATAAAAATATAGCAATATCATACTCAAATTTAAAAAAATACAATACTTGTTTTTGTGATGTAATTTTTTTAATATATATTAACGTACAAAAAAGTTATAGCCACAAACAAAAATTAAAAAAAATATTATATATGGCAATCCATACCCAAACTAAAAAGAAGACAAAACTTGTGTTTATGATGTAATTTTAGTTTAAAATTATTTACGTATAAAAAGTTATAGTCATTTATAAATCACCGGGGAACTTGGTTGACAACTTTTGGTTTCTTGTTTTAATATTTTAGCTTTAAATGATTTTACCATATGTTTTAAAAGTTGTAATTACTAAAACTCTTAAAATTATATAATATTATTTTCCGTTGTCCTCATATATATATATATATATATATATATATATATATATATATATATATATATATATATATATATATATATATATATAATAGAAAACCATGTTTACAATTAGAAATCATAAAAACCACCTCTAACCAATCAAATAATTTATAAATTATTTATTTTTTAATTCTTTAAGTTGTATTTGAGTAAACTTAAACTTATTTTTTGAGGTCATTATATATTTTTAAATTTAAAACTCAAGGAACGAAGAAAATGATGAAACGAGTTACGTATACGTAACTTGTATGAGTTACGCATGCGTAAATTGTAGGAGTTACGTATGCGTAAATTGTAGGAGTTATGTATACGTAACTTGTATGAGTTACATATACGTAACTCATAGTTGTACACTTGGTAATATGTATTTACATGTACTTAATCCTTGGTCCAAACCAATTTGAGTAGGTTCGGTTAACTAAGCCACCAAACAGGTTCCCAAACCGAATCGATTTCAGAAAACCCGGTTTCTACCACCCATAAAGAAACCGGTTTAGTTCCAACCCGAACCAGTTTGAGAAATAAGAACCGGTTTGCCCACCTCTACTAGAAACTGTCCTTCAAGGTGGTACCGATATCCAATTCGAATACTATATTGAAGATGAATGATGGGTGGCTATTGCTGCATAAAGAGTTTGACAATTATAGAGATCAACTAAAAAGAACATGTAACTTTTACAAATAAAGGATCAAATCTGTTTTATCATCAAGGATAGGGGATTACAATTTAAATCGTCATGGCTTGCAAGTGGAGAAGTCAAGATGTAACTTGCACTTGTCTTTTTTCGATCTTGCCACGCGAAGCCGTAAAGAATCCCAAAACTTGACCTCATTTTTTATCGGAAATTGACGAACGAAACTGATAACAACCAAATCGGTAGTTTTATATATTATAAAAGCTGGCAGCCTTGGGCTACACTCACTTTGGATACTATTCACATGTTACATAGTTTTAGGCTTCGTATACAATCGTGTTATGTGTGTTTTTATTATGCAAAGCTATGTATGTTATTAAATATCAACATCCCCTGTAGGTTCACAACAATGTTAGTTTTGTTTTCACGGTTTCACGTTAGTTTTGTTATCACGGTTTTGAACCTTATATAAACTATTGAATGGTATCAACAACATCTAGGTTCGTGTTTCTTATATAATATTGCGTATGCTATTAACGTCATTTTCAACATGCAAATCCTCTAACGTTTGGACGTTACTTCTCTCATGGCTTTATCCCTGACAAAACACAAGATCAAAATACTAGTTTGGTAATTGAAAACGAATAGTGTGTGAATATCTTATCTAAGTTTTTACTAGTTTATGTTTTGGATTGGATAATCGATAACCAGGGAGAAGCAAAACTCTTTTTTTTTCTTATCTTCTTGGAATTGATCACTAGAATTTCTTATCGTATGCCAACCGCTTCATCGTTTAGGATTTTGCATATCGATAAATATGCTATTTTAATAAATGGTACAGTAGAATAATTGTACGAATCTCAAAAGTATATATTATTTTCTTCGTATTGGAAATTGATCCCGAGTCTTCGTTATAAAGAAGTCGATAACGCCTGCCTTTTCCCTAACATCTATTCAAACCAAATCATATTTTTTTTTGACAAACCGGCCGGATGTAACACCATATGTAATGATTAATGTTGTTTAATCGGTATTTCTGTCATATAAGTACTAACTTATCATCATTCTTTTAAAAAAAGATGAGTAATGGTTAATACCTCTTAAATTATTAACCAATTATAAGATTTATGAGAAGTTATGACGTTATGGTAAAAACGCCTCCACCTATAAAGCCCCTATAATGCCCACAGGGGTGGTGTAAGGGCGTTTTAAAATGCTATCGACCCTTTAATGCTCTTTGTAATGCCCATTACGTTTGGTCTAATAATGCAAACGATTAGATGATGAATATTAGAATATCATAAAAGTGAATATTGAAAATGATATGGTAATATCAATGCTGACAATGTTTATCTCATAACCCGTTCAATTCATTACTATATCACAACGCTAACAGTGCTCGCTATAGCTTGTGTTTTCAAAATATTTATGTTGAGATGTTGACACAAATAAAAAGTTAAAAAAATAGCCATGAATTCCTTTTTCTTAAGAAAAAGGTTAACGACGGAAATTACAACATAAAATAAAATTATTAGAAAATGAAACAAGTTTAAAACGTAAATTATACATGCTATGATAGCTAAAAATGAAAAAAAAAAATTAAATAATTTCAGTGTTTATCCATTTGATTTTCACATACATAATTACTAGTGTGTCAATCCGTGCTTTGCCGCGGGTTGTTAAAATTTATAACACTTGATTTGATTACTTGTACATTAGTATTTAATCCGTAGATATATATAAAAATTATATTGACAACTCTGTTTTGGAAAAAAAATCATGTCGAAACATTGATATAATTTAGCATATCATAACGAAAAATTTAGATTTTATAAACCATCATATTTTTATGATTATAAGATAAAAACGATATAAGATTCGGAATCTTAAAGCAGTTTTGAGAGCTTGTATATTTTTAGTTTGATGACTTGTATACTATTACACATTATTACTTATTACTAATTTTTTTATTTTGTAAATAACTATTATAATTACTTTAAATACTATTATTATTATTATTATTATTATTATTATTATTATTATTATTATTATTATTATTATTATTATTGTTATTATTATTAATGTTATTGTTATTATTATTATTATTAAATTCAATGAATTCATATGGATTAAAAAGTTTTAATAAAAATTCACCATAATATTAACATATTAACCCTATAGGTGTCTCAAAGTCAAGATAAAATTATTATTTTGACGTCTTAAAATGCTTTATAAATAGTATAAATAATGTAGATATTCATTATTGCTTTTTATATGTTATGTATAATGAATTGGCTCGCGTGATGCACGGGGACTACTGAATTTTTTTTCCGACCAATCTTAAATACTGATTATATTATTATTATTATTATTATTATTATTATTATTATTATTATTATTATTATTATAACTTTGTAATATTTGGTAAATAATATTTATTTAATAATATAATACTTAATTTAAATAGTAAAAATATAAATAAAAAATATAAATATAATGTTAATTTAAATTATTATAAATAAAGTAATACTTAATATAGTAATTTAATCATATGCATTAAGTCATGTATTAATTATAATAAGTTTATTAAATGAGGATAATTTAGGAACAGTTGCATAAAATACTTACCCCATATGCTTAAATAGTTGTTCTAGATGCTTTATAAAAATAGAAAATTATCAATCTATCCATGAGTTTTGTATTATATAATAGTATATATATATATATATATATATATATATATATATATATATATATATATATATATATATATATGTTTGCAATGAGATTGGAAGGCATAAAAGAATTAATCAAAAAGTTAACTTGAATTGCTGTCTGTTCATCTCTGTTGTTCTTAAAGGCTAAGTCATTTAACGGGAATCTATCGAAAGATCGACTATCTCAGTCCTTAACAAAAAAAAGTCTGATTTTTTTGGTTTCCCTTCGAACAAACTCTTAAAAATATTTAATTTTCATTATTAACGACTTATTAGTCATACTTTTAGAAATGCCTCGAATACTTTCCTTGTGCACTAATTGAGATGTCGAGAATTTAGACCGAGTATATTAACCTAGAAAATACAAAAATAATATTAGTTATATATACTTATATGATTTCTTTTGACATAAACTCGTTTTTACATATTATTGCTATGCATGATAATGACCAGACCTCCATCCATACAGTGCACTATTGATATGGGTACGGCAAAACTATTATCGAAATCAATATTTTCCGGACGTGCTATATTTATATACACCACATTAGATATCTATGTGTTACCAAAATTGAAATAAAAAAATTATATAATAGATTATATATAGGTATAATCTAATATATGTTATAGACAACATATCAATAAAATTATTATATATAACAAACATATTTAAGGTATAAAAACAATATAAATAAAAATTTATTATTCATAAATATACATAAACCATTTCATGTATCTTTTTAAAATATTTTAGTTTTAACAATGATTAGCTACAATAAGCTATATTTTAACAAAATTAAGTCTTATTAAGTATTTTTAATAAAATATTATTTATTTTTAGAAAGAAATTATCTTGATTAATTATTATAGTACTAAATGAGAGTTATTGTGAAAACCTCTTTAAGTCAAGATTTTTACAAAAATTATAAATTAATTGTGGTGGTGACACATTGACAATCACAGATGAAACCTAGGTGAAAATGACATGTGCATGCTGTCACACCCCGTTGACCGGGACTAGTTGTAACTGACTGATATCAACACAATGCAGTGGAAAATAACATTATTTAAATAATTTTCATCCCCTACGTGGCATTCATGATAATACAAATACTAGTTAAATATTGTCTAATCACAAATACATAAGTTTAAGTAAATTGTATCAAAAGTTAACAATTAAATAGGGTGGTGGCTAAACTCCAAATTGTCTGACTAAGTCAACTCCTATCCATGATCACTTGGTAAAATCATTATTCTCCTGAAATACACACCCAAAATACGACAACATAATGTTGGTGAGCTAATGAGTTTATGACACAAGACTTATCCCAATTCATAAAATAAGATAACAACGGTAATGGTTCACAAAAGAAAGTATCACAATCAAACTTGGACCCGGGTGACCCTTCCGAGTGCTAGAACATCCCTCAACCCATACCCCTTATTGTTATGGGCTTAAGTGTGCCTTGCTAAGCACATATAATCTGCACTAATTTGTGACACAACGATTATTAAATCTCAATGGGGGGTTCCCTATCCTAAGGGCCCATTGTGTGCGGGGGATTCCCCAAATAGTACTATCCACAAACTTCGCGGCTCCTAATGGAGTTAATGATTGTGCTCAGGTCTGAGGACAAGATCAATAACCATTGCACCATAATAATTATTCACAAGAGTGTGTCCACCCCAAAACAGTTTAAGTAAAAAAATTATGAGACTTACGTTAGCTTGCTTCTTGAAGTGGATGTTCAAGATCTAGTGCTCTACCGATCGGCAAGGTTCCTAGGTTCATTTCATATGAATTAATTTTATCTTAATCAGTTATCTAAGCCCAATCCCTCTAGTTTAGGTTTATCCTACCCGATTAGGCGATTACATTACGTATGTGCAATTTAATTCAAATCTTGAAGTCTTGGAGTCTTAATGTGGTCTTTGATTATATTGGGTTATTACATCATGATTTCAGATTATAATAGTGCTTATGAGTAATATTTGGTTCTAAAACAGTAAGGTTTCTTTAGTTGGCAAGTTTAGTCTCTCAACTTTGCTAAATTGACACTTTCAACCCTAAAGTCTGGAATTTGGTACTTATACTAATTATAGTGACTTTTATTGTTTTAAGTGATTTGAGTTACCGAAAATAATTAATATTTATGTCTCTTGGTCTTTCTTAACGGGTTCTAGGGCTTGTTTTAGGTTAGGCGTTTTGTGAAAGAGGAATTTAGGGTTTTCATAATTAAGGTTGTTGAGCGGTCCAAATAATGTTTACTTTTAGTTATAACTTATTTAGAGTGTTATTTAGCCCCTATAATATTATGTTTTTTTTCATAGGGTTGAAGAGTTGATTATTGAGTTTTTAAACGCGTATCGGGTCGCGTTTCAGGCGTGTTATATATCGTATTTTTAAGGTTAATGGTTTTATTAAGTTTTAAGTTGTTCTTTAAGTTTGTGGGTCACAAATTACTGAAAAATATCAATTTTTTTAGTTTAACAATTTTTATGTATTTTATTATTATTTTATTTTTGTGAGGCGTTAACTAGCTTATATTATCGGTAAAATTTATATAAATTCTTAAAAAATTCTATAAATGGTAATATTTAGTTGCTAATTTATTTTTATCATTATTAGTCCATTAGCTACTATAGTTTCATTATTTGGAGGTGTTTTATTGATTTTTCTATTTTAGCGTTCTAGTCTTGGTTTTAAACGGGTTTTGGTTTTGGGTTGACTTGGTCAAGATTTGGTCATTTAATACTTAAATATACTCAGAATACCTTTTTGGTTCTAGAGGTTTCTTGTTTTTAGCTTAAGGACTTGTTTTTATGTATTTTTATCATTTTAACATAAATAACTTTTATATTTTCGTTTTTCAAGTAAATAAACTCTATAAATTACGAAATTTAATTTCTAGACATTTTTTATCATTATGAGTCCATTGAAAGTTTGTACATTTGGATTTTATGCATATTTGGTATTTCCGTTAATTTACCGGTTAGTTTCGTTAAGTGTCCGTTAAGTCTCGGTTTTGAATTACTAAACATTCTAACCTGATTTTTCGTCCTTCCCAAATATTTTATTTTAAAAATATATTCTAAATAACCCCTTTATTTTAGTACTTAGGCCCCCTTCCTATTTTCTTCTATTTTTCTCAAAAATACTTGTTTTTAAAATTTTGTATTATTCATAAAATGTGAAATGCATAAGTTTTAGTTATGAAACTTTATTTATAACATGAGATGGTTTCAGTAAACTTCCAGTAGCATTTAGATCATAATTTTTGGACTTTAATAGTACACTTTTGTATTTTCATGAAAACCAGGTTTTCAGGTGTGTTAAACTTATCAAAACCGTGCTTGTGATCAAATAAAGTTTTGTGAAAGATTTTGTATCTTTTAGTTACTTTGTAAGGTTTCATAAGGAGTTGGGGGTGTTATGAGGTTAGTCGCGTCACTAACGTGACGAAACGTGATGTTTCACGCGTTTTCGGGTAGTAACTAGTTACCTTGTCGTGAGAAGAGGGTGAGATGAGTGTGTGGGCTATTGAATGAGATTGGAATAATAAGAGAAGTCTGCTCAAAATGGTGGGTTATTTCAGGTTACAAGATCAATGAAATGGAAGATGTGAACTTGAAGGCGTGTATGTGTGTGTGTTCAAGTGATGTTTATCTTAACTTGTTGGGGTTGATGGTGCTCGAGTTTACGCTACTCCTTGGCTTCAAAATGGCTAGATTTTTAGGCTTAATGAGTTCAACAGAGTAAGAGGAAGTTAAGAGTGTTTAGAGGGGATTGTAATATGAAATGATTGTGGAGGTGGTGGTATAGCTGGGGTTTGGCCGAGAGGGTGTTGGGGAGGGGGGAATGGGTCCCACTTTCTTGATCAACACAAGATCATGCCTAGATCTAAGCAAGATTTTAGTCAATTTGTTAAGTTTTCAAGATATAGCAAGATTATGGGTTCATCTATGCCATGTAAGGGTTTTGATTGGGTTGGAGGTGAGGTAAGTTGTAGATCTACTAGGTGAAATCTCCAGGATTTGCAAGACATAAGCTATAAAGCTTGCTTGTTAGGTGAGGGATAATGTGTATATATATCTCGTACGTATGCATGCATCTGTACATTCATGGGAGGGTGTCTTGTTTGACATATGTATGTGTATGTATGTGTGTGTACCATATGTATGTATATATATGTATGTGCATGTGTGTCATGTGTTTATTTATATATGTATATATATACGGGTGTGTGGGTATGCATCCGTATGTATGCATGGGTGCATGTATATATACGAGTGTGTGTGCTTACATGTGTATGAAGTTAAGGTGGTAGTAGGCATACATATTAATAATGGTGGTATTAGTAATATTGCTAGTTTTATTTTATTAGATGGTTTGTTCAATAGTTTTAAATAATTAAGGGTAGTAACATATATTATTTAGTGTTTGGTTGATGGAAGAAGCTTTTATAAATTTTTATATGTTTTTACTTTTAAACTTATGGATTTACTATTTATTATTTAACTTCAATATCCAAGACTTTATGATCAATTTTTCTAAATGTTCTTATTAGTTTTATAAAGTTCTTATCTTGCAAGTGTTTTTATATTTTTAGTTATATTTAAGGCTTTTATAAATTGTACTCCTTATTTATTATTTACTATTTAGTTTTGGTAATTCACACGATTGGGTTCATACATTTTCTTTAATTAGTTGCCCAATATACGGATTTTATTAATTTGTTCATTTGATCATACCAAATTTTGATTGCTAAACAATAAGGTTTATCTATAATCACTTGATGCTTAAAGGTCTAAATGTCACTAATTTTGCTAAGGCATCGGGCCCATGGCCCATCAGTGTCAGTAGATCATGGACAATATCATAATGTGGCCCAATAGCCTATTAGGGTTTTGTGGGTCAAGCCCATTTAGCTTTGTGACCCAATAGCCCATTTAAAGTATGATAGGACCAAGCCCATTGTGGTGTGTGTACTTATGGTTCAGAGTCCAATCGTGTTGGGCCTAATTCATGGGCCACTAGGGTGATCATTGTATGGCCCGTTAAGGTTTCAAAAAATTTTTCCGGGCCCAAACTCTGGGTTGTCACATCCTCCCCTACTTACAGAAATTTCGTCCTCGAAATTTGCTTAAGGCTATTCTATCATGTCCTGCACTAAGCCTAGCAACACCATGAGTTTAGTTATCAAAGCTCTTAGAGTGTAATATTTGGTTACTATATATATGTAGTCAATTTATTGCGATTCCGGGTTAGGGGTTTTACCGACTTTCTCTTGAATTTCGTTGTTAAGGGTTTTGGGCTTGAATAGGTGTGGGTACTTAATTTTAATTTCGCTTTCTGGTTCCCAAGTGAACTCAGGACATTGTCGTGAGTTCCAGTTGACCTTCACAATTAGAATCTTGCCACGTCTAAGTTTCTTTTCTTGTCGCCCCATTATTTCGAGTGGTTCTTCAACAAATTGAAGCTTGTCGTTAACTTGCACTTCTGTGTAAGGCACTATTAGGTTCTCATCAGATATACACTTTTTGAGATTCGAAACATGAAACATGTCGTGTATTCCTCCTAATTCTTCTGGTAGTTCTAACTTATATGCAAACGGGTCCGATTCTTTCAAGAATTTTGAAGGGTCCAATGTACCCCGGGCTTAATTTCCCTCGCTTTCTAAATCTGATTAACCCTTTCCATGGGGACACCTTTAGCATCACCCGATCTCCTACTTGGAAATCCAGGGATTTTGCATCGGTTATTTGCATAGCTCTTCTGTCGATCTCTCGCTGCAGCTAGACGTTCTCGAATTCGTTGGATCTTATTGATGGTTTCTTGTACGATTTCTGGACCAGCCAGCTAGCTTTCTCCTACTTCAGCCCAACAAACTGGGGACCGACACTTGCACCCATAAAGTGCCTCGAAGGGTACAGCTCTTATGCTTGCGTGGTACTGTTATTATAGGAAAATTCAGCTAGTGGCAAGTGGGTGTCCCAATTTCCACCAAAGTCTATCACACAAGCCCTCAACATGTCTTCGACGGTCTGAATCGTCCTTTTGCTCTGACCATCGGTCTGAGGGTGGTAGGCGGTGCTTAAGTCTATGTGTGTTCCCAAAGCCTACGGAAATGATTGCCAGAATCGGGAGGTGAATCGGCTATCACGATTTGAGATAATTGACAAGGGTACTCCATGTCAAGACACGACTTCATCGACATATATCTTAGCCAGTTTTCCATTTTGTAGTCTTCCCTTATTGCCAGGAAGTGTGTCGAATTGGTCAGTCGGTCCACTATTACCCATATAGCGTCGTGCCCTCTTAGGGTTCGAAGAATCTTTGTAACAAAATCCATGGTAATCCTTTCCTATTTCCCTTTCGGTATCTCTGGCTGTTGGAGCAATCTAGATGGCTTTTGATACTCTGCTTTCACCTTGGATCTAGTCAAACACTTTCCCATATAGGTGGCTATCTTTCTTTTCATACCCGGCCACCAGTAATTTATCTTTAGATCCTTATACATCTTGTCACTTCTAGGGTGAATGGAATACTTTGGTTTGTGGGCTTCATCTAAAATGGTGTCTCTTAACCACCTAGAATCGGGATCCATGTCCTTCCATTCATCCTTATTATCCTATCATATTGGGTGTCTAGTTGTTTCTCCATTCCTTTTAATCCTTCTTTCTCATAGTTCTCTTCATTTAGGGCCTCCCCTTGTGTTCTTCGTATCAGGTCCCTCAGATCGATTTGTACCTTCATTCGCAAGGCACGAACCCTATGCAGTTTGGCCCTCTCTTTCTTGCTTAAAGCGTTGGAAACTACGTTCGCTTTTCCGGGGTGGTATCAGATTTCACAATCATAGTCGTTAAGCAATTCCGCTCATCTTCTTTGTCGCATGTTTAACATCTTCTGATTAAAGATGTTTTATAGGCCTTAGTGATCGGTGAAGATCACGCACTTCGTACTATACAGGTAATGTCTCCAGATCTTAAGTGCAAACACCACGACTCCCAACTCCAAGTCGTGTAGTGTAATTCTGCTCGTACACTTTTAATTGTTGTGATGCGTACGCTATCACCTTACCTCTTTGCATCAGGACACAATCGAGTCCTTGGTGTGAGGCATCATAATACACTGTGACATCGTCTGTTCCCTCTGGTAGGGATAGGATTGGTGCACTATATAACTTCTACTTTAGGGTTTCAAAAGCTTCCTGTTGTTTTGCTTCCCATTTGAACTTGGTGTTCTTCTGGGCAAGGTACGTCAACGGTTTGGAAATTTTCAAGAAGTTCTCTATAAATCTTCGGTAGTAACCAGCCAACCCTAGAAACTTTCGCACCTCAGTGGGGGTCTTGGGTGGTTTCCACTTCTTAATGGACTCAATCTTTATGGGGTCGACTTGAATTCCTTTCTCGCTTACTATATGGCCCAGAAATTATACCTCTCACATCCAGAACTCATATTTTGAAAACTTGGCGTATAACTGCTTAGTTCGGAGTAACTATAAAATCAACCTCAGATGTTGTTTGTGTTCTGCCTTGGTCTTGGAGTATACCAGAATATCATCTATGAAAACTATCATGAATTTGTCTAGGTATGGTTTACACACTCTATTCATGACATCCATGAATACTGCAGGTGCATTAGTTAAACCAAAGGGCATCACTAGGAACTCGTAGTGCCTGTACCTAGTTCTAAATGCGGTTTTTGGTACATCTTCCTCCTTTATTCATAACTGGTGATACCCTGACCTCAGGTCTATCTTGGAGTAGTATCGTGACCCTTGGAGTTGATCAAATAAGTCATCAATCCTTGGAATTGGGTATCGATTTTTTATTGTGACTTTATTTAACCCTCGGTAGTCAATGCACATTCTTACAATTCCATCATTCTTTATGGCAAATAGGACCGGAGCTCCCCATGGCGGGAAGCTTGGCCTAATGAACACTTTGTCCATAATTTCTTGCAGTTGTACCATCAACTCTTGCATCTCCAAAGGAGCTAGCCTATAAGGCGATTTAGCTGCTGGTGCAGCTCCTGGTATTAGATCGATGCGAAACTCAACCTTCTTGTGTGGAGGGAGTCCTGGCAGTTTATCGGGAAATACGTCTACGAATTTTGATACTACGGGGACGTCCTCAAGTCGTTTCTCCTCTTCAGTAGTCATTACATAGGTGAAGTATGCAATGCACCCATTTCGCAAGCACTTGTTAGCTTTTATACATGAAATGATGTTCATGCCTTGCCTTGGCCTCTCACCATATATCACAAGGGTTTCTCCTTCAGGTAGGGAAATCTTTAATCATTTCTTGTCGCATATAATCTCCGCCCTATTCTTTGTCAGCCAATCCATACCTACCACTATGTCAAACCCTCATAGTTTTACTGGTATTAAGTCTATTGGGAATTCAAGCTTATCTAAATCTATCGTGAACCCAACGATTGTCTCATCGGCTTTGACTAGCGTTCCATTAGGTAATTCTATGGTATACATGTCGGCTAGCCTAGAGGAGTCTAGTTCGATTCTTGGTCTAAAGTTCGTAGAAACAAAGCTTCTATTGGCCCTGGTGTCAAATAGTACATAAGCATAATGATTGTTTACTAGGAACGTACCAGTCATGACTTCGGGCTCCTCCCTAGCAACCTCTGCATTCATCACAAATGCTTTCCCCTTAGGGCATCCTACCGCTGGTTTCTTAGCTTTTAGTTTGGGGCAGTCAAGGAGGATGTGCCCTACTTCGCCACACTCATGGCACCTCACATGTCCTGTAGTTGCAGACTTACATTCCTTTGCAAAATGACCTGGTTTGTTGCATTTGTAGCACACAGTGGTCTTGCCCTCTTTTACCTGCTGTTTAACCGCCATCCTTACCCTACATTGCCTTATATGATGAAGTCCATACTTTCCACAAACTGGTTGCTTCCCTAAGTAGGGTTTCTTTTCTCCTTGCTGTCGATTAACTACACTCTTCCCACTTGAACTTCCACGCATAGATTGAAAGTTCTCCTATTTTCGCTTAACTCCGGCATTCTCCACTTCTTTCACTACCTCGCATCTCACCACTTCATCATTTAATGTTGTTGAAATCTCTACTATTTCCTGAAATGTCCTTGGCTTGGCTGCTTTCACCATTCCTCTAATCTTTGGGGTTAAACCCCACACATACCTACCGATCTTCTTGGATTCAGGAGTCACCCAATGCGGTACCAGTAATGACAGTTCATTAAATCGGTTGGTGTATTCCAAGTGTGATGTGCCCTTCATCTCCAAACTCAAGAACTCAGCCTCCATATTTTCAATCTTATTAATCGGACAATAATGTTCCACCATCACACTCTTGAACTCTTCCCATCTCATACGATTCACCGCGTTTCTCCCTCAGGTTTGTAACAAGGTGTTCTACCAGTTCAAAGCTCTATTCTTGAGAGAGTGTATGGCAAACCTTACCTTGTTCACCTCTGCACAATCACTTATATCCAATACTGCCTCCATCTCCTCTAACCATCTAATGGTTCCTATCACGCCTTCATTTCCATAGTAGTCTCTCGGTTTGCATGCCATGAACGCCTTGTAGTTACAACCAGTTCGCACACGTGCTTCTTCTTGTTCCTCTTCGTTGTTGTTTCCATGGGTGTTATTGTTGTTATCTTCATTCTCATCTCCCACGTGAGGTGTCTCATGGTTACGCTCGGCGTTGACATGGGAGGTGATAGCGGGAAGGGCGTTACTAATGGCTTCAACAATTAGTTGTTGTAATCTAGATTATTAGTCGGTGTTAGGGTTATTATTGGTGTGGTGGGTATTGTCGATAATTTCCGTGGTGGTTTCTTCTTGTCGGTTGGTACGATCTCCCAATCGGGTGGTGTCACCACCTGTAGCATTTGGAGCACGTCCTCGTCCTCTTCCCCTCGGCATGGCTAAAATAAACATTTTATATAGTTCTAAACTCAAGTTTTATATATATAAAGTTATCATAGCATCAAACCAATCATGTCTTCACATTATGCAAGTTAAGGGATCCATAACATCACATCAAACAACCATAAATAGTCTTAACCATAGCAAAACCCGCTATGAGTACAAAGTTTTAAATAAGTCCAAAGTACAATTGAGTGTGACATGAGTAAACATTCACCCATATCCTACAGAATACATAGTTCAACCAAAAGTCAAAAAATACATATTAAAATAAATAAGACATCAATGATGGCGGCAGCGGTGGTAACAAGCCCATAGGTTGAGCACACGCTTATGTGCAGCACGAAAAAGCTTCCTCCTCATCTTTGCTACTAGGGACACAGCCTCGTCCCTCTCCTCCTTTAGGGTGTCATAGTGCTAGTGCTGGTGACATACCTCTTCCATGGTGTAGTCTCTCGTCAGTGGACCTGAATGATATAGTGGCGGGTCGGCGAGCACCTGATGAGACGCGCTAGAGTGGCGTGCCGACTCGGCGTACGGGTTGGTATAGTACATCGACGGGCCCAAACGAAAACTATGACACGTTGCCGCGTCACGTCCATAGGGTCCAGTTGGGTATAGTGAGGCTGACTGTGGTGGTGGTAGCAACAATGGTACGACTGGCTGTGGCGGTGCCCCGGTCAGTCCTGTAACCAGGTTACCCCATTCCTGCTGGAATCTATGGATGGGTCAGACGGGCAGTCGTGCGGTTTGCCTCGCATTAGGTGCCACGTCCTCATCCCCATCAGGTCGTATAGAACTGATCGGATGGTCGCTGACGATCCGGATGTGTCTTCCGAAGTGTCGGACTCCTCCATTTCCCAATCCTGTTTAGCATCGGGCATCATGTACTTGTAGGGGTCTTCGGGTACCAACTAGGGTCCGCATACTCTGGCCCAAGAGGGGCATACTCCCTAGTCTCATGAGATTGGGGGCGTCTCAAGGGTCTCGCACCCACATCTGGTACAAACGTGGGTGGTGGGATGGTGGTCTGGTAGCAGTGCGGAGGTGAGACATCGAGTGAGTCATTGATATAAATGGTCTTTCCTTTGTTATGGTTTCCTGCCGTCTAATGAACAAACAATGTAAATTGCAACGTGAATATTATATATATAATCAAAACCAAAAATTAAAACTAGAAATTATACAAAATTTAAAGAATGTATGCAATGTTAGAAATTTCCCTTAGGTCATAGCTTGGGGGGGGGGGTCTACTTCATAGTTTTTCCTAGGTCCTAATGTGCGGTTAAAGCCTAGGTATCTTATGGTAAGAACCTAATTCGCTGTAACCATTGGCTCTTATACCAATCTGTCACACCCCGTTGATCGGGACTAGCTGTGACTGAATGATATCAACACAATGCAGCGAAAAATAACGTTCTTTAAATAATTTTCACCCAAACATCCATTGCCTATGTGGCATTCATGATAATGTAAATACTAGTTAAATCTTGTCTAATAAAAAATACATAAGTTTAAGTCAATTGTCTCAAAAGTTAAAAATTAAATAGGGTGGTGGCTAAACTCCAAATTGTCTGTCTAAGTCAACTCTTATCCATGATCACTTGGTAAAATCATTCTTCACCTGAAATACATACCCAAAATACGTCAAGATAATATTAGTAAGCTCATAATTTTATGACACATGACTTATCACAATTCATAAAATAAGATAACAATGGTAATGGTGCATAAAAGAAAGTATCACAATCAAACTTGGACCCGGGTGACCCTCCTGAGTGCTAGAACATCCCCTAACCCATATCCCTTATTGTTATGGACTTAAGTGTGCCCTGCTAAGCACATATAATCTGCACTAATTTATGACACAATGATTATTAAATCTCAATAGGGGGTTTCCCTGTCTTAAGGGCCCATTGTGTGCGGGAGATTCTCCAAATAGTACTATCCACAAACAACACGGCTCCCAATGGAGTTAATAATTATGCTCACATTTGGGGAAAAGAGAAATAACCATTGCAACATAATAATTATTTGCAAGAGTGTGTATTCTACCCTAAAACAGTTTAAGTAAAAAAAGGGGGTTATGAGACTCACCTTAGCTTGCTTCTTGAAGTGTATGTTCAAGATCTAGTGCTCTACCAACCGGCAAGGTTCCTAGGTTCATTTCATATGAATTAGTTTTATCTTAGTCAGTTATCTAAGCCCAACCCCTCTAGTTTAGGTTTATCCTACCCGATTAGGTGATTACATTACATATGTGTAATTTAATTCAAATCTTGAAGTCTTGGAGTCTTAATGTGGTCTTTGGTTATATTTGGGTTACTACATCATGATTTCAGATTATAATAGTGATTATGAGTAATATTTGGTTCTAAAACCGTAAGGTTTCTTTAGTTGGCAAGTTTGGTCCCTCAACTTTGCTAAATTGACACTTTCAACCCTAAAGTTTGGAAACTTTTACTAATTATAGTGACTTTTTTTGTTTTAAGTGATTTGAGTTACTGAAATTAATTAATATTTATCTCTCTTGGTCTTTCTTAACGGGTTCTAGGGCTTGTTTTTAGGTTAGGCGTTTTGTGAAAGAGGAATTTTGGGTTTTCATAATTAAGGTTGTTTAGAGGTCCAAATAATGTTTACTTTTAGTTATAACTTATTTAGAGTGTTATTTAGCCTCTGGAATATAATGTTTTTGTTCATACAGTTGATGAGTTGATTATTGAGTTTTTAAACGCGTATCGGGTCGCGTTCTGGGCGTGTTATATATCGTATTTTTAAGGTTATTGGTTTTATTAAACTATAAGTTGTTCTTTAAGTTTGTGGGTCACAAATTACTGAAAAATATCAATTTTTATAGGGTTGATGAGTTGATTATTGAGTTTTTAAACGCGTTTCTGGTCGTGTTTCGGGCGCGTTTTATATCGTATTTTTAAGGTTATTGGTTTTACTAAATTTTAAGTTGTTCTTTGAGTTTGAGGGTCACAACTTACTGGAAAATATCAATTTTCCTAGTTTAACAATTTTTATGTATTTTATTACTATTTTATTTTTGTGAGGTGTTAACTAGCTTATATTATCGGTAAAATTTATATAAATTCCTAGGAAATTTCATAAATGTTAACATTTAGTTTTTAATTTTTTTTATCATTATTAGGCCATTAACTACTGTAGTTTTATTATTTGAAGGTGTTTTATTGATTTTTTTATTTTAACGTTCGGGTCTTGGTTTTTAACGGGTTTTGGTTTTGGGTTGACTTGGGTCAAGATTTGATAATATAATACTTCAATATACTAGGAATACCTTTTTGGTTCTGGAGGTTTCTTGGTTTTAGCTTAAGAACATCTTTTATGTATTTTTATCATTTTAACATAAATAGCTTTTATATTTTTGTTTTTCAAGTATATAAACTCTATAAATTATGAAATGTAATTTCTAGGCATTTATTTTCATTATGAGTCCACTAAAATTTTCTGAATTTGGATTTTATGCATATTTGGTATTTCTGTTAAGTTTACCGGTTAGTTCCGTTAAGTGTTCGTTAGTCTCGGTTTTGAATTACTAAACATTCTAATCTGATTTTTTTCCTTTCCAAATATTTTATTTCATAAATAGATTCTAAATAACTCCTTAATTTTAGTACTTAGGCCCCCTTCCTATTTTCTTTTATTTTTCTCAAAAATACTTGTTTTTAAAATTTTATATTATTCATAAAATGTGAAATACATAAGTTTTAGTTATGAAACTTTATTTATAACATGAGATGGTTTCATTAAAATTCAAGAAGCATTTAGATCATAATCTTTGGACTTTGATAGTACACTTTTGTATTTTCATGAAAATCGGGTTTTCGGGTGTGTTAAACTTACCAAAACCATGCTTGTGATCAAACAAAGTTTTGTGAAAGATTTTGTATATTTTAGTTACGGAAAAATGAATTGTTTTAATGTTTCATAAGGAGTTGGGGGTGTCATGGGGTTAGTCGCGTCACTAACATGATATTTCACGTATTTTCGGGTAGTAACTAGTTACCTTGTCGTGAGAAGAGGTTGAGATGAGTGTGTGGGCATTTGAATGAGATTGGAATAATGAGAGAATTCTGTTCAAAATAGTGAGTCATTTCAGGTTACAAGATCAATGAAATGGAAGATGTGAACTTGAAGGTGTGTGTGTGTGTGTGTGTGTGTGTGTTCAAGTGATGTTTACCTTTACTTGTTGGGGTTGATGATGCGTGAGTTTAGGCTGCTCCTTGGCTTCAAAATGGCTAGATTTTTATGCTTAATGAGTGCAAGAGAGTAAGAGGAAGTGAAGAGTGTTTAGAGGGGATTATAATTTGAAATGAATGTGGAGGTGGTGGTATAGGTGGGTGTTGGGGAGGGGGTTTGGGTCCCACTTTCTTGATCAAAACAAGATTATGCCTAGATCTAATGAAGATTTTGGTCAATTTTTTAAGTTTTCAAGATATGGCAAGATTGTGGGTTCATCTATGCCATGCAAGGGTTTTGATTGGGTTGGAGATGAGGTGGTTGTTAGGTTGTAGATCTACCAGGTGGAATTTCTAGGATATGCAAGACACAAGCTATATAGCTTGCTTCTTAGTTGAGGGGTGATGTGTATGTATATGTCGTACGTATGCATGCATGTGTACATTCATGGGAGGGTGTCTTGTTTGGCATGTGTATGTGTATGTATGCATGTGTACAGTACATATGTATATATATGTATGTGCATGTGTGTCGTGTGTTTATGTATATATGTATATATATGGGTGTGTGTGTGTGTCGGGTGTGTGGGTATGCATCCGTATGTATGCATGGGTGCATGTATATATACGAGTTTGTGTGCTTACACGTGTATGAAGTTAAGGTGGTAGTAGGCATACATATTAATAATGGTTGTATTAGTAATATTGCTAGTTTTATTTTATTAGATGGTTTGTTCAATAGTTTTAAATAATTAAGGGTAGTAACATATTATTTAGTGTTTAGTTGATGGAAGAAGCTTTTGTAAATTTTTATATGTTTTTGCTTTTAAACTTATGGATTTACTATTTATTATTTAACTTTAATATCCAAGACTTTATGATCAATTTTTCTAAATGTTCTTATTAGTTTTATAAGGTTCTTATCTTACAAGTGTTTTTATATTTCTAGTTATATTTAAGGCTTTTGTGAATTGTACTCCTTATTTATTATTTACTATTTAGTTTTGGTAATTCACACGATTGGGTTCATATGTTTTCTTTAATTAGTTGCCCAATATGCGGATTTGATTAATTTATTCACTTGATCACGCCAAATTTTGATTGCTAACCAGTAAGGTTTATCTATAATCACTAGATCCTTAAAGGTCTAAATGTCACTACTTTTGCTAATGCATCAGTCCCATGGCCCATCAGGGTCGGTAGATCACGAACAATATCATAACATGATCCAATGGCCCATTTAAAGTATGATGGGCCTAAGCCAATTGTGGTGTGTGTACTTATGGTTCGGAGTCCAATCGTGTTGGGCTCAATTCATGGGCCTCCGGGGTGATCAGTGTGTGGCCCGTTAAAGTTTTTAAAAAAAATTTCCAAACTCAAAATCAGGATTGTCACACATGCTAAAAAAAGTAGATATTTAATTTAAGTTTCAAAATGATTTTACTATCCCCTGCTCTAATAAAAAAGTAACTGAGGTTTACACATGGTATATTTCTAAAGCTATTATTACCACATGGCAAGTTGTTGTGTCCTCTTTGCTTAATTTTCCGCTCATTCTAAAACCCCACTATTAATCACGCGGACTCTGTCTAATGCCCACCTAACCCGACCCGTTCCTAACACCCCAATCTTTAAAAACCCTAAATCTTACCTTCAGATCTTCAACAGAGACCACTCCTCTCCAATTCGCCTCCGACCCAATGCTGCTCCTCTCCAAATCGACTGTCAAGCTTCATTGTTATCATAATGAATCTGTAATTCCTTCTAGTATCGTCATTATTTCTGTTCGTTTTCGACGATTATTTGCATCTAATCTCTGTGTTCGATGATCAATCTTGTGTGTTTTGATTGCAATGGTCTGCTAAGGTATTTTTGTCTTCATTGATCGATTATGGTTCTGTCATAGTCAGTAGGTTAATCGACTTAGGGTATTTTTGTCTTCATTGATCGATGTTCGATGATTTAATGATTATATTATTAAAATTGCATACTTAATGTTTCGATTTGCAAATCACCTTTGATAGTGTATTGTTTTTTATTGATTATAACTTTGAAGAATTGTATGTTGATGCTTCTCTTGGGGTTATGTAGATTAGTATAATACTTTTGATTGTCTTTTAACTTGATTTCATCTACATCTTTTTCATACTTAATGTTTCGATTTTCAGATCATCTTTGATAGTGTTGTTTTCTATTGATTATATCTTCAAAAAATTGAATCTTGATGATTCTGGTGTGGTTAAGTTGATTAGCCAAAAGGAACTTTGATTGTCTTTTAACTTGATTTCATCTACATAATATTCTGCTGTTTTTTTTTAATTTTATCTTTCAAAAATTGTATGTTGATGCTTCTGTTAGGGTCATGTAGATCAGTATGTATTGCTATAAAATAGGAATAACAATGGTTGATGATTTTGTTTTTAGGTTAATTGAATTGATTGATGGTTTGTTGGTTTTTTGATTATGTTTTGGTTATGTAGGATTTTTTAAACATAATATTTTTTAATTTGGTAGAACTTTTTAAAATTTTTTTGTTAGAAATTTTAAATTACTTTTTGTTTTGGTAGCAAAAATTGTCCCTCTACATCTGCTTCCTCTTATGGTACTGTTCTTCATCCTTAATTTGTTGCAATTGATTGTAAATTATGCATTTATGATGGTATTAGAACATAAATCGCAGGTCGTAATAGGCGATTGTTAGAATTAGCAATACAAGATTGCAGTAAAGAAAAAAAATATAAACAATGGTTGTTTTTAAAACACGAATTTGCTTAGTTATACTCTGGTTGTGTTCTTGCTTAGTATGGGAATTCAAAACCACTGTTGGTGAGGGCTATAAGGGGACTTTTAACACCTCAAAACATAATTTAACAATTTTAAGTACATAATCATCATTTTAAGGGAGATATTATCGAATAATTGATGTGCTTTTGATAGGAATTTTATGTATAATTTAGAGCACATCAAACATCCCCACATTTGAACTTTGCTTGTCCTCAAGCAAAATCACTTAAAATGACATTTCTACCAAAAACCAAATAAATCAAATAATAAATGTCTTTCGGGAAATACACAAGTAAATATTATTTCATCCAAATGTAAAAATTTTAAGCATATGTAGAATGATATCCTAGCAATCAATAGATTAGTTAGTAAAGATTATTATCATGTAAAAATCCACACTTCTCACAAGATGCACTCACACTCAGCTAAATATATGGAGTCATAATCAGGATTAAGTATGACTAATATGCTCAATTGCCTAGTATGAATACATGTGAAATCATATGCTTGTTAAGGGATCCAATCTCCACCTACTTAGATATTTACTTGCATAAATCGTTAGGTCTTTGATGGGTTGTAACTTGGTTCGGGCTCGAGTATGGATTATTTGGAAAAAAGTGGCTAAATGCTAAAGACGACGGTCTTGGCTTATTTTTCTAACATAAACTACAAGGAAAGCAGTAGAAGGCTCACTATACAATACTTCAAGCTAGAAGGGATATGCTAACTTGAGGACTCGTTTAAGGTCAGATTGTCAAGACCATACTTTGCTTTCAAAAACCTTACTTTGTCTTTCACCCGAATATACACAAAACTTTCCTTTCGTAAGGATCGTTCGGCTTGAAGCGTAATAGCACCCAATCGGATCAATTTCGTGTATTCGTATTGGGACTCAGTTTGGTTCTTTTTGCATTTTCCATTGTGGGACCAGTTTTCACAATTCGGGCATTTTTCATATTTTTTTGCACGCCTCTTTATAGCGCTTTTTGAAATTCCATAAAATGGCGGAACTTGTTCCTTTTTTTGCCATTTTTTTCTTGCGTCCAACGTGAGGTTGAAAATTTGTTTGTGAATTTCCAGGGGAAGTCCCGGTTTTGCGTGGTGAAGGCAACAAAGTAAATTGAAATCAAAAGAATGCATTCCAGTTCTTTTAGGTCTGTCTGTAAAAGACCAAAATTTTCTTTTCTTTTCTTTTCCTTTTTTTATAAGCCAAAAACGTGTCTTTAACAAAAAACGGGTTTTGTTGAAGGCTTTTTGGTTAAGTGACTTGGTGGTTCGGGTGATCGAAAAATAAAAACGTTTAAGCTCAACGGGGCTAATTAGGGTTGATGTTCGGGTAAGGAAAGTTAAAAGAAAATGGTTGGGGCTTGAATGGTTAAGGTTTCCTAATGCCTAACACATTTTTATGCAACAAATACTAATTAAGGTCTTGAAATGTATACCCAAAGCAAGTTCTAACTACATATATCATAAGACACACTCAATTAAATCCAGAATGAAAGTAGATGTGCATGAATGCAAAAGCTGTTTAAGGCTAAAAAATAAACTCACATACGGATGGAATTGGAAAAAAGTGTTTTTATTTTACATGTTTAAATTTTTACTAAATTATTGCCTTTAAGGATATCACAACAAAAACATTTTTTAGTTTTATTTGGGTGTCATCTGTTTACTTATTTATTTCCCGAAAACGTATATTTATGATTTAGTTTATTAAAAATTGTTTAAATTTTTGGTTTCTTATCATAAAAATTAATGGTAGTGATTTTTCTAAAATTTTTCAATTTTGACCTTTTTAGCAAAGTGTCAAATGTGTAAATTATCGCATCCCCACACTTAAAATGCACATTGTCCCCGATGTGATTAATAAATTAAAACAGAGAAAGGTGATGAAATAAGTCCCCTAAAAATGATGAATTTGATACTTGTGCTTGGAACCCTTAGTCGCCTTAAATTGTGAGTATTCTCGGGATCACCTGAAATATCATCAATTTATTGAAAACATTAAAATCCTAAACACACGAAATAAAATAAAATGACATAAATTAAAAGATAGACTGGCACGAAACAGCTGTACCCGGGCTTTGAAAGTGATACTATTTTCAAGGGCTTTGTGGCGGGATTTCCCCCCACTCATGATACATCCGGTTCCTGATGTACGTGACATCGTTGCTCAGGTCATCCAAACGGGAATGCAGATTTTCGACTCTGTTGAATGCTTGTTGTGCGTATTCAAATGATCGCCTTGCATGGTTGCTGGGGGTTTGGATTGCTTCATAAAGGTCTAACATACTCGGGAATTCACCAGCTTGTGAACTGGAAGCCCCGGCTTCTTCATGCTGTGCCTGCATATTGAGGTCCATGATGATTTCTTTGGGATCTACCGGATCCCAGATTTGTCCCTTTTTTGTCCATAAACCTTGATTGTCCATTTGGTAGGTTTGTTATCATGTACAAACTCATGCAAATGCTCAAATCCAACAGTCCTGACATCACTCCTGACATCACTCCTTCAGTTCCCTCCGTGTTACACCAATAGCTCTCGTATAGGTTTAGAATCCAGCTTCCTCCAAACATGGGTGTTGGAGCACCTGCAGTTGTATTTCTAGAAAACAGATTACAAAATAAATACCCAATATTACATGGCATTTGATTCACCATACAATATAAAATGAATAAGTCCGTCAAACTAACAACTCCCTCGCTTTAACCACGAGCTGTTATCGAATGGCTAAGTAACCGATGTATGTAACGCAGCAGCGGGTCTCGAATCTGACTGCTTTTGGTTTTACTCGAGTTGAACACCCTTGTTCTAATTCTCTCCCAAAATGCTTTTCTCATGTCACCACTTTCTGTGTCCTTACTTTCCTCGTCTGGAAAGGTATGGTAAGCTGACATTCCTGATATTGTTCCTCCTCCATTTCTTGTTCTGTATAGATAACGAGATAGACACCGAACAAGGTGATGGGTGTTTTTTCGCCAACGTCCCCCAAGTCTGAATGAAACTGCTTGATCATCCCACGGTTCAGAGTCTTTTATGCTAAATCTAAAAGATGTCAAAAATTCAAGAGTCAGTTCATAAACAGAAGGTTTGTTTGTGAAAACAGACGTTTCCACTGAACACTCAATAAATTATTTTATCTTTCGAGCTGTCCGACGGCCGCCAAGGTTTCTTCATCTACTTGTAGATGTGATTTTTCATCCCTTTGTAAAAGTCTTTGCAGCCTGTCCCGACACCATCTTACGCGACGTCCTTCGAATTGTAAATTGGGATGATTCATGATCCTGAAATTTTAAACAAATATGTTAAACTATACAAAACAAATTTCTGGAATAGTTTCATTACGTTAGTGATAAACATGCGTTTCATGAGATATAACACCATATTTGTTCAACTCCTGTTTAAAAACAGTTAAAAGTTTGACATTCAAGAAAAACTATTGAACATGGGGGTGCATCTCGTGAAACATGGGGGTGAGGTTAACATTTTGAGGTATGAAATTTTAACTCGAGCACGCATGGTTTTGTTTGTAAACCTTTGATTAAGCATTGGTTTAACGTTTTCTTCTTTGAAAAACCAAAGATTACACATGTACCATTTTAATCACTTGTTAATAATTCAAGGTACTCAAAATTTATATAATGTTTAACACCACTTGTTGACAATTAAACTCTTATAAATTGAATGTGCTTAACAATGATTCAACCACGAATTATGAAGATAGTCATGTTAACAATGAAAGGAAAAACATAAACAACAATAAACTAACTAAACATAATAATTAACCAACTAATTAACTACAAAAATAAACATGAACAAGAAGGCTTAAAGTATTCATCATTCCATAGAACTTTTAATTACAAGGTTTTACATATAATGGTTAGCATTTCGGTTGTTTAGAGACCTAATCACCTAACTACATGTAAATCACTATCATTATAACTAGGAATTAGTAATACTAACCTCTTGGACTATCAATCTTAAAAGGAAATGGAAGAATTTTTGAAAACAAGAAAGAAAAATGGAAAAGGTGGTGAAAATTGAAGTGGATACGGGTCTTTGCAGGCATGAGGTCGATTTTTATCATGGAGAATTGATGGGGAACAAGACAAATGACTGAAATAAGTCAGAAGTTGTCATTCATTGTCGGTTACAAGGGTGTGCCTCCCTAGGCACGGGGGCGTGCCTCCCCTTTATTGGCCGGTTTCAGTTTTTTGTTGTTCCGTTTTTTTTGCGTTACGCGTTACGTAATTTACCCGGTTAAGTTTTATCACTCTCAAATCACTAGAAAAGTTACAAAAATAGTGCTAGAGTTAATTTAAAACAAGCCAAATGACAATTACATTTCCTAAGGTCCTACGGTAACATGATACGTTAAAACTCGAGAGTCTAAAACTACAAAACTAGACTCCTTAATGCGCATCAGCGCACATAACACATCTCAAAAATACTTCTAAAAGAAGCCTCCGCACATTTCGTGTGGAAGGTTTGGGATGGGATAGTGTGAAGTGTGGTTACTTAATTCCGCAATCTGACGGTTGACAGAAGCGAGTTCCTCGCCCATTTCTTGAACTTTTTGGATGAGTTCAGCTAGGTGTTGGGATGCGATGAGGTTCATCTCAGTCAATTTCTTGATTAGTTCATGTAACTTGAAGAAGTATTCTTGCGTCGTTGGCTCTCGCATTTCAGAATGCGGTTTCTTTGTAGGATTCCAGCTTGAATTTCCGTGATTTGATACTTTCATTTTTTTGACGTTTTTAAGCAGGAATGGATGTTATGAAAGCTTGGAACAGGTGTGCTATTTATATGTAGGTTGGGAAGGTTGATCACGGGGGCATGCTTGGCCAGGCATGACCCCGTTTTTGTTAGAATTCGTCTTAAATTCGACCTGCAATGTTCTAGAGTCGTCAGCGGAGATCGTGGAAAAGTTTTGTCAGAGGCACGGGTGCGTGCTTCATAGGGCATGGCGCCGTGTTTGTGCTTGTGAGGTCCTAGAAAAAGTTAAAAATCAAAGAAAAACTTATGTACAGGTGCCGCGTTTAAGTTTTGGGTCTTTGGCGCGACCCTTCCCCACACTTAGTCTTCGTAGGGGCAGAGGTGTAATTCCTTAGAGAAAATCTTGGTTGGTCCATCGGTATACGGTTTCGAATGATGACCATTTACCTTGAAACTAAAACCGTCGTGGTCGTTGATTTCGATGGCACCGTTCGGAAAAATGTTTTTAATCGTATAAGGTCCAGACCAATGTGACTTAAGCTTTCCAGGAAACAGACGTAAACGAGAGTTATACAGTAAGACACGTTCTCCCACATGAAATCATTTAGTGTTCTTTAATTGAGAGTCGTGGAATTTCCTTGTCTTTTCCTTGTAAACCTTAGCATTTTCGTATGCTTGTTCTCTCAGTTCTTCTAGTTCGTGGATTTGTAGAAATCAATTTTTCCTGCAATGTTTTGGTCTAGGTTTGCTGCTTTAAGTGCCCAATAGGCTTTGTGTTCCAGTTTTATAGGTAGATGACAAGACTTCCCATAAACTAATTTGAATGGTTTGGTGCTAATGGGAGTCTTATAGGTAGTCCTAAAAGCCCATAATGCATCATCTAGCTTGGTTGACCAATCCTTGTGATTTTGACCTACGGTTTTCTCAAGGATCCGTTTGATGCCTTGGTTAGTGACTTCAGCTTGCCCATTCGCTTGTGGATGATAAACAGTTGTAAATCGATGGTGCACTCCATAACAAGCCATTGCTCTTTCGAGTTGGTTGTTACAGAAATGCGTTCATCGGTCACTAATTAAAGCCTTGGGGCCACCAAAACGAGAGAATAGTTTCATAAGGAATCTGACAATGTTTCTTGCATCATTGTTAGGTAGGGCTTGAGCTTCGGCCCATTTTGAGACATAATCGACTGCTACCAAGATGCCACGATTGCCAAAGGACACCGAGAATGGCCCCATGAAATAAATACCCCATATATCAAATACCTAGCATACTTGAATAGGTCTCTGAGGCATCTCATCTCGTGTTGAGATATTGGTTGATTTTTGACATGCATCACAAGTGTGTACCATGTTGTGAGCATCCTTGAGGATCGTGGGCCAGTAAAATCCAGGGTCCTTTATGACAGTGCCTTAGAATTTGTTCCGCTTCACTTCCGTACACACATCTTCGGATCAGTTGGTCTGCACTGATTCTGAATAGATACGGATATTCCCAATAGTAATGTTTAATGTCAGCAAAGAATTTCTTCTTTTGCTGATAAGTCATTCCTTTGAGAAGGATTCTGCTTGCCAAGTAATTCGCAAAATCAGCAAACCAAGGATGTTCATTGATTGAGGATTGGATGCCTATAAGGAATTCGTGAGGAAAATTATCGTTTATTTTGGAATCCTCAGTTTGTGAATGTCTTGAATCTTCAAGACGTGAGAGATGATTTGCCGCCAGATTTTCTGCTCCTTTCTTATCGTGAATTTCAATGTCGAATTCTTGAAGCAGAAGTATCCAACAAATCAGTCTTGGCTTTGCATCTTGTTTATTGAATAGACAATGAAGGGCTGCATGATCAGTGTAAACGATTGTTTTTGAAAGGATTAGATATGAATGGAATTTGTCAAATGCAAAAACTATGACAAGAAGCTCTTTCTCGGTGGTGGTGTAGTTTTCTTGTGCATCTTTTAGGGTTTTGCTAGCATAGTGAATTGAGTTCAAATGGTAGCGTCCAACCAGGGGAAACCATGATCGGAGCTGATACCAGTCTCTCCTTAAGCAAATTGAATGCACTAATGCATTCGTCTGAAAATACGAATTGTGCGTCTTTCTCAAGAAGTTGAGTCATTGGTCATTCAACACATAATCAACTGTGAGCTGGACCAGGACAGATTACAACATGCAGATGTTCTACTGGTCCATCACATGCGGCCTGGCATCTTCAAAACTTTGAAAAAGGTGTCCCCCAACTTCTCTGGATGATTCACAGATCTTCTTCCAGGTATGCTTGAGCCAACGACTCCTGGTGAGATCCCTGCAAGCCCAGCAGGTGATGAACCTACACCAGACACCACCACTCAAATGCCAATCACTTCTTCCTATCCAATCAAGATTACAAACACTAGAAGCCCCAAAAGAACCCCTGATCATTCTACTCTAATTGGTTAGGTCCCCTCTGTTCTATCCGAAAAGGCTCGAGTGGAACTCAGGGCTCCCACTCAGCCAGAGGTTCAACCATCCTCCACCATTGACCTTAATGTCAGTGTTGAGTCTCCTCAGTCTCAAGCTGACGAGCCCACAACCCAAGCCTATAGCCCTCAGGGTGAGTCTCAACACTCCCTTGAGTAGCCAAAAAGGGACACCAACATCATCGGGTCATCTGCTCTCGCAGAAGAACCTGTAGGTGCTGACCAAGGTCCCGGGTCATTAGATTTAACCTCCCTATCCCTCATTGACCTATCAACCCTACCTGATGAGGATATTATGTTCCATCCGGGCCTTGATGTTGATCTACCATACCACTCTCTAGATCAATTGAGCCCCAGGGAACCTCTAATGTCTAGCCCACATCAGCTATACCTAACTGAGGTGAGTCAAACTGTTGTGGAGGTGACTCATGTAGGCTCAGCTGCTACTACTGAGAGTGTTTCAATAACCACTCAGGACAGTGTTAACATAACTGGGACTGAGTCTACGGCAACCTTGCCTCTTGATGACTCTGAAAGAGACATCAACAAGCAAGGGTATCCAGGGCGCCGAGAAACCACTACTGGTGGTGATGATGAACATACCAGGTATGTTATCTCATCTTCCAATGATTCTTTGAAAGAAGATAAGGGTAGCCTAAAACTCATTATCAGAGACCTGATTTCTAAAGTCTTAAACCTTGAATCAAAGGTTAAGACTTTAGAGGACAGGTCTGCCACTCAGCAACTTGAGATTGAAAATCTCAAGGCTCAATTAGCTGAGACACAGATTAAGAAATCTGTTAGGCTTGTAAATACTTAGATTTCTTTAAGTTCTTCCTCTAGCTCATCTACTTCTCAAGATGATGCTACCAAAAAAGGGGAGAATGTACAGAAACAAAGACATGAGGAACCCTGCCTTGCCATCACAACAACTCCCTTTGATGCCATATCTTCTTTGTACCCCACACAGCAACACCCGACAACTACCTTCCCTCAACCAGCTCCCATTACTATTCAAGTGGATTAAAAAATGCTTATAGACCTCAACAAGTTTTTAACCACATTTTTGATATGCTTATCCATTGAACAACCTCCCCCTGATATAGCCGTTGCCTACTTTGGAGCTGAGAAGCTTCAAAGACTGAGTGCTCCACCTACCTCTAAAAAGGAAGTTGGTCAACCTAAGGTCTCTATTGAACCCGAGATTAACTTCGAAGGGGATACACAGACTCATGGCCCAGCAACCAATTTGGAAGGGATAAGTAGTGCAGTTTTAATTACTTCTAAAGCAGAAATACAAGCTATAGAAGGAATAATTGAACTGTCTTCCTCGCCCAATGATCTGTTCATCACAGAGGCAATTCTTGACCTAGCCGCTGAGGTAAATAGTGAGGACTTCCTTACAACCCCTCTCTCCCAAACACCACAAGTCCAACCCCACTCTCCCCAACCTGAATCTTCTAAACCTGAGTCTCCAAAGGCTGAATCTTCCTCTGATCCTAAGGGGAAGAGAAAGCTCACTGCTGAGGAGCTTCTAGAGGAGGAAAGGTTGGAAAAGCTTAAGAAGAAGGGAAAAATTGATACTGGCAAGCTGTTGGCTGCAAGCAGGAAAACAGCAGCAACCGCTCAAGAAAGTATCAACAACAAGAGGAGAGTGGAAGTTATTGACAGGCTCATCAGTCTGGGAGTAGTCAATAAAGACATCCTTCTACTCCCACTTGATGACCTTTTAAAGCTGGAAAAGGCAACCTTGCTACAAAAAGAAAAGGAGGAATCAGCAAGGTTGGCCGAAGAGGAGGAGAAGAGGAAGAGGATTGAGAAGGCTACGGAAAGGGAAAGGAAGGAGAGAATAGCCTTTGTCTGCTCAAGAGGCTATTCTCAAGAGGAGCTGGCACCTTATGATTATGATACGATCTTGTTTCTTTTTCATAAAGAGCAAGATCAAATCAACAAAGAAATGAAGAGGACTGCCAGGGAAAAGCTGAGGGAGAAGGGAAAGAAGGAGAAGGAGGCATAACTTGCTGCTGCTAAGAAGGTGGGAGATAAGGAATTGATGAAAGCCTATCTCAAAGCCCATGGCTTCACCGGCAGGCAAGTGGGTCCTATGTCTGAGAAGACCTTACAGCGACATATCAGTGATCTTAAGGTTGACATTCGCTTAGGAAGAAGGCAGGAGGTAAGACAAATGTCAAGTGTTCAGAAGAAGGCACCCAAACCAACACAAACACCCAAACCAGCACAACCTACACCCACACCTCTTCCCTTCCCCATCAATACCGAACCAACCACTGTGACTTACACCCCTGAACCCACACCATCAGCCTTACCTACACCCTCACCCACTGCTTCCCAACAACCACCACCACCACCTATCGTTAAACTCAAAACACAACCCAGAACCCAATCTATACCCACACCATCTTCTGAACCTTCTAAGCCCCTGACCTTGGAAGAATTCAAGGAGATCAAGAGGAAGCTCATCAACAGCACAACATTGAGCGACATCTCTTGTGCGGAAGAGTCAATTAACCTGAAATACATTAGAAGATCCAAGACAAAGTCTTCCGAAGAATGAAGTCACAAAGACTTGCAGAAGACTTGGAAGAAGTTGATTATTCCGAAATATAAATGGCCTTGGAAGAACTTATTCTTCTAAAGCCATTTTCCTTCGGAAGAATCAACTATGAACCAATGGACATAAGTATGGGATGTCTGACATCCACTGACAACTCTGATACACTGCATGGCATTTTCCCACTCCCATGTAGTTGACCATACTTTAATCCACTGTTTATCTTTTTCAGTTAGTACAGTTACCATACTTAGTTGATGACAAAAGGTAAGTCATGGACCTATCATGACTACCTAATCTAGGATATTATTTATCTTAGATATTTTAATTCTAACAAAGTAGTATTTGCTTAGCGGTAAATTCCGGCTGGTTTTCCAAGTATAACCAACTGTAGATAGTAGTATATATAGTTTCTCATTGTTACTTACGTAACCATGCTTGTAAGAGTCTTGTAATACTGAGTTGAGAAATAATATATACAAGTATCTTGAAAACCATTCTTGTGTTCATTAACTTATTATATTATTGTCAACTTAGTTAGAGATTCCTCTTCATCAACCGAGTGAAACTTAGTGAGTTTGTGAGATACAAAACTTGTGTTGAGAGATCAACACCAATCCTGCAATTGGTATCAGAGCATTTTAGGCTCTTGATTATGAGATCTAACCAAACCCACTGAGCCACAAACTACTACTATTGCTCAAGAGGTTGACTGGAGCTTTATGGTGCAAGATGTCACTCCTGCTCAAGCTGTCATGGCTGGAACTGAAGACAGCAAGGTATATGAACATCTTTGTACTCCAGTCTGCATTGCTAAGGTTAAATTGTATCAGGACTACAACATTGAAATTAGATCTGATATTGAGTCTTTAAATATCCTAAAATATGATTTTAAGAGAGCAGAATCTGACTATAAGCTCAAAATAGAAGAGTTAGAGAAAACTGTGCCCTTTTTAAAACATGAACATACTAACTATAGGACTCAAATAAAAGATCTAATATCCAAGTTGATTGAAGCTTAAGTCCAGGTAGTCATAGCTGAGGCTAAAGAAGAGAAGTATGCTATTTAAGAGCACAATTTCAACACCATTATAGCATCATCCTCCCACTCCAAGGTATGCTATCAAAACAAAAGTGGGTTGGGATCCAATGAAATTGCTCCAGGACCCTCTCTTGTGTCTATTAGACAGCCAAGATGTGGTACTGATAAGCAAGAGGTTCCAACTGCTGACCCACTACCTAGTGAGCAGAAGAATGATGCCATAATGGAAATCACCACAGGGAAGGATAAGGTAGAAAATCTCATCCCCACAGTTGATAAACCCTTGAACACTAAAGCCAGAAAGAACCAGATCAGGGCAGCAAGAAAAACTGCCAAAAAGGTGGCTGAGACTAAAATGAAGACAGACCCAAGGCAAAAGGGTGTATTCATCTCAGCTGGATTCCAAGTGGTTGGAAGTTCTGATTCAGAAAAGGAGAGTAGTACCGGCACTCCTATCCAGTTGAAAGATCAGAAACTAAAAGGAAAGGTTGTTAAAGAAGAGAAGAAGTGCAAGAAACAACAACCCACATGTCCCACCAAGAATAACATTAAGTGCATTATCTGTGGCCTACATAACCATATGGCTAAAGATTGTTACTACAATCCAGCAAGCACACATTATGCAACCAATGTTAAGAAAGAAGGAGTCAAGGATGGTTTCACATTTGGACCATACCATATGGTCCAAGTGTTAAGGTAAGGAAAACTTGTTTCCAAAGCCAAGTTGCTTTCAGAAGAAACTCATTCTTCCAAAAGGAAAATAGCTTTGGAAGACAAGCCAAAGAACAAACAAAGAAACAAAAAAATTTCCTTGAAACCTTCCAAGAAGAATGCTGCTTTGGAAGAAAAGGTGGTGAAGACTTCTTTCAAAAAGAATGAAGCTTCGGAAGCAAGTCATGCTACATAAGCCTCCTCAGGCTCATCAACACAGGTCAACCATAGGATGGAATGGAAGACCAAAAAAGATACTGCAGCCCAAACCTCTTTTTCACAAACTATAATTGAGCCCCCATGCATACAATTTGGTTTGGTTATATCATCTGCATTGGAAGAACCCAAGACCAACAAGGCTTGGGTTTCCAATAATAACTAAGCATTTCATCTTATGTGCAGGGACGTCCATATGATAAGAATGGAAATGTTTGGATTGTGGATAGTGGATCCTCTAGGCACATGAAAGGGAACAGATCTCTCCTACAACAATTTGAACATTTTGATAGAGGTCCTGTTCAGTTTGGAGGTGAAGTCGGAGGATACATTTCTAGTAGAGGTAGTGTATCCAATGGTAAGTTAAACATTGACAAAGTAAACTTTGTCAAACAGCTTAAACATAATCTCTTGAGTGTTTCTTAATTCTGTGATCAAAAGCACCAAATGCTTTTCACAGAACATGAGTGCATTATCCTCAAACCCAGGATGACAATTCCTCAAGAATTAGTGCTTCTTAGATCTCCCAGGAGAGGGGATATGTATAAGCTTGATATGAACAATGCGTCTCCGCTGGGTGAAGTATCATGCTTTCTTTCGAAAGCTAATGGTGATGAGTCAACTCTTTGGCATAAAAGAATGTGCCATGTTAATTTAAAAACATGAATAAGCTGGTTAAAAATAATTTGGTACATGGTGTGCCTAAAAAGGAATTTTTCTGTAAAGATAACTGTGTTGCTTGCCTGAAAGGAAAGCAACACAAGGTTTCTCATAAATCCAAAGAAGTTAACTCCATCACCACTCTATTACATTTATTGCACATGGATCTTTTTGGTCCCACAAGTATAATAAGGATTGGAAGGAAATCATATAGCCTTGTGATTGTTGATGATTTTACAAGATTTACATGGGTATTCTTTTTAAGAACTAAAGATGAAACGGCTGAAACTTTAAAATCTTTTATTCTTAAAGTTGAAAATAAAAAAGATCACAAGATAAAAATCTTAGAAGTGATCAAGGGACTGAGTTTAAGAATCAAGTTCTTGACTCATTCTACAACTCAAAAGGGATTGCCAGACAATACAGTGCTCCTAGAACTCCTCAACAAAATGGTGTTGCTGAGAGGAGGAACAAGACACTTATTAAGGCTGCAAGAACTTTGTTAGTTGATTCAAAGCTGCCTCTAACTTTTTGGGCAGAGGCAGTCAGCACTGCATGCTACGTGCAGAATAGGGTTCTCATTGTTAAGACCTACGGAAAGACCCCTTATGAGTTATGGAACAAAATGCCACTGTTCATTGGTTTTCTTAGGTTCTTTGGCAACAGGTGTACCATACTCAGCACAAAAGACAATTTAGCAAAATTTGCTGAAAAGTCGGATGATGCTATCTTTGTTGGATATTCCTCAACATCTATTTCTTAGAGAGTGTATAATATTAAAAATCAACAATTTAAGGAATCATCCAACATTGTTGGTAATGAGCACACTCCTTGTGTTAGAGGGAATGAACCTGATCATATCTTCAATCTAGAATTATTTCCAAACTATTCTAAACCATCTTGTGAGAATGTTTCAGCTGGAACAGGAACTCAAAGCGACATCTATGAAGATCAAATGTTTGAGTTACCTAGACCTATTCCTAGTTCTCCAAGAGGAATTGAAGAACAAGCTCCCACTACTGGAAGTCGTGAAAGCTTGAACATCTTAAGAAATCATGGAGCTTCAACCAGTTGTCAGCCAACTGAGCCTCAAAACTCATCAGCTGACAACTCCAGCATTCAACACCAAGCAGATGAAGACAGTAATCTGGAGGAACATGAAACTATTGATACTACTTCTCAATAGAATATCATTGATGCTGTCACACATTCATTCAATCAGTCTTCATTGAATGAGTGTGAGACATCAGCTGATCATTGTGCTCAAAACCTTGAGCAAAGCTTCTCAAACTTGGATCTATCTATGCAACTAGATGTGATTCCTAGGCTTAGGATACACAACACTCACCCAGCCGAGAACATCATTGGGGATGTCTCAGAAGGTGTGAGAATAAGAAGTCAGACCCATAATGAGAATGTCTGCTTGTACTCATGCTTTCTCTCTCAAATGGATCCAAAGAAGGTGGAAGAAGCCCTGAAGGACAATAATTGGACTGAAGCTATGCAAGAGGAGCTGCTTCAGTTCAAGAGGCAAAAGGTATGGAACTTATGTCCATTGCCACCTGGCCAAGTCCCCATTAGCACCAAGTGAGTGTTCAGAAATAAGAGAGATGATAGAGGTTTGATCATCAAAAACAAGGCAAGACTTGCTGTTTAAGGATACACACAAGAGGAAAGAATAGATTACACTGATGTCTTTGCAAATGTTTCAAGACTAGAGGCTGTGAGAATCTTCCTTGCTTTTGCAGCATCCAAGAACTTCACTGTCTATCAACTTGATGTCAAATGTGCATTTTTATATGGGGATATTGATAGAGAAGTCTATGTATGTCAGCTACCTGGATTTGAAGACCCACAACACCCCAACTATGTGTGCAAACTGGATAAAGCTCTCTATGGGTTGCATCAAGCACCTAGGCTGTGGTATGAGACTCTGTCTCAATTTCTTCTTAGGAATAGCTACTCCAAAGGCACCATAGTCAAGACATTGTTCATAAAGAAGTCCAGGAAGGACATGCTGCTTGTTAAAGTCTATGTTGATAACATCATATTTGGTTCCTCAAATGACCAAATGTGCAAAGACTTTGAAAGCATCATGAGGAAGAAGTTTGAGATAAGTTCAATGGGAAAGATGGATTTCTTCCTTGGAATTCAAGTGAAGCAGATGGAAGAAGGGTTTTTCATCTATCAATCTAAGTATGTCAAGGACATCTTAGAGAGATTTGAGATGAAAGATTGTAAGCCAGCAAAGACACTCATACCCAGAAATCACAATCTTTGTCCTGATTCCGAGGGGGAGGACATTTATCAGCATCAGTACAGGGCGATTATTAGATCTTTGATGTATCTTACTGCAAGTAGACCTGATATCATGTTTGCAACCTGCATCTGTGCAAGATATCAGGCTGCTCCTAAAGTGTCTCACCTAATTGCTGCCAAGAGAATTCTCAAATACCTTAAAGGAGCTCCCAATCTGGGTCTCTGTTATCCTAAGAATAAGGACTTCAATCTCTGTAGGTATACTGACAGTGATTATGGTGGCTGTAACATCAACAAGAAATCCACATCCGGTGGATGTCAATTTCTTGGTGGAAGGATTATCTCTTGGCAATGCAAGAAGCAATCATGTGTTTCAACATCAACTGCTGAAGCCGAATACATTGTTGCTGCAAGCTGCTATGCTTAACTGCTATGGATTCAAAATCAGATGCTGGACTATGGTTTCAACTTCATGCAGACTCCTATCCACATAGACAACAAGAGTGCCATTTCTATCACAGAAAATTCGGTCAAGCACTCCAAGACAAAGCATATCGACATCAGGTATCATTTCATTAGAGATATTCATGAGAAAAATCTAATAAAGCTAGTCAAAGTAAACTCAAATGAATAATATGCTGCCTTGTTCACTAAAGCCTTTGATGAACAAAGATTTAAATATTTAATTACAGCTATTGGGATGATTAACATTCTAGTTCTTTTCTTTTGAAAAACCCTTTTTAAAATATATCTTGTCTATGTTGTCTAACTACAATCTAAGCCCTGTTACAAAAAGGCTTTCTTCAAAAATCTAAGTGTAAACACTTCCGAAGAGAAATTTACCCTCGAAAGAAATCTTTATACATCTTCCGAAGGCAAATTCCTCTACGTAAATATTATCTTCCAAAGAATTTTTAGCCTCGGAAGAAGAATTGATCATAGATTAAATCTACTTCCGAAGCTTATTAACTTCTGTTCTCGGAAGAAGATTGTACTCTCGGAAGCAAACTTGTCATTGAGACATGGTTTGCTTTCGGAAGTGAAAATGGCTTCGGAAGACAATATTGAGAAAAACAAGTGTTTTTCTATCGGAAGCAAGTTTACCTTTGTAAGAACATCTTTACTGTGTATCGGAAATATTTGGGCCCCACTCTGTAAAAAGTAAGATTTTGTTGATGATTTTCGGAATATTTTAAATGTTTTATCTTACCGCCTCTGTCAAATCGAAACCTAAACTGTCCTTTCACCTTATCCGTTTGCTTTTTAACCCCCATTTAAAATTTCCGACTCTCTCTCTTTACTTTCTTTACCATAGTAAAAGCCCCAAATTGCCACCATCTTCTTCACTCACTCTCAAATTTCTTCAGTCCTACCATACCTCATAACAATGGCCCTAAATCCCCAACATAATCAGGCCGCTATCCTTGATTCTTCAAAGGATGCCGACTTTGCCCCTATCATCGAATTTTTATCCCAATCGGCATACATCACATCCCTCACCATTAACCCCACCATCTACTCTAACCACATGGCCGATTTCTGGGCCAATGGTCAAGATGAAACACTAAATGGTATCCATTCAAGGATCTGCGGACAGGAGACCACCATTGTTGAATCAACCATCAGGGAGCATCTTGAGCTTCATGATGAGGGCGCCCCTACTAAGTTCGCCAAATCTGAGTTGGAAGACACTTACACTCAGATGGGATATGGCGGCGATGTGCACAAGTCTACAGTCTACAAGTTTAGCATCTTCTACAATTGGAAGTTCTTGTTGCATATAGTCCTGCACTGCCTATCTAACAAATCCAGGGGTGGGATCAAATCCCATATGATTTGAGTTGCCTAGTCCACGGGTTGGTAAAGGGCCTACGCTTCAACTACTCAAGATTTATGCTGAACAACCTAAGAGCCAATCTCACCCAGGATCCATTCTAAATGTATCTCCGGTTCATTCAGCACATAATCAACTGTGAGTTGGACCTGGAAAGATTACAATGTGCAGATGTTCTACTGGTCCATCACATACGGCCTGGCATCTTTAAAACTTTGAAGAAGGTGTCCACCAACTTCTCTGGAAGATTCACAGATCTTCTTCCAGGTATGCGCGAGCCAAGGGCTCCTGGTGACATCCCTGCAAGCCCAGCAGGTGATGAACCCACACCAGACACCACCACTCAAATGCTGTAAGGCCCCGTTCCCGGGACGCTTACAGTCGGTCAATCATCGCATAAAACATTTAAAACACATCTTTTGCAATGGAATTAAAACTTTTCATCGATAATTAAAAATGCGCCAATACATCATATCTTTAATTTACATCACAAAATTTGTATTAATACAATATTATCTCAAAATGTGGATGCCTGACTCAAACATTCCCAGTAGCTTATGCATCCATGCCTGCATCTCCTCGGCATCAAACGGTGACCTACCAACTATTATGCATACAAAAAGTTAGCGACGCTGAGTGAGTTCTAGTTTTCATAATAAAATACTTTACATTATGTTAAAACATATCCTTTGCTTTTGTTCATGATCACACATCATATGTACATCTAGATAATAATTATTATCTTCATCATCGTTCATCACCATTCGTCTCTCACTTCTTTATGGACCCTGCCTAATGCTATACCCCCGACTCATGCTAAAAGCTGGTACTGTGCCAGGGTTATATATAAACCCCCAACTCATTCTAAAAAACTAACACAACACCGGGGTAGGCGATAAGGATCTTATCTCAACTCATATGCTACACTGCTGAATCCTGCTAAAAAGCTGATACTGTGCCGGGTTCGTAAACAAAACCCCGACTCATGCCGAAGCTGACACAACATCGGGGTCAGCAACAAAGATCTCATCGTTCATTACTTCCATTTTCGTCATTCGTTATCTTTCACTTTCGTTACATAATACTTTACTTATGTACTCACACATATCATGCCACGTAATGGCATATAATAACAACAACCCATAAGCATATAACATCAACAGGCATATACCACCATAACTCATCAGAACTTAACACTACATTGTACTTCCTAAAATTCCAAAAGATCCTAAGTGCCCAAAGAAATGCGGATGAACATAAGCCAATGCGGCTGAATGTTCAGCAAATGCGGATGAAAGTCTTAGAAAATATTCTAAGTGTCTAAAGATATGCGGAGGAACCAAGTGCAGATGAACATGTCCAAATGCTGATGAACAAGTCCAAATGCGGATGAACAATACTAAATACGGATGAACAAAGCAAATGCGGATGAACAAAGTAAATGCGGATGAACAAAGTCCAAAGCGCGCAACATGCAAAATTATCCAAGTGTCCATAGTGGATGGCTAATGGTCCACAGCGGATAGCCAAATCCACAGCGGACAGCTATGAGTCCACAGCGCATGGATGAAACACTAAGTGTGTCCACAACGCACAACTAAAACATTCAAGGGTCCACAGCGGACAACCAAGTCCACAGTGGACAACCAAGATTTTCTCAAGGGTCCACAGGGGACAAGCAAAGTCTACAGTGAACATGCAAATGCCTAAGTGTCCACATCGGACACATTAATAATGTCCAAATGTCCACAACAGACAGCTTATTGCCCCTGCAATCCAACTTACTCAATTTCCAGTCTCCATGCTTCATTTTAAGCATATTCTTAGCTTAGATCTAACATGCTACACACTTAGAACATACTAAACATCATTCACAACTTAGAAATCATCTAAAAACATACATCAACAACACACAGTCGCACTTCATCTTAAAATTCATAGTTTGGTTTGGAAACCTTCTGTCCAGTATGCATAACAGCCCCAAACATGTAGAAAACAAGTAAAAAAGGGGATCTAGAACTCACCTTGAATAGCTTTCAAGTAGAACACCTCAACCCGAGAACCCACTTGAAGTTCCAGCACCTAAAACCCACGAAACGAGCATTAAACACCAGAAACTCGGTCCAGAAGCTGAAACCCGACTGAAAACCGAGAAGAATTACCTTAAAATCTCACCTTCAAGAAAATCTTCCTCCTTCTCTCTCTAGAAACCGATGGCAGCTTCTTCTTCTCTTCTTGCAGCCGAAAGCAGATGTGGGGAAATGGGGGTGTGGGCGGTCGTCCCCTGCTTTTTGAACCCACTAGAGGCAAGTTTGCCACTTGCACCCTTTAATCCCCTTTACTTTTGAAAAATGCTATCTTTCCCCTTTTTCTCTTCTTTTCTTTTCCTTTTTTATAAATTTCTGGGTTTTACAAGTCCACCCCCCTTAAATGGGTTTCTTTCTCAAAACCTGTCACTCTTTAAAGAGATATGAGTAGTGCCATTTCATTTCTTCCTCTGACTCCCATGTGGCCTCCAAATCTTCAATGCAGAGACCACCGCCGCCACTTTAGAGAAGCTTTAGATAATTACCCTGTAGTACTCACCAAACCCAATAAACTACGAATCTCGGATGGCGTCTTTGGAGACTTCCATTGCATCGTCACCTCAACCTTTGTCAGGTCTACCATAATCCTTTCAGGATTAACCACATGACCCAAAAGCTAAACCTCGCATAACTAGAACGCACACTTGGAGAACTTGGCTTATAGCTTCTCCCTTCGAAGCGTATCCAGCACTTCCCGGATATGACCGACATGTTCTTCTTCGCTCTACGAAATAATCAGAACATCATCAATGAACACAGTCACTGACTTATCTAACATAGGTCAGCACACCCGATTCATCAGATTCATAAAGCAGCTGGCGCGTTGGTTAAACCAAAGGACATCACGAGGAACTCGTAGTGTCCATAACACGTATGAAAAGCTGTTTTAGGAATATCCTGCTCCTCCACCTCAATTGATGGTAACCAGATCGGAGATATATCCTCGAGAACCAACTGACACCTTGAAGCTGATCAAACAAGTCATCAATCCTTGGTAATGGATACTGGTTCTTCACCGTTAACTTGTTCAACTCACAGTAGTTGATACACATCCTCATGCTATCGTCCTTCTTCTCCATAAATAAGACCGGAGCACCCCATGGAGAGATGCTCGGTCGACTGAACTCCTTATCTAACAACTCTTGAAGCTGAGTCATTAATTCATTGGTCTCAAGGGAGCTAGACGATACGACGCCTTAGCAACAGGTTAGGCATCAGGCATCAGATCGATCTGGAACTCGATCTCGCTGTCAGGTTGCACACCTGGTAGATCCTTCAGGAACACGTCTGGGAAGTCACACGTGACCGGTACATCCGTCAATTGTGGTACTGACACATCCACATCCTTCACATAGGCTAGATAGACACCACTCCCACGTCTCGTACACTTCTCTGCCACAACCATCCAAATTACTTCCGAGATCGTACTAACTCTATCGCCATAAATCGTCACCGAACTCCCATCGGGCATGTTCAATCGAATCATTTTCTTGCGACACACGATGTTTGCCTCATGGGCTGCTAGCCAATCTATCCCTAGGACTACATCAAATCCACCTAAGGGTATCACAAACAATCTAGCAGAGAGCCTATGGCCATTCAATTCTATGCCTCAGTCTGCTACCATAACAGAAATCGTGATTGACTTACCAATGGCAGTTTCTACATGTAAGGGCTCATCAATCTTCCTACTCTTAGCGGACAACTTATCACAAAAGGCAGCAAAAATAAAACTCCTACTAGCACCAGAATAAAAATACTGAGGCACAAGTTTAGTTTACTAGGAATGTACCTGGAATCGCATTGGAGTCCACCCTAGCCTCCTCCCAGATCATAGCGAATGCCTTGGCCGTTTCCCTCTGTCCTCCTTCTCAGTACCCTTCTTTGCCCCGGAGCTCTCAGCCCTCGACTTCTTGCAGTCTCTGCTCATATGCCCAGCCTCATCACAGTTGTAACATTTCACCACACGATAATCCCTTGCTCTGTGGCCCTTATTCGCACACTAAAAGCAGGCGTTCGATCCCCACTTCCACTCCCCCACGTGGTCTCTCCCACACTTCTTGCATGCCTTCTCCCTCTCTGTTATCACCTTCCGATCATCCACTCTTGTCTTCTTAACTCCAGCCACAAAACCACCACCGTTGTACCGCTTCTCATTCCCATTCCTATCATTGCCACACTTCTTCTTCTCGTCTATCACCGCCACCGCCTCTCACTCATCATACTGTCTCCCCGCCAGATCGACTACCAACCTGAACGTACCTGGCCGAGCAGCTATCAGATGTCTACGGATATCTGCCGGCAAACCCTAGATGTATCTCTTTATTTTCCGTGACACAGGTGTCACATGCTCTGGCACCAGCCTCGCCATCTCATTAAACTTAGTTGTGTACTGCTGGTGCGTCATAGTTCCCGCCTCCAACTGTAGGAACTCTCTCTCGATCTTGTCGAGCTCCCTATGAGGACAAAACTCCTCGATCACCAGCTCGTTCAGTTCATTCCACCTCATCCTTCCAATCGCCCTGCTACCCTCGGCCTGGACAGTGTTGTCCCACAAGCATAAGGCTGAATCCACAAACGAGTAGGTAGCGAACTTAACCTTCTGATCCTCTCGGCACTCGCTGATATCAAGTACCGCCTCTATCTCCCTCACCCGGTGAGCAGCAGCAGCACTCCCATTCCCATTAAATGTCGGGGGATTGCATCTCTGGAATGCCCTATATTTGCACCCCTTTGCAGCTTCCTGCACTGTCTCCTCATCCTCATCATCACTAGAGACAACCATTTCAGTATCCGATTGCTCCATCTCCCCTGAACCTCCTCCTTCGCCCCCTCCCGTAGTGGTTTTCCTCTTCTCCTCTTTCTCTTTCTTCTCATCCTCCCTCACAGCTCTAATAACCTCGGTCACCACAGACGGCAGAATCGTCTGCATGTCCTGATGAACTTCTTCCGCTACTGCCTCCTTCATTGAGGCCCTCAGATTAGCACTCTCATCCTTACCATCATGGTGATGAAGCTCAGGCTCTTTAGGAGCCATTTCGGTAGTCTTAGCCATATTCCTTGTGGCACGCGGTCCAATACCACTCCCACCACGACCTCCACCTCGAGAAGCCTCTAAGATCTACCACCAGCCATCTCTAAGCACTACAAGATTCAAACGCCAACACGGTCATTCAAGGTAATAGCTCAGATTATTTCAAGTATAGTAAGACCCTAATTACAGTGACCAGTTGTGATTTGCCACTTACTTTACTCTTCATTCTCCAAGCATTTCCTATCCTAACTACATCAGTATCCAAATCTACAAAGATCACATAATCCACAAAGCACACGCACATAATTCCTTTTTCCATTAATTTACATAAAACTTTTACATGAAACATTTACCTGCAGGCATGTAGCTACTAGGACTGGCATCCCTTTCCCTTTCTTGTCCCATTCTCAGTTTAAGTTGAGGTTTTTGAAAATATTTTACCCAATTCTCTTAAACTTTGGCTCTGATACCAACTTGTAAGGCCCCGTTCCCGGGATGCTTACAGTTGGTCAATCATTGCATAAAACATTTAAAACACATCATTTATAGCGGAATTAAAACTTTTCATCGATAATTAAAAATGCGTCAATACATCATATCTTTAATTTACATCACAAAATTTGTATTAATACAATATTATCTCAAAATGTGGATGCCAGACTCAAAACATTCCCAGTAGCTTATGCATCCATGCCTGCACCTCCTCAGCATCAAACGGTAACCTGCCAACTATTATGCATACAAAAAGTCAGCGACGCTGAGTGAGTTCTAGTTTTCATAATAAAATACTTTACATTATGTGAAAACATATCCTTTACTTTCGTTCATGATCACACATCATACGTACATCTAGATATTAATTATTATCTTCATCATCGTTCATCATCATTCGTCGCTCACTTCTTTATGGACCCTGCCTCATGCTATACCCCCAACTCATGCTAAAAGCTGGTACTGTGCTGGGGTTTTTAAATAAACCCCCGACTCATGCTAAAAAACTGACACAGCATCGGGGTACGCGACAAGGATCTTATCTCAACTCATATGCTACACCCACGACTCCTGCTGAAAAGCTGATACTGTGCCGGGGTTCGTAAACAAACCCCTGACTCATGCCGAAGCTGACACAGGACCGGGGTCAACAACAATGATCTCATCGTTCATTACTTCCATTTTCGTTATTCGTTATCTTTCACTTTCGTTACATAATACTTTACTTATGTACTCATACATATCACGCCATATAAAGGCACATAATAACAACAGCCCATAAGCATATAACATTTAACAGGCATATACCACCATAACACATTAGAACTTAACACTACATTCTACTTCTCAAAATTCCAGAAAATCCTAAGCGCCCAAAGAAATACGGATGAACATAAGCCAATACGTCTGAATGTTCAGCAAAAGCGGACAAGCAAATGCGGATGAAAGTCTCTGAAAATATTTTAAGTGTCTAAAGATATGCGGAGGAACCAAATGCTGATGAACATATCCAAATGCGGATGAACAAGTCAAAATGCGGACGAACAATACTAAATGCGGATGAACAAAGCAAATGCGGATGAACAAAGTAAATGCGGATGAACAAAGTAAATGCGGATGAACAAAGTCCAAAGCGCACAACATGCAAAATTATCCAAGTGTCCATAGCAGACGGCTAATGGTCCACAACGGATGGCCAAATCCATAGCGGACAGCTAAGAGTCCACAACACATGAATGAAACACTAAGTGTGTCCACAGCATACAACTAAAACATTTAAGGGTCCACAACGGACAGCCAAGTCCACAGCGGACAACCAAGATTTTCTCAAGGGTCCACAGCGGACAAGCAAAGTTTACAGCAGACATGCAAATGCCTAAGTGTCCACAGCGGACACATTAATGATGTTCAAGTGTCCACAGCGGACAACTTATTGCTCCTACGATCCAACTTACTCAATTTCCAGTCTCCATTCATCATTTTAAGCATATTCTTTGCTTAGATCTAACATGCTACACACTTAGAACATACTAAACATCATGCACAATTTAGAAATCATCTAAAAACATACATCAACAGCACACAGTCGCACATCATCTTAAAATTCATAGTTTGGTTTGGAAACCTTTTGTCTAGTATGCATAACAGCTTGAAACACATAGAAAACCAGTAAACTAGGGGATCTAGAACTCACCTTGAATAGCTTTCAAGTAGATCACCTCAAACCCAGAACCCACTTTAAGTTCCAGCACCTAAAACCTACGAAAACAAGCACTAAACACCAAAAACTCGGTCTAGAAGCCCGACTGAAAACCGAGAAAAATTACCTTAAAATCTCACCTTCAAGCAAATCTTCATCCTTCTCTCTCTAGAAACCGATGACAACTTCTTCTTCTCTTCTTGCAGCCGAAAGCAGATGTGGGGAAATGGGGGTGTGGGCGTCCATCCCCAGCTTTTTGAACCCATTAGAGGCAAGTTTGCCACTTGCACACTTTAACCCTCTTTACTTTTGAAAAATGCTATCTTTCCCCTTTTCTCTTCTTTTCTTTTCCTTTTTTATAAATTTCCGGGTGTTACAAATGCAAATCACTTCTTCCCATCCAATCAAGATTACATACACTAGACACCCCGAACAAACCCCTGATCAATCTACTCTGATAGGTCAGCTCCCCTCTGTTCTATCCAAAAATGCTCGAGTGGAACTCAAGGCTCCCACTCAGCTAGAGGTCCAACAATCCTCCACCATTGACCTCAATGTCAGCATTGAGTCTCCTCAGTCTCAAGCTGATGTACCTACAACCCAAGCCTTTAGCCCTCAGGGTGAGTCTCAAGACTCCCCTGAGAAGCCAAAAAGGGACACCAACATCATCGGGTCATCTATTCTCGTAGAAGAACCCGTAGGTGCTGACCAAGGTCCCGGGTCATTAGATTTAACCTCCCTATCCCTCATTGACCTCTCAACCCTACTTGATGAGGACATTATGTTCCATCCGGGCAATGATGTTGATCTACCATACCACTCCCTAGATCAACTGTGCCCCATGGAACCTCTAATGTCTAGCCCACATTAGCTATACCTAACTGAGGTGAGTTAAACTGGTGTGGAGGTGACTCATGTAGGCTCAGCTGCTACTACTGAGAGTGTTTCAATAACCTCTGAGGACAGTGGTAACATAAGTGAGACTGAGTCTACGACAACCTTGCCTCTTGATGACTCTGAAAGAGACATCAGCAAGCAAGGGTATCCAGGGCGCCAAGAAACCACTACTGGTGGTGATGATGCACATACCAGGTTTGTTATCTCATCTCCCAATGATTTTTCGAAAGAAGATGAGGGTAGCCTAACACTCATTATCAGAGACCTGATTTCTAAAGTCTCAAACCTTGAATCAAAGGTTAAGACTTTAGAGGACAGGTCTGCCACTCAGCAACTTGAGATTGAAAATCTCAAGACTTAACTAGCTAAGACATAGATTGAGAAGTATGTTAGGCATGTACATACTCAAGTTTCTTTAAGTTCTTCCTCTAGCTCATCTACTTCTCAAGATGATGCTACCAAAAAGGGAGAGAATGTACAAAAACAAAGACATGAGGAACCTTGCCTTGCCATTATAACAACTTCCTTTGATGCCATATCTTCTTTGTACCCCACACAGCAACACCTGACAACTACCTTCCCTCAACCAGCTCCCAATACTATTCAAGTGGATCCAAAAATGCGTATAGACCTTAACAGGTTTTTAACCACATTTTTGATAAGCTCATTCATTGAACAACCTTCCCCTGATGTAGCCGTTGCCTACTTTGGAGCCGAGGAGCTTCAAAGACTAAGTGCACCACCTACCTCTGAAAAGGAAGTTCATCAACCTAAGGTCTCTGTTGAACTCGAGATTAAATTCGAAGGGGATACACAGACTCATGGCCCAACAACCAATTTGGAAGGGACATGTAGTGCAGTTCTAATTACTTCTGAAGTAGAAACACAAGCTGCGGAAGGAATAATTGAACTGTCTTCCTCGTCTAATGATCTGTTCATCAAAAAGGCTATTCTTGACCTAGCCTCTGAGGTAAATAGTGAGGACTTCCTTACAACCCATCTCTCCCAAACACCACAAGTCCAATCCCACTCTCCCCAATTTGAATCTTCTAAACTTGAGTCTCCGAAGGCTGAATCTTTCTCTGATCCTAAGGGGAAGAGGAAGGTCACTACTGAGGAGCTTCTAGAGGAGGAAAGGTTGGAAAAGCTTAAGTAGAAGGGAAAAATTGATACTGGGAGGCTGTTGGCTGCAAGCAGCAAAGCAGCAGCAGTCGCTTAAGAAAGTATCAATAACAAGAGGAGAGTGGAAGCTATTAACAGGCACATCAGCCTGGGAGAAGTCAATGAAGACATCCTTCTACTCCTACTTAATGAGCTTGTAAAGCTGGAAAAGGCAACCTTGCTACAAAAAGAAAAGGAGGAAGCAGCAAGGTTGGCCGAAGAGGAGGAGAAGAGGAAGAGGAAGGAGGAGGCTACGGAAAGGGAAATGAAGGAGAGAATAGCCTTTCTCTACTCTAGAGGCTATTCTCAATAGGAGCTGGCCCCTCATGATTATGATACGATCTTGTTTCTTTTTCATAAAGAGCAAGATCAAGTCAACAAAGAGAGGAAGAGGACTGCCAGGGAAAAGCTGAGGAAGAAGGAGGAGGAGGCACAACTTGCTGCTGCTAAGAAGGCGGGAGATAAGGAATGGATGAAAGCCTATCTTAAAGCCCATGGCTTCACCGGCAGGCAAGTGGGTCCTATGTTTGAGAAGACCCTACAACGACATGTCAGTGACATCAAGGCTGACATTCACTTAGGAAGAAGGCAGGAGGTAAGACAAATGTCAAGTGTTTAGAAGAAGGCACCCAAACCAACACAAACACCCAAACCAGTACAACCTACACCCACACCTCTTCCCTTCCCCATCAAAACCGAACCAACCACTGAGCCTTACACCCTTGAACCCACACCATCAGCCTTACCTACACCCTCACCTACTGCTTCAAAACAACCACCACCACCACTTATCCTTAAACCCAAAACACAACCCAGAACCTAATCTATACCCACACCATCTTCTGAATCTTCTAAGCCCTTGAACTTGGAAGAATTTAAGGAGATCAAGAGGAAGCTCATCAACTGCACAGCATTGAGCGACATCTCTTGTGAGGAAGAGTTAATTAACCTGAAATGGATGAAAGCCTATCTCAAAGCCCATGGCTTCACCGACAGGCAAGTGGGTCCTATGTATGAGAAGACCCTACAGCGACATGTCAGTGGTATTAAGGTTGACATTCGCTTAGGAAGAAGGCAGGAGGTAAGACAAATGTCAAGTGTTCAGAAGAAGGCACCCAAACCAACACAAGCACCCAAACTAGCACCACCTACACCCACACCTCTTCCCTTCCCCATCAAAACCGAACCAACCACTGTGCCTTACACCCCTGAACCCACACCATCAGCCTTACCTACACCCTCACCCACTGCTTCCTAACAACCACCACCACCTATCGTTAAACTCAAAACACAACCCAGAACCCAATCTATACCCACACCATCTTCTGAACCTTCTAAGCCCCTGACCTTGGAAGAATTCAAGGAGATCAAGAGGAAGCTCATCAACTGCACAACATTGAGCGACATCTCTTGTGCGGAAGAGTCAATTAACCTGAAATACACTAGAAGATCCAAGACAAAGTCTTCCGAAGAATGAAGTCACAAAGACTTGTAGAAGACTTGGAAGAAGTTGATTATTCCGAAATATAAATGGCCTTGGAAGAACTTATTCTTCTAAAGCCATTTTCCTTCGGAAGAATCAACTATGAACCAATGGACATAAGTATCGGGTGTCTGACATCCACTGACAACTCTGATACACTGCATGGCATTTTCCCACTCCCATGTAGTTGACCATACTTTAATCCACTGTTTATCTTTTTCAGTTAGTACAGTTACCATACTTAGTTGATGACAAAAGGTAAGTCATGGACCTGTCATGACTACCTAATCTAGGATATTATTTTATCTTAGATATTTTAATTCTAACAATGTAGTATTTGCTTAGCGGTAAATTCCGGCTGGTTTCCCAAGTATAACCAACTGTAGATAGTAGTATATATAGTTTCTCATTGTTACTTACGTAACCATGCTTGTAAGAGTCTTGTAATACTGAGTTGAGAAATAATATATACAAGTATCTTGAAAACCATTCTTGTGTTCATTAACTTATTATATTATTGTCAACGTAGTTAGAGATTCCTCTTCATCAACCGAGTGAAACTTAGTGAGTTTGTGAGATACAAAACTTGTGTTGAGAGACCAACACCAATCCTACAATTGTTCACTGGTTCATAGTTGATTCTTTCAAGGGAAAAATGGCTTCGAAAGAATAAGTCCTTACAAGGTCATTTATACTTCGGAAGAATCAACTTCTTCCAAGTCTTCTACAAGTTTTTATGACTTCATTATTCGGAAGACTTTGTCTTGGATCTTCTAAGTGTGAATGCTTTGGAAGGAGAATTACTTGGTCTTCATATACTTTGAATGACTTGGTTCTACCTTCGAAAGTTCTTCATATACTTTGGAAGTAAAACTACTTAGTCTCGGAAGACTTTGTTTTTCCTTCGGAAGACTTTGTTTTTCCTTTGGAAGTTCTTCATACTTAAGCTTTAGAAGATCTTCAACTTGTCTTCGGAAAAGCAGCTTTAGCTTCGGAAGACTTCTTCAATTGTACTTCAAAAGTATTCTAAGTGTTGTTTTGGTTGCACCAACCTCATATGATCCAACACATTTTAATCACTTGTTAATAATTCAAGGTACTTAAAATATATATAGTGTTTAACTTCACTTGTTGACAATTAAACTCTTATAACTTGAATGTGCTTAACAATTATTTAACCACGAATTATGAAGATAGTCATGTTAACAATGAAAGGAAAAACACAAACAACAATAAACTAACTAAACATAATAACTAACAAACTAATTAACTACAAAGATAAACATGAATAAGAAGGCTTAAAGTATTCATCATTCCATATAACTTTTAATTACAAGGTTTTACATATAATGGCTAGGATTTCGGTTGTTTAGAGACCTAATCACCTAACTACATGTAAATCACCATCATTATAACTATGAATTAGTAATACTAACCTCTTGGACAATCAATCTTGAAAGGAAATAGAAGAACGCTTGAAAACAAGAAAGAAAAATGGAAAAGATGGTGAAAATTGAAGTGGATACAGGTCTTTGTAGGCATGAGGTCGATTTTTATCATGGAGAATTGATGGGGAACAAGACAAATGGCTAAAATAAATCATAAGTTGTCATTCATTGTCGGTCATGGGGGTGTGCCTCCCTAGGCACGGGGGCGTGCATCCCCTTTATTGCCCAGTTTCAGTTTTTTGTTGTTCCCTTTTTCTGTGTTATGCGCTATGTAATTTACCCGGTTAAGTTTTATCACTCCCAAATCACAAGAAAAGTTACAAAAATAGTCCAAGAGTTAATTTAAAACAAGCCAAATGACAATTACATTTCCTAAGGTCCTACGGTTACATGATATGTTAAAACCCGAGAGTCTAAAACTACAAAACTAGACTCCTTAACGCGCATCAGCGCACATAACACATCGTGAAATACTTCTAAAAGAAGCCTCCACACATTTCGTGTGGAAGGTTTGGGATGGGATAGTGTGAAGTGCGGTTACTTAATTCCGCAAGCTGAGGGTTGACGGATACGAGTTCCCCACCCATTTCTTGAACTTTTGGGATGAGTTCAGCTAGGCGTTGGGATGCGATGAGGTTCATCTCTGTCAATTGCTTGATTAGTTCATGTAACTTGAAGAAGTATTCTTGCATCATTAGCTCTCGCGTTTCAGAACGCGGTTTCTTTGTTGGATTCCAGCTTGAACTTCTATGACTTGATTCTTTCATTTTTTTGATGTTTTCAAGCAGGAATGGATGTGATGAAAGATTGGAACAACTGTGGTATTTATATGCATGTTGGGAAAGTTGATCAAGGGGGTGTGCTTGGCCAGGCACGGCCCCGTGTTTGTTAGAATTAGTCTTAAATTCGACTTGCAACGTTCCAGAGTCGTCAGCGGAGATCGTGGAAAATTTTTGTCGGAGGCACGGGGGCATGCTTCATAGGGCATGCCCCGTGTTTGTGCTTGTGAGGTCCTAGAAAAAGTTAAAAATCAAAGAAAAACCTATGTATGGGTGCCGCGTTTAAGTTTCGGGTCTTCGGCTCGACCCTTCCCCACACTTAGTCTTCGTAGAGGCGGAGGTGTAATTCCTCCAAGAAAATCTTGGTTGGTCCATCAGTATACGGTTTCAAATGATGACCAATTATCTTTAAACTTAAACCGTTGTGGTCGTTGATTTCGATGGCACCGTTTGGAAAAATGTTTTTAATCGTATAAGGTCCGGACCAACGTGACTAAAGCTTTCCAGGAAACAAACGTAAACGAGAGTTATACAGTAACACACATTCTCCCACATTAAATCATTTAGCGTTCTTTAATCGAGAGTCGTGGAATTTCCTTGTCTTTTCCTTGTAAACCCTAGCGTTTTCGTATGCTTGTTCTCTCAGTTCTTCCAGTTCGTGGATTTGTAGAAATCGATTTTTTCCTGCAATGTTTTAGTCTAGGTTTGCTGCTTTAAGTGCCCAGTAGGCTTTCTGTTCCAGTTCCATAGGTAGATGACATGAGTTCCCATAAACTAATTTGAATGGTGTGGTGCCAATGAGAGTCTCTTAGGCTGTCCTAAAAGCCCATAATGCATCATCTAGTCTTGATGTCTCGGTTAGTGACTTCATCTTGCCCATTCGCTTATGGATGATAAGAAGTTGTAAAGCGACGATGCACTCCATAACGAGCCATTGCTCTTTAGAGCTGGTTGTTACAAAAATGCATTCCTCGGTCACTAATTAAAGCCTTGGGGGCACTGAAACGAGAGAATAGTTTCCTAAGGAATCTGAAAATGTTTCTTGCATCATTGGTAGGTAGGGCTTGAGCTTCGGCCCATTTTGAGACATAATCGACTCCTACCAGATGTAACGATTACCAAAGGACACTGGGAATGGCCCCATGAAATCAATACCCCATATATCAAATACCTCGCATACTTGAATGGGTCTCTAAGGCATCTTATCCCATGTTAAGATATTGGTTGCTTTTTGACATGCATCACAGGTGCTTACCATGTTGTGAGCATCCTTGAAGATCGTGGGCCAATAAAATCCAAAGTCAAAGACTTTATTGGCTGTTAGGGTTGCTCCATGGTGTCCTCTTATGGGTCCTTCATGACAGTGCCTTAGAATTTGTTCCACTTCACTTCCGTACACGCATCTTCGGATCAGTTGGTTTGCACCGGTTCTGAATAGATATGGATCTTCCCAATAGTAATGCTTAATGTCAGCAAAGAATTTCTTCTTTTGCTGATAAGTCATTCCTTTGAGAAGGATTCCGCTTGCCAAGTAATTCGCAAAATCGGCAAACGAAGGATGTTCATCGATTGAGGATTGGAAGCGTCTAAGGAATTCGTGAGAAAAATTATCGTTTATTATGGATTCCTCAGTTTGTGAATGTCTTGAATCTTCAAGACGCCAGAGATGATCTGCCGCCAGATTTTCTGCTCCTTTCTTATCGCGAATTTCAATGTCAAATTCTTGAAGCAGAAGTATCCAACGAATCAGTCTTGGCTTTGCATCTTGTTTATTGAATAGATAACAAAGGGCTGCATGATCAGTGTAAACGATTGTTTTTGAAAGGATTAGATACGAGCGGAATTTGTCAAATGCAAAAACTACGGCAAGAAGCTCTTTCTCGGTGGTGGTGTAGTTTTCTTGTGCATCATTTAGGGTTTTGCTCGCATAGTGAATTGGGTGGAATTGCTTGTCTTTCCATTGGCCCAACACGGATCCTACCATGAAATCGCTTGAGTCGCACATGAGTTCAAATGGTAGCATCCAATCAGGGGAAACCATGATCGGAGCTGTAACCAATCTCTCCATAAGCAAATTGAATGCACTAATGCATTGTCTGAAAATACGAATTGTGCGTCTTTCTCAAGAAGTTGAGTCATTGGTCGTGCGATTTTTGAGAAATCTTTGATGAAAAGATGATAGAATCCTGCATGACCTAAGAAGCTTCTGATTTCTTTCACGGTTGTGGGATATAGAAGTTTGGAAATAGAGTCAACTTTGGCTTGATCGACCTTAAGCCCTACTTGAGAGATTTTATGTCCTAATACTATTCTTTCAGTAACCATGAAGTGGCAACTTTCCCAATTCAAAACAAGGTTAGAATCTTCACATCTAACCAACATCTTTTCCATATTTTCAAGACATTGTTCAAATGAGTTCCCAAAGATAGAGAAGTCATCCATGAAAACTTCCATTGAATGTTCTATAAGCAGGGGCATTACACAATCCAAAAGGCATTCGCCGATAAGCAAATGTGCCATATGGACAGGTGAATGTTGTTTTTTCTTGATCTTCGAGAGCAATAGGAATTTGGAAATATCCTGAGAAACCATCAAGGAAACAATAGAACATTTTTCCAGATAATCTCTCAAGCATTTGGTCGATGAAAGGCAGAAGGAACTGATCTTTCCTTGTGGCATCATTAAGTTTGCGATAGTCGATGCAAACTCTCCATCCTGTAACCGTACGAGTTGGAGTAAACTCATTCTTCTAGTTGGTTACAACAATCATTCCTTCTTTCTTTGGAACAACTTGGACGGGACTGACCCAAGGCAAATCAGAAATTGGGTAAATCAAACAGGCATCTAGCAGTTTGATTACATCTTTTTTCATAACCTCTTGCATGATCGGATTTAAACGTCTTTGAGGTTGAATGACGGATTTGAAGTTTTCCTCCATCAGTATTTTATGAGTGCAAAAGGATGGATTGATTCCCTTGATGTCCATGATTTTCCATGCAATTGCTCGTTTATGTGCCTTAAGCATATTGAGCAACTTGTTCTTCTCATCATTTGATAAGGCGAATGAGATTATTACAGGAAGTTGAGATGTGTTTTTAAGAAAGGCGTATTCAAGATGAGATGGAAGTTCCTTGAGCTCTAAAACCGAAGGATCTTCGATAGAAGGTTTGGCTTTAGGTTCTAGTTCTTGTTCGATAATCTAAAATGCTTCTTGATGAGATAATGTTTCATCAATTTCTAGTTATAAAATGATTTGATTCTCATAGATGGGTTCGGTGGTTTGGACATCTATTAGTTGAGTGTTGCAAGCTTCATATTCAAGAGATTTCCTTAAATGACAGGTTATGATCGAATCACAAACATCAATGTAATAGAGTGAGTCATCATGATGTTAAGGATGTTTCAAGGATTATCCTATGTCAAATGTCACTTCCTCCTCATCCACTCGAAGTGTAAGTTTGCCGGTGCAAACGTCAATGAGAGCTCGAGCAGTTGCTAAGAAAGGTCAACCAAGGATAAGAGGAACATTCTTATCCTCATCCATGTCAAGGATCACAAAATCAACGGAAATACGAATTTGTTGATTTTAACTAAAATGTTTTCAACGATGCCCATCGGATATTTAACAGAACGGTCAGCTAACTGGATGCTCATATGGGTAGGTCTAGGTTCACCTAAGTTTAACTTTTCAAAAACCGCATAAGGCATAATGTTAATGCTAGCACCTAAATCAGCTAACGCATTACTAACAAAATGATTTCCTATTAGGCAAGGTATTATGAAGCTTCCTGGATGAGTCATCTTTTGAGGTAGTTTGTTTTGAAGAACTGTAGAGCATTTCTCATTTAAAAGTACGTGTGATAACTCTTCCAGTTTCTTTTTGTTTGACAACAAACCCTTTAAAAACTTAGCATAATTTGGCATTTGGGCCAAGGCTTCCACCAAGGGCAGATTGATGTGGAGCTGCTTGAACAACCCTAGGAATTTGCCATATTGTGCCTCCATTCGTTGTTGTCTCAAACGACCTGAATATGGAGGTGGTGGAGCCTAGGGTGGCGGTGGTACGTATTTCTTGGCTGGTTCTTCAGCAGGAACAGGTTGGTTTTGCTTATCACTTGCATTACTTGGAGTTTTAGTTTCTGTTTCTTCAAGGATTTGTTGTAATGCAGGTGCATCACCTTGAGTGGTTTTGCCACTCCTTGTGGTGATGGCTTTCACTTAAGCATTCGCGTTTCTCAGAATGTTGGTAGGCAAAGCACCTTGGGGTCTTTTAGATAGTTGTTGTGCTATCTGAGCTATTTTTTGTTCAATGGTTTGCAATGATGCTTTGTTGCTTTTGATGTCAGCCTCGTTTCTTTAGAACCTTTTCTGATTTCTTTGATTAGATTTCTAGATGTATTCATATGTGGTTTGTGTACTTATCAACAATTGCTACAATAAGTCTTCCATTGATGATGGTCCAAGGTCTTAGTTACTACTTCTTGGACCATGGTATTGTGGTTTCTGTTGTTGGTAAGGTGGCCTTTAGGTGAATCCAGATGATGTTTGGTTGTTACCAGCTTCTCTGTAATTCGAGTTGTTCCTCCAATTTGAGTTGTTGTTATATGAGTTGTTTGGGCCTCCTACATAATCAACATCATCAACCATCACAATGCCTTGTGGGAATTCATTGGTCTTGTGTGAATTTCCGCATGTGTTGCATCGTGTTGGGGTTTTCTTCAGTTCGGCTTCACAATTGTTCAAATCATTTGGTTAGGGCTTCTAATGGGGCTGCAATTAGTGTTTCAGAGTTTAGTTGATGAATGCCTTTAGAACTGGGTTTGTTTCTTAAAGGATTATAAGCAAAACTCTTCTTAGCTACTCTTTCTAGGGCTTGGTATGCCTCGGATGGCGTGACACTTCCGAAATCTCCTCCCGCAATTTGATCGACAACTTGTTTGTGTGCTCCGCTAATTGCATCGTAAAAGGTTTGACACTTCATTCACAGATCAAGTCCGTGATGTGGGCATCTCCGAAGGAGACCTTTGTATCTCTCCCATGCTGCGTGTAAGGATTCATCATCGTCTTGGTGGAAGCTTGTGATGCTACTTCTCAGTTTGGCAGTACGATCGGGTGGAAAGTATTTTAAAAGGAATTGTTCAGCCATTTCCGCCCATGTAGTGATGGAACCAGGCGGAAGCGAATCGAGCCAGTCAATGGCTAGGCCTCGAAGTGAAAATGGAAAAAGTCTTAGTCTAATGGCATCGTCTGAACAGTTGTTGATTCTGAAAGTATCACAGATACGAATGACTCGTGAGATGTGAGCTTTAGGATCTTCACCTTGCAATCCATGGAACCGAATAGAGTTTTCTACAAGTTGGATAATGCTAGACTTCATCTCGAAATTGTTGGCCGCTATTGCTGGTTGGACAACAATAGACTCGTAACTATCGATTGACGGTGTGGCATAGTGTGTCATCTTCATTTCCTCGTCTTGGTTAGCTATGTCTTCTTCGGATGGTGTACCTTCCAAACTGTCTTCTTCGATAATTGTTGTTGTTTGTCTAGGTCTTTCGCGTAACCTTTGACGGAAAAGTCATTCGGGTTCCGAAAGAGGTGAAACATGTTCAGGACTAGACGAGTCGGACATACACTAACTTAAGGAAGCATAAACTTACTAAGGCTTAGAATGAATTAGGCAAATGTAACTAAACTGACTAACTAACAAAAATATATAAACAAAATATAGACAAAATAGTCAAAAATTTAGATTGTCTTTCAAAACTGTCGTGTGTCCCCGGCAACGGCGCCAAAACCTTGATGCGTGTGAAAAGTATATATATTTTGATAAAGGTTTTTCGCACAGATTCAGTTTATTTGGTTATTACTAATACTAAACTACATATACAAAAGGCAAGTGTACCTGTCGTGTGCTAATATAGTGATGGTAAGAACCGAGTATCAATCCGTGGACACACCGAGCCTACTCAACAACCTTAATGGTTGACTATCGGATTAGATTTTTGTTTTGAGAAAATGATAAATTGCATTGATGTAATTAAGATTTTTAGGGTTTAGAAACAATAATTATATAAAGTAAAAATAAGATTGAAACTTTTGGATTTAAAACCAGGGAATAACGACTATCATCCTAATTAGATTACACTTATGTAACTGTGATGAATTCGTAGTGTTATTAAAGATATTGATTAAAGTAATTATGTTAATGTTTATAAATGTGAGCTGGCGCGATTTCTCGTCTATCTGCTCCGTAGTGACTAGGACCTCATCAGGATGAGACTTACTGAATAAATCAAAGCCACTAGTAATGTAGGTATATCTCCTGTGACCTTTTGATATATGATTTCTAAAAGCATAACTTAATGTTAAAAAGAGAGTTGATCAGGTTCCTTTCTAACATACCATTAATTTTAGATAACTATAACAATTACTGTAGATTTCTCAGACTAATAAAAGGGAACCCGTAAATGATCAGAAAGTTAAGGTGATATGATTTCTAATAACCATTTCTAGTTCATTAGCCATGGATTTATTATGAAGACCGGTTTCGCGAATAATATACGTTTTTCAACCTTGTATGACATTCACAATTACAAATCATAAGTTTATAACTTCTCGTTCAAATGTAGATGCTACCCATCAAAAGTTTTCCCAAGATTACCATAACATTAACATAATATAAATCGCACCATTAGTTCATCACAAATTACATAAGTTTTATCCAATTAGGTTGATAATAACAGTTTAGCTCATAATAAGCTTGCACATAACAACAAGTAACATAGAAGATAGATACGAAATCATCAATGAAATGGAACAATCAAACAGGTGATCCACAATGGATGATGTTTGGACAATCCCGAGCTTCTTCCAAGTGTTGTATGCACCTCTCGAGCCTCCAAATGATCTTCAAGTCTTGATTCCCGACAGAATTCAGCAGAGTAACTCTCCCACCAAAAGCTTGCCCAAATGATGAACTTAAGCCTCTATTTATAGGTTTTCTGGAGTGTTTATGCATGGCCACGTACCTAAAAGGCACGGCCCTGTGCTAGTACAATGCTTATGAAAGTTGGTTGGGTCGTACGTGCAGAAGGTGTCGGGCACGACCCTGTGTTAAATGGGGCAAGGCCCCGTGTTTAGGGTTGGGCACGACCCCGTCACAACTTTGGGGGGACAGTACTTTATGTCCTGTCAAATGTCCAAACACCGGGGTGTGTCTATTTAAGCACGGGGGTGTTTTTCAGGCAAGTCATGGGGGCGTGCTTAATGAGGCACGACCCCATGCTTGGACTCTAAAGCTCGGATTTCTACAATTTCTTATCAAATATGCTTCTTTTGTCCATCTTGCCCTTTTTAACACCAGAAAACACAATTTAACAATTTTAAGTACATAATCATCATTTTAAGGGAGATATTAAGGAATAATTGATGTGCTTTTGATAGAAAATTTATGTGTAATTTAGAGCACATCAGTAATGAATATGCGTTTTAATTTTTTAGTTGTTATACTTTATATATGTAGTTTGATGTAGTCTTATTCAAGCAATGATTACTTTGTTTCATTTTGGTATTTGGGTATATAACCAGTTAGTTTTGTTTTCTTTTACTATAGTAAGTTAAGTTCTAACTCTTTAGGAGGTTCTCACAGGATTGAAACAAAGTTCTCTTAAAAACTATAAGTATTATTAAAAATAAACTTGTGTGGTTGTATCATCCTTACTTTCTAATATCTATGATGTCGTCTTGCTAATTTAACAAATGATGCAGGGATTTATCAAACAATAGATTTTCATGTCCATACTATATAGTTTTTCAAATCTACAACTTGTGTAAACTATACTATATCCCTTATCTGGATATAGATTTTTCTTGCTTTACACGTTTTTTCGAGCAAATATGCTTTCCTTTTTTCAGACAATAATTAGCTACTTTTTTTCTTTAAAATGTTAAATCTATTTAATAGATTAGTAGATCTTTTTATGTTTTTATATTTACCCACTTCACATTCTTTTAAATGGTAACAAACTGGCTAGTAGAGCTTTACTCAATAGGTGTCGATGGATGAGCTATTGCGTATGTCACGGGTCACTTATTTATCAACTTTTGTTACCATCATGATACATGTTTTTAAAATTTACTTGCAATTTGTCATTATCTAACACATTTGATTATACATTATATAGCCTTCGGGTAACAACAGGTTATGTGATGTGCCTTCTTTACTCAACAACGCATTTTGAAGACTTCATTTGCCTTATTCCTTTTCCAGCATCATTTGCCTTTTTTCCTCTCCAGCATCATTTATATCGTACTTAAGTAAGGGAGATGATCGGGTGAGCTAATGACTACTCAGTGGTCTAATTAGTCGTTCCAAAAAAAAAAGAAGTTATATACACTATTATGTTGGTTTAGTATTTCTAAAGATACATCACTGTTATATAAATCCTTTTTGGACAAGTGCCTTGACCTTTTGTTTTTGCTTTTCAGGTTTTTGCAGTTGACTATTCCATTGATTTTAGTTTTTTAGTTCCTTTTTATCTATTCAATACATAATGATGTAACGAATGATATATTTATATGTACATATGGTGTTTATATATGCATCATGAAGGAGTATGATGCTCTGACTTTTGTGGTCATTAATTTATTGATGGTATGTAGACTTCAAGTGGTTAACTTTGTCCAATATAGGTGTTTTTTGAGTCTACCATAAAATTTGTGTTTCTTAATAAATCGAAATTCATGTTTTTGGTAATGTTATTTGAGATGTTATTTGGGGATCCAAATCGATGCTTAGGCAAAAATATGACATTTGACTTCGAATGTCAAAATGATATATTTTTTTTGTGTCAAAAATCAGTTGTATCAAGGTTTCTATTACAAGTTATCATAGTGTTTTTATGAAAATATCGAGAACTTGTGTTCATATTAAAGTCTAAAAGTATATCCTTTGTCAAGTCAGATGGTAGATTCTTTATTTCAATAGGAATTTGGCTGCATTTCGGGGTGTTTATTAAGGTTTACATCACAATTTCGTAGCTATACCTAGTGCTTTTCAAAATTTAAAGAACCCATTTCAATGTAATCATCATTCACATAAGTAAACATGAATAAGAACACATACTTTAAAGTCAACTAATAAAATTTTTATCCCGTGTAATACATGGGTTACTAAAGCTAGTATAAAAATATAAACATTAATAAAAGCATTTACAATGGAGTTTCTATTATATGTTTATCTTTATTATTTAGAGATTTCTTTTGTTTTACATCTCCATAAGTATTTCAATATTTAAATATTATACTTCTATGAATAGTTATTTTTTAAATATAGAGATTTACTATTCATCAATTTTTATAATTTTGTGTGCCTAAAAAAGATAAAAATAATAAAACAAATGTTTATGAGTGATACAGAGATTGAGATGTAAAGTGAAATGTAAAAAGATAAACAAGTTTAGATATCAAGTTCAGAGAAATGTGATATATAATTAAATTATAGAGATAAAGATGAATATGCTATTATGAATGCTCTTACAACCTTCATATTTTTGGGGCATCCTGATTATATACTAATCGTATAACATTTTTCTATTACTGACATGTGGGTTTATATTTTTATTTAGTATCTGAGAAAGTGTTGGGATAAGTACTTTTTGTTATTTATATTGTGATTTAATTAACGTTTCACAAAATGTATGGTATTCAGGTTTTCGTTTTGTTTAATTTTCAATTTAACAAAAACTTGTATTAAGCTCCAGTGTTGTGACATGGAATCGATCGTGTGTTAAACAAAATAAAATTATACCAAGACCACTAACAGAATACTAGTGGAAATGTCTGCGCGTTGAGACGGTACGGCTGTTATGCGATTTTTTGAAAATTCGATTTTAGTCGGTATCGGCTTGGTGCGTTATGACGTAAATTAATAAATCAAAATATAATTATTGAAAAAATTGAATGAAAGAAAACAACTACGTATATTACAAAATTCTTTAAGACAACTATATTATCCCAACAAGATTAGTGAAAGCATGGGTAGTATTTGTGGTCGGAAATCACTTATTACCTAGATTTTAGGGGGTTCGTTTTATGAATGTAGGTTAGAGTTTTATGTTTATCGGAGATAGCTTTCGATAGTGATTTGTATAGACCGGAGAAAGTTAATGGAGAAATTGTCAACACAAATTATCATCTTGATTGTTATTGAGCTGTTAACAACTGGCTAGAAAAATGGGAAGAGAGATTAGTGCTCAATCGAAATGAATGAATGACATTGAAAGTATATGATGGTTTTATTTGGTCATGTGTATATGCTTTAGCATTTGTATTATATGAATCATATGTTATATTTTATTGTAAGCGCATAAATAGAGTAAAATTGTTATTTTTTTTTAAATTTAAGCATAACTTTTCATATGGGTGTCTTAATTCATATGTAAAATTATCATTTTATCATTCTTTCATTTTATCATAAAAGATATAGATAAATATTAAAATTATTAAACTCACAATATGCCACTAAAAAAATTAGTATTATAGTTATTATAAATATGAAGATATTTATAGGTTATATACTTAAATATTAAAATAAAATAATACTTAATATAAATAGTATTTAGTTATAAAAATATAATTCTAAATATAAATTTAAATGTCAATTTATATTATTATAAATAAAATAAAAATTAATGAAGTGAATTATATAATATCACATTATTAACTAAAGTATTAATAATGTGTATTAAATAATACAATAATTAGAAGAAGTTAATTAAACTGAGACAAATGTGAAACTATTACATAAAACACTTGTACACTATGCTAAAAATGTTGTATAAGTAACTTACACTTTAAATGAAATTACTATCTTATTCTTTTAATATGTATTATATAGTAGTATAGATAATCAAAAGAGATATAGATCATAATTCAAGCCTTATTGTTCCAAACATCCAATGCATATTTGGAAATCACCTTTTATTATATGAAAACCTCATTTTTAATTGTAAAGTTTAACGGTATAATGAACAATCAATGGAAAAAAGATGAAACAAATACACATAAAGATAACCAAATAAACAAACTTTAAGGAATTTGATCGATAACCAATGAATTAAGAATAGTAGAAAAGAAACTTAATTGAACTTAAGGCAAACCATTAATGTATACACATAACTACATAAGCTTTTCGTTTGATGTTGCAAACTATGTCATCAATAACTAACAATAATATCAACATTATATTATTAACTGTTGCAAGCAACTGAAATGATCTAATTTTATTTCTTGAATTGCCATGAATTAGCTACAAACTTGATGTTGTAATTTCAAAGTAAAAATCTAAATCATATAGTAAGATTTTTTTCCACCATTCATTACATTGATGAAGCAGATTAGCAAATTTCATAATCAAATTCTGGTATTTTTTTACACAAATTTCTTTGCAGCGTGTCCAAATTATAATGCAAGAAAACCCAATTCAAATTATGGTTCCAAATGCAAGAAACCATGTGATTACACATCAGATGTGAAAATAACCCATAACCACTGGATTTCCAATGTTAAATGAACTACTAATTTGCCCAATACATTGGAGCTCCTGTTGTTCGACTACAACAAGCTCATTGAAGGATAATGCCTGCATTAATCAATCAAACAAGTTCTAACGTTCAAACAACCATATACTAACATCTAAATATAAGTATCATTCAAGTTAAACACTAATTATCATTTACATTTCTTTTACAAGTTTTGTAGATAAAAGAAATTTTCACAAGTGTTGGCAGCGGATGAAGAAAGGTCCATAGCGGATGCTTAAAAAGTCACAGCGGATGAAGACTTTGAAGAAATGTCCAATTGTTGGCAACGGATGAAGAACAAGTCCACAGCGGATGCACAACATCCATAGCGGATGAACAACATCCATTGCGGACAACATCAATCAAAACACAAGTGTTCACACTGTGGACAAACAACATTCACAGTAGATAATAAAAGAAACATCAACAGCGGATAGTTTATCATCCCCAGTGGACAGACTATCTTCCACAGCGGACACTTCATCATCCACAGTGGACAACACTTAGACTTAGGATTTTATGTAATTTGATTTTACATAAGGGTACTTTTGTAATTATACATAGTATGTGCATAGGTTACAAATAACCGTGTACCCTAATCATTTGTAAGCTTTTGAACAAATTATGAATCAAACAAGCAATTTATCATTCAGTGCATTCAATCACACAATCATACACACACAAACAATCACACTAGAGATCATGAATTTCATCATGGGTTTTTGCAGCATGATGATTGTTTGTTGATTCATTGTTGAGAGATTGGAAAGGTCCTTGGAGGATCATCCTTGTTAGACAAAGTCTAAGTTTTTTTGATTCAAAAGGGTTGATTCCATCAAGTGGTATCAGAGCCCTAGCTCAAATCATACATTGATTTTTGATCATCTCAATCAACATAATGATCTCTAATGTTCATTAGCTTCAAAATCATTCATATTGAGCATAAAACCACACAAGAACACTCTTATACTTATCCATTCATCAAAAGCTTGAAAATGACTAAATAGGTTGTTTTGGTTTGTATTGAAGAATAATTTGTGTTATTGTCAATAACAAAACTCCTAAAATCATTCATAAACTGTTTTTAAACAGAATCATTACAAATCTCGCAAAACCAAATCGGTTTTAAGAGATTTTGGATAAAACAATACACAGGTACCATTTTATCGATTTTTAGCATTCAAATACTGTTTTTGGTTGATTTCAATCCATATTGTGTTTATACATCAATTTTGAGTAGATTTACACGCGAATCAGTAACAAAACGTCATCAAAACGATCAAAATCATTGTTGTTCACACAAGGTGCTCGGCCGCAACTGTTCTAGGTTAAACCCTAGTTCATCATCATCATCAAATCTTCAAAATCTCCGGTGATTTTGTTGAGATAATCATCAAAACAGGTGAAGAAAATTTTCTTCATTTGAATTTTCACAGAAACCATAAGTTTAACTTTTTGATCATTCAGCCGACACATTTATCGTGTTCTTAAGGTTTTTTAGGGTTTTGACTTTCATTGACAAAAATTAAAAAATGTTATTTGATTGTTCACGAAATATTTCCTATCGGTTACTGTGTTTGACTAATGTTACATAGAAAAAAATTAATTAAATTATAATTGATTAAATTTCCTTTATTCGGTAATTATAAGTCATAAAAACAAATCAAACAAATCCTAGTGACTAATTTGGACTTGGACAAATATAACCTTAAGATAAATCAATTTAGCACCGAGCTAAATAATCAAGTACGTTAACTTAAACCGTTAAATTAAACAAAAAGAAAGATATCTGACGAAGTGTCTGGATCAAACAGTGGCCTTAAACCACCAAGATTGAAGAACAAAGCAGACTTCAAATAGTGGAAGATTATGTTTAGAAATTGGATTATCTCCCACTACCCTAACGTATATGCTTCAATTATCGAGGGACCATTCATACCAGTGGTTTTGGGCCTGACTACAATATATAGAAGCCAGTTAGCCTGAAAATTATAGCTAGTGATGACTTGAAGAAAGTCAAAACAGACATGAAAGCATGCCGTTTCTTGGCCATGACTCTGCCTTTTGAGATTTTGACTAGGGTAGAGAACATCAAGACAACAAATGAATTCTGGAAAGTTCTTCACACCATGTATGAAGGGAGTGATGAAATAAGAGAAATCAAGAAGGAAAAACTTAGAACACAATATGAAACTTTTTATAACATTTAGGGTGAATCCATACCACAACAACTCCACAGATTCATATAGTTAGTCAATGAAATGATTGTCTATGGGCTGATGTATGAATTAGTAGAGATCAAAAAGAAAATGATTCACACTCTGCCAGAGAGCTGGACACAGTCTGTCTGTTTGATGAAGGCAACACTTGATCTTGAAGCATTATCATTAGATGCTCTAGTTGCCAAAGTGGAGGCAGTAGAACATGATGAAAGATCAATAAATAACAGCACAATGAGACATGTTGAATCATACAAGTTTAAGGAAACACAAAAAATAGATAGTGCATTCCTAACATGCACTGGAGAGGATGAAGAAGAAGAATTCCTTAACTCAAGTGAAACATCATTATTCTCAGCTCCAGAATCACCCAAGCAAAGATAAAAGTCTTAAAGACTGGTGTTCATGCTTTCTATGAATCAACACCTCAAAGCAAACAACAACACCAACATGTATCATGTTCTAGCAAACAGCAACATCCATAACATCAAAACATTCATAAGTTTGATAAACCAATGGATGCTCTCACTATCATTCTTCAAAAAGAAGAACAAAAGGCAACATTTGTAGCCTTTTCAATAAGCTTTGAGGCATACCTTGGTGCAAACCTGAAACCATCACAAATCATCCAACAAGATTTGGATGAACTTCCACCAGACATGGTTGAAGAAATGGATCTTCAATGGTCCATGGCTATGATTACCTATATATCCAAAAGGTTTCTTCAAAGCAACATGGGTCTAACCATTGATAAACAGACCAAGATTGGGTTTGATAAATCAAAGGTGAGGTGTTACAATTGTCAACTATATGGACACTTCTCTAGAGAATGTAAAAAACCAAGAGGAGACAGAAACAATAAGCAATCACAAGCATGAAGTGGATATCAAACAAACAGACAAATTCCACCACCAATCAGCATACCATCTATTCTAACACCAACTCAAATCACTAAATACAGCCCCAATCAACATACTAATCCTTATCCATGATTATCAAATAGGATGGTGAATATGATTGGAGCATGTACGAAGCAGAGATCAAATCTTCGGATCATGTCATCATGGCTCAACTTGAGGAGAAATTAACAGAGATCCCGAAGGAGGTTAAAGAAAATCTCTATACTCAAGTATGCATTGATGAAGTTACTAGATACAAAGAGCATGCTGATCAACTTTCTAGGAAAGTAATTTAACAAACATTTTAAATGACAGTCTTAAACTTTCTAGGAAAAATTAACACTGACAGCACAGGTTGAGCAGCTCTCTGAATCACTAATTCAATCAAAAACAGCATAGGCTGAAATAGAAGTTAAACTTCAGAAGTTTCATGTAAGCAATTAGAAATTTAAAGAACTTCTGGCTCAGCAAAGGGCTTTCAAAGACCCTTCAGGGCTTGGGTATAACAAAGTTAATCCACCATACAATGACAATTATGTCCCATTGCCTGAATCCATGACCAACAAGCATGGGGATTCACTTGATCCTCATGATAGAATAGATGACTCAAAACCTGCATCATCATCATCAAAGTCACGTTTAACTAAGTTTGTTAAAAGTCAAAATCAACCTCAAATTAAATCAGAAGACTTTTATCAAGGTGAAAACAATGAATTTGATGTGCAAACTTCTGATGATGATGAGGATCTTTTGTATATGAAGCTGATCAACCATCCACTAAAACTACAAAAGTTTCAACTGTGTCAGTATTTGCTGATCCATCACCCAAAAAATCAAAACAAAAGCAAAAGTTTGACATTTGCTCAGGTGGAGGAAAGGCTGAATCTTCCACTGTCCATGCTAAAAGAATAGCTAAAGGAAAAGGGAAAAACCACCATATAACCAAAACAAAAAACAGTGCCTTTGATATTCCACCTAAATCATATCTTAATTCAAAAGTTGCAAGAAACCCAAATACCTCCAATTTATCCTACTATGAATGGTGTGATCAATACACTCACAATACTAAAAAATATAAATTTGGAAAGTATTGCAAGTACTTTGACATGAACAACCATAATACTGAAACATGTCATTTCAACAACTACTGTTCAATTTGTGATAGAAATAATCACAACACTGCGAATTTCTTTTTCAACAAAAAGAATAAGAAGCAAAACAAACAATCACAGACTGAGAAATCAAATGAGAAGCAAACAATTGTTCCTAACAAGAACAAAGGTGGATCACCCAGATAGACTCCACACACCAAAGTTGTTTTTAATAATGATAAATCATTTTATGACAACTTTAAACAATAAAAAGGAGACATAAGTCTCAAATTAGACAACAAAATAACTTCAACACTCAAAGGATATAAGCTCAAAGCACCTCTCCTGATAGAGCTATGACCAATCAGAGGAAATCTTGTATACCTAGAGTTCCTAAACCAGTAAACAATACATCTCTTAAAGGGATTTGCGTTTTAGGAAAAGATAGAAACCCAAGACCATCTTGGCTTGGGTTGCACCCTTTAACTAAATTTATTATTTGTGCAGGGACATAAAAGAAGACCTGACTACATTTGATATGCTAACGGTGGATGTTCTTGCCATATGACCGGAAACTGTTCCCTCCTTCGAGAATTAAGAGCAAACATAGAGAAAGTGTAGCTTTTGGAGGAGATAAAATAGGAGGAAACATTACTGGTGAATAGTATCCAATTGGTTGATAAGCTTTGAAAATGTCAACTACTGCTCCAACCTCCAGTTCAATATTTTGAGTGTATCTTAGATTTGTGACAAGGGGATATGCTACACTCTTTGACTCCAACAACTCCTACATCATCAAGACGGGTTTTCATATTCCTAAAGATTGTATCTTTTTGAAAACACCTCACCAAAGCAACACATACATTGCTGATATGAATACAGTTTTAGCTTTGACCTCTGAAACTTGTTTATTATCAAAAGCAACATAGGATGTTTCCCAATTATGGCATAGAAGATTGGGACACTATAATTTTAACATAATGAATCAATTGGTTAAAGGTGATCTAGTAATGGATCTACCTCAAATTTTTTTTTCTAGTACAGACCACTACGCTGCATGTCTGAAAGGCAAACAACATAGAGTGTCTCATCGTTCTAAATTGGTAAACTCTAATCAAACACCACTCAAATTGCTTCACATGGACCTCTTTGGAGTAAAAACAATTTTAAGCATAGGGAAGAAGCAATACTATCTAGTGATAGTAGATGATTACTCTAGATTTACATGGGTATTCTTTCTACTACACAAGTCCAAAACACCAAAAATCATCAAATCCTTTATCACTAAGATAGAAAATCAACTTGATTTTAAAGTTATATTATTGAGAAGTGATAATGGAAGAGAATTTGAGAATGACATTATTTTTGTGCAGAGAAAGGAATAAGTCAACAATTCAATGTAGCAAGGACTCCTCAATAGAATGAAGTTACTGAAAGGAGAAACAAAATATGAATAGAAGCTGCAAGTCTATGCTAGCAGACTCTTTATTGCTCATATCCTTTTAGGCAGAAGCAATCAATACAGCTTGCTACATTCAGAACAAAAAATTAATCATTAAAGAACATACTAAAACGCCTTATTAGCTTATGTTTAAAAAAACCATTTATAGGATTTGTTAAGGCATTTAGTTATTCTGTGTCTATATTAAAAACCAGACAACATCTATCAAAGTTTGCCTTTAAAGCAGATGATGGGTTCTTTGTTGGATACTCTGGAAGCTCAAAAGCTTATAGAGTATATAGCCCAAGACTTAACATAGTGGAACAAACAACTAATGTTGTTTTTAATAAACATTCTTTCACTAAGAAAGTCATTAGATCAGACTGATTGTTTGATATAGATTCATTAACAAAATCATTTGACATATCTTATTTTGATGTTTCAGGTACCAAAGAAGATATTGAATATCCAATGGTTCCACCAACAAGCATAGTTATGACATTAACTACTGATCCATCAAGGAGAACAACAACAACTCCATCAAGTATAACAGTTATAACTCTACTTGATCAAACCAACACTTCAAAAGGAACATCATCAAACACACCATCATCATATACTTCAGTGACCAATCCAGAACAAGCTCAAGTTGATCCTCAACCAAGCAAGCAAATAAGGTCACATCAATATGAAGCTATAGAAGAAGATGATTATTATTCTCTCCCAAACACACATCATGAGGAAGAAATCTTAGACTTCTTCCATGATTTCCCTTAAACATTTCATGACAACCCACAGAAAGATGAACCAGACACATCCAACACTCTTGCCCAACCATCAACACCTGACCTCACCATCAATAATCTTGACTCAACAATTCCTGTTGATCATATTGAAATAACAAGAGCTCACCAATATCATCTATTAGAAAACATTATAGGTGACCTAAATTTGTCAATCTGATGCAGCAAACATTTGCTTGTTCTCTTGCTTTTTATCCCTTACTATTCTAAAGAATATCACTAAAGCATTGAAAGACAATAGTTGGATAGAGGCCATGCAAGAAGAACTACAATAATTCAAAAAGCAAGAGGTATGGAAGCTGGTTGATCTACCTAAAGGACAATATGCTATTCGAACCAGATGGCTTTACCAAAACAAAGCAGATGACAGAGGGATTGTCATCAGAAACAAAGCAAGGCTAATAGCATAAGGATACACTCAAGAAGAAGGCATTGACTATGATGATGTCTTTACCCCAGTTGCAATATTGGAAGCCATACGAGTGTTCCTTGCATATGCTTCTTCCAAGAAGTTCACTGTCTTCCAGATGGATGTGAAATGTGCATTCTTGTATGGAAAGATAGATGAAGAAGTATATGTTGCTTAACAACCAGGGTTTGAAGACCAAGAATGCCCTCAAAGAGTTTATAAATTGGACAAAGCTCTGTATGGTCTTCACCAAGCAAAGACTTGTTAGTTGTTCAAATCTATGTGGATGATATAATTTTTGGATCCACAAACATCCAACTTTGTTGAGATTTTGAAACCCTTATGCAATCCAAATTTCAAATGAGTTCAATGGGAGAACTTACATTCTTCCTTGGGCTTCAAAAAACAATCATAAGAAAGGATTTTCATCAATTAAAACAAATATGTCAATCAGATCTTAAAGAAGTACAACATGGCTGATTGCACATCGAGCAAAACACCATTTGCAACAAACATTCAATTTTTTCAAAATCAAGAAATCAGGAAAAAATTCATGTTTTCAATCAAACTAAATAATTTTGAATCACACATTGCACAAACATGAGAAATGATAGTATACTAGTTTGATTTCTTCACTTGAGTCATTTTCCACTAATAAAGACTGACATACTTTGTTTGATGTGTGGATAGGCTCAGCATAGGACACATCATATCACATTCAATAGTGAAGAACAAAAATTCTCATGATTATATGGTAAGAAAAACACCTATCTTGGTGCATGGTAAGTTTTGATCTATCCAATATGGATTGCTTGTAAAATCACTCATATACACCAAGTGAAATAGTTTATAAGCTGCTAAATCAATCATACGTGTCTCCTTTGTTATGATTATCATAGACCTGGAGCACATTAAGGCATCCTTTGTTGTGCTAAGCACAGACCTGGATGACCTATATCATGATCTAAAAAGATTCCTAATGAAGAACACATACATTTTGGATGCAAAACCAATAAAGTCTTTTATAGACTACATTCATTGAGAATGAATCAAAAGAATCCCGTAGAGGATCACCTTCCAAAGTGAAGTGCAAAAGAATTCCAATGTGGATCATACAATAAGGATCAAATTAAGCATTTATACTCCTAAGTAACTAGCTTCAAAGTTATTGAAAGTGCTTTCTTGCATATTGTAAGGATTACACTTAGAGGCTGATGCAATCAAAGATCTCTCAGCATGCACATGTGAAGTACTTTGGAAGGTTTGATACAACTCAATGAATTACACCAAGTATCAAATCTTCCGAAGCCAAAAGACCAAATCTTCCAAAGTCAAAGATGAAGTCTTCCGAAGTTTCAAAGACAAAGTCTTCTGAAGCCAAGAGACTGATTTCTTTTGAAGATAGAGAAGACATGCTTTCTCTGACTTACTTTTGACAAAAGTTGAACCACTTTTCGCTGCCATCTCTGATTACTCACCCACTTACATAAGTTGGTGAAAAGTTCTTATGTTTGTCAACTATAGATTATGGTTTTGAGTCTGTAACTTTCTACTTTTGTACTATTATCCTTTTTGTATTGGATAAGGATATGAGCTATGGCATGTCATAGTCACTAGTCAAAAGGCAATCTAACTTTTGACTTTACATTGATCTTGTTGTTTAGATTAGTGTTTCCAGCTGGCCTTTAAAATATGGCTGGCTGTAGGATGTAGTATAAAGTATCTCAAGTACTTATCATTTAATTTTAAGCTTTGTAACACTTTGTAAAAAAGAACTTAAGAGCAATATACATAATTCTTGAAAACCATATTATTGTGTTCTTTTTCTTGTTCTGTTCTTTACTTGTGTTCTTTGTTTCACCTTAAACAAGTTCCCTATTTGATCTGCTAAGTGTTCTAACTCTCTCCTAACACTATGAAACTATTGCATTGACCCCCTTCACCGGTCCCGCAATTGGTATTAGAGCATTTCAGGCTCTTGATTGTAAGATCTCACCATCGTATATCTCTCCATTTTCACGAAACACTTACCAACTCAAATGGTAGCTCTCATAAAGGCTGATATGGAAACCGATACCATGAAAAAGCCCCCACTGATCAATCCTGATGACTTTGATACTTGGTGCCAATGTATGGAAGGGTTCATCAAGTCTCAAGACAGCAGGATTAGAGATTAGTTGTCAAAGGACATCAAATCCCATGCACCTCTTCAGCCACTGCTGGAGGTGGGATGATTCCTAAGGAAATGGCTGACTATTCTAAGGAAGATTGGAAGAAGATTGACATAGATTAGAAGGCCATGACCACTCTGCAAACTGCTCTTCCAAACTCTATATACAAAGGCTTCAAGAAGTGCAAAACATCTAAGTAGCTCTGGAATGCACTCAAGCTTATGTATGAGGGGTTTGATGAGGCTAAAAAAAACAAGAAGGACCTCATGAAGTAGCAGTTTGAGAACCTTGCCCGCAAGCCAGGTGAAACTATGACTCAATAATACTTTAGGTATATTGAGATTGTAGATACTCTCATGGATGTTGGAGTAAAGCTTGAGAATAGGGACATTATGAGTAAGTTCACGTTCTCTCTTCCCTGATAATGGACTCACTACTATGTGTCCATTAAGAAAACTGAAAACCTTTCTACCCTTACTCTCACAGAGCTGTATAGTATCCTTAATGGCTACCAGATAGAGATGAACATGCATAACCAATCAAGCAGGCTTCCAGCAATCAACAGAGTTCAGCCCTCCATGTGGATGAAAGGTATAGTAGAGTACCATATCATCATCTTATCTGCTACCCTGACAACTCACAAAAGGGCCCTTTCATCACCTTCCCTGAGACACCAAGGGAGAGCTATATCCAAGAAAGCCCATTCCAAGAGACAAGCTCATCTCAAGCCTTTATGTCTGCTGATGAAAGTTATGGCAACTTTCTCTTCACTCTTGAGGACTTTGATTGTATCCATCTAGATGAACTAGAGTACATGGAGATAGTCCAGCAAATGACTCTGTAAGGACCTAGTCTTTCTGGATTACAATATCAAGTGAAAAGCAAAAACTCAATTCAAGCAAGAAGTACAAGGATGCGAGAACTCCAAGATGATTGATGAAGAACTTATTGCATGAGAACTTGGAGTTGCCGTGTGAGAACTTAATGTTCTCGCGCGAGCACAACTAGACAGTTTATATAGATGTTTTTCCTTTGTATTTCAGAATGTGTGTTCATTTTATAAAAGTGCTCTGAGGGTGAGAGAGCAGAGAGTTCTGTGATAGGCCGCCCGAGGGGAGCTCACCTTGGGTGGATCGAGCTTAAACAATGTATACTCCTTTGTTATTGTAATCATTTGATTAATAATATTCGATTGAGTTTGTTTAATGTTCGTTGATATCACACAAGCACACATCCATCTTAATTTGATTATCAAGTGCAACAAAATGTGGAATCGATCATGATGAGGACCTTACATTTTGTATCAGAATAAGGTGTTGCTCTTGATACACGGATTTTCATTCCGCAATCATCCGTATTAAGACGTTTAACATGGAGGTTGAAGATCTAAAAGTCTTAGATCAAGTTTGGACCGGTTTCGAAGGAGAAGAAGGTGAAACCGAGGGTGAACACACATAAAATCGACTTTGTTACTTGCTAAAATGATGATCTGCATCAATACACTCAGTATCTTCAAGATATGATGATGAAAATTGAAGAATTGAAATCGCAGCAGTGAATCAAACATAAAAAGTCGATTTTGAGAAGTTTTCGCATGAATAATAACCGCTTCTTGCAAAAACTTGGAGTTGCCGCGTGAGAACATCAAGTTTTCACGCGATAACATCTACCTAGTTTATATGCAAAAACTTCATCAAGCAAAACTTCATCATTCGCGTGAAAACTTTTACTATCAACTTGATCTTTAAAACTTTGCGAAAACTTTACAAAAATGCAAGAACATTGTCTAGATTCGAAAACTTGTTAGTTTGTGAAGGTTTAGAACAAGTGTTTCAGCCCAAATTTAGAGGATGCCGGAGTATTTAAAGTTTGTACTAAAACAGGTGTTTTTGTGATGTTTGAACAAGTTCAAGATTCTATATTTATAACATTTTCGTGAATTGAAACTTGACAATGTGGGCTTATCTTATCTTACTGATGGAGACAATGATCGAACGAGTTAATTAAGTGAAGAATCAATTTGGTATTCTTGCTCTGAAAATATGGGCTTATTACATCTTACATAGGGGGAAGAATACTTTAAATGATCTAGTTTATCGTCAAAGAATCTTGTAATCAGATTGAAGAATCGGGTTCTTCGGGAATCCAAAATGGAAGTTGGACCTCTCTGTCATATGCCTAATACATCTTATGTTGTAAGTAATCAAGATAGCATAGTTTAATCTTGATTAAGACATGATATCCTTTATGAAGCTATACATTAGGAGGAGGTTATAGCTGAGGGGGAAGACTAAAGTGAAAGATACCCCAAGGATAAGATAATTCATGAAGATGAGTTATGAAGTCAAACATAACTTGATATCATAATCCATAGGGGGAAATTGTAAGGACCTAGTCTTTATGGATTACAATATCAAGTGAAAAGCAAAAACTCAATTCATGCGAGAAGGACAAGGATGCGATAACTCCAAGATGATTGATGAAGAACTTATTGCGTGAGAACTTGGACTTGCCGAGCGAGAACTTGATGTTCTCGTGCGAGAACTTGATGTTCTCGCACGAGAACATATAGACAGTATATATAGATGTTTTTCCTTTGTATTTCAGAATGTGTGTTCATTTTGTAAAAGTGCTTTGAGGGTGAGAGAGCAGAGAATTGTGTGATAGGTCGTCCGAGGGGAGCTCACCTGGGGTGGATCGAGCTTAAACGATGTATACTCCTTTGGTATTATAATCATTTGATTAATAATATTCGATTGAGTTTGTTAATATTCATTGATATCACACAAGCACACATCCGTCCCGTCTTAATTTGATTATCAAGTGCAACAAAACATGGAATCGATCATGATGAGGACCTTACAGGCTCTTCTCACTCATAGAGCAAATAAGTTCTACAAGAAAACCAGAAGAAAGTTTCCCAGCAATCTATCCAGTGGAAAGTTTGGACAAGATAAAAGCAAAGTGAAGTGTTAGAACTGTAACCAGATGAGACACTTTGCTACGGATTGCAAGGCACCAAGGACTAATAATGGCCAAGCATAATCAAGGCCTAACTACACTGATGCTGCTCATAGATCTAAGAAGCCAAGCCAACCAAAACAATAAGCTGCTGTTGCTATTGAAGAAGGAGGCTTTTACTAGAGCTTTCAAGTAGAGGATGTTTCTCCCAACCAAACACTGATGGCTGACCATGAAGAAGCCAAGGTATTAGAACATCATTGTTCTCCTGAATGCATTGCTAAAGTAAATATGTATAGGTTCTATAACCTGTAAGCGAGATCTGACCTTGAGTCTTTGAACATTTTAAAAGCTGATTTTAAAAGAGCTAAAAATGATTACAAACTTACAATAGAAGATTTAGAGAAAATAATTTCAATTCTTAAGCATGAGCACAAAAATTATAGGACTCAAATCAAAGATCTCATTACCAAGTTAACTGAATGCCAAGCTGAGCTTGTGACAGCAACGCCAGGGCAGAAAAATGTTTTCTTGAAGAAGAGACCTTCAAGAACATCATATCTTCATCCATGCATGAAAAGATTTTTTATCAGAACAGGCACAAACTAGGTTTACATGAGATAGCTCCTCAACACACATTGTTATCTGTAAGAACTCTAAGGTGTGGAACTAGTCAAGATTAGCTGCCCCTCATATATCCTATCCAAGAAGAAGATGAAGATGAAGAGGAGATAGTGAAGGATGAATCTATAGTGAGTGAGAAAGATCATCCTAATAAGGGTCACTATACTCCTAGAGAGAAGAAAACCAAGGATGACCAAATCTGCTAGATTTGAAGTTGTAAAGACTGAAGAATCAACTATGGACTCTAGTACCAGGAGTTCTAGTTCATGTCCAAATCATCCTAGTTAAGAGAAGAAGGTTGATCAAATGTGCACCACTGCTGCACAGCCTAAACCATCCAGTTCCAAGGGCAAGTCTCACCCTAAGAAGCCTGCTACATCATCTATGAAGATGAAGAAGGAAATGGAAAGAGATCAATCTCAGCCTTCTACTCAGAAGAAAACTCTCAAAAGTATGCCAACCGAATGCATCATGTGTGGTAGTACCTCTCACTTTGCTAAGGATTGCATCTACAATCCCATGAGTACCATCCATTTGACTAAGAAGAAAACTTCTATGAAGAAGAAGAAGATAGATTTGGAAGGAAAATCTCTTCCTTTTAGAAGCTCTAAAGTGAAGAAGAAGATAGGTGAAAAATTACCTTCGAAAGAAAATTTAGTCTCAAAATAAAAGAATGCTTCTGAAGTACTGAAGTCTATTGAAGTGGATGCAAAAGCTTTCGAAGGTCCAGTCTTCAAAACTTCCGAAGTTATCAAAATTTCAAAGTATTAAAGGCCAAGTCTAATCTTTCAAAGATGGTGTGCTAGATGAAGGAAGGTCATATGACTGAAAGTTCTTCATCAATAATAGCAAATGATCCTTAGAGCTTGCATATAGGATCAATAACTGTTGAATTATCTTCAGTTCACTTTGACAGGCCCAAGACCAATAAAGCTTAGGTTTCCAAATATAACTAACCATCTCTTTTTGTGCAGGAACAACTGAAGACCTAAGGAAATGTATGGATCATTGATAGTGGTTGTTCCAGGCACATGACAGGCAATGGCTCCTTGCTTCAGAATTTTGAAAGAATTGATGGAAGTCCAGTTGCTTTTGGAGGAGAATCTTGTGGTTACATTACAGGAAGGGGCAGGGTCACAAATGGTAAACTCAGCATTGAGAAGGTAAACTATGTTAAAGAGCATGGGTACAATCTCTTGCGTGTATCCTAATTTTTTGACCAGAGACATAGCATGCTCTTTAGTGAGTATGAGTGTATTGTTCACAAGCCCGGGATGGTCATTCCTCAAGAGCATATCTTGCTCAGAGCCCCCAGGAAAGAGAACAGGTACAAGATGGATTTGCAAGAAACATTCCCATCAGAAGAAGTTTCTTGCTTTCTATCTAAAGCCAAAAGTGATGAGTCTTTCCTCTGGCATAAAAGAATTTTCCATGTAAACCTTAAGAACATGAATAAATAATTAAGAATGATTTGGTAACTGGAATGCAAAAGACAGAGTTTACAAATGATGACCATTGTGTTGCATGTCTGAAAGGGAAACAACATAAAGTATTTCAAAAGACAAAGGAAAGGAACTCCATCACTCCTCCCCTACACTTATTACATATGGATCTTTTTGGCCTCACCAATGTAATGAGTTTAGGAAGGACCTCATAGTTTTTGGTGATCATAGATGACTTCACAAGATGTACTTGGGTCTTCTTCCTTAGAACTAAGGATGAGACCCCTGAGATCTTGAAGAACATCATTCTAAAAATTGAGAATCAATGTGATCACAAGGTCAAAATCATAAGATGTGATCAATTGATAAATTTTGTGATGAAAAAGGTATTAGAAGACAATATAGTGCCCTCAGGACTCCTCAGCAAAATGGTGTTGCTGAGAGGAGAAATAAGACACTTATTGAAGCTGCAAGGACCATGCTCTCTGACTCTAAATTGCCCATCACCTTTTGGGTAGAGGCAAACAACACAGCTTGCTATGTGCAGAACAGAGTTTTAGTAGTCTAGACTCATGATAAGACTCCTTATGAGTTATGGCACAAAAAGAGATCTTTTATTGGTTTCCTCAGATCATTTGGAAGTCCTTGCATCATCTTGAATAACAAATATTAGATAGCCAAATTTGCTGAGAAATCAGATGATGGACATTTTATTGGATACTCTTCCCAAGCTAAGGCTTATAGAGTATACAATCTTAGAACTAGAGTAGTTGAGGAGTCGGCCAATGTGACCTTAAATGAGCACACACCCAGTGTGAAAGGTTCTGGTCCTAACTGGCTATTTGATATTGATTTAGTTACCAACTGTTTTAATAAGTCTTATGAAGATGTTTTAGGATTTATAGGTAGCTTATCAATAGGAGATCCTGACCCAAGATTTAAGCTTAGAAGACCAAGTCTGGAAACTAGTTCAGCTCCAGTGGTAACAAACCCTACAGTTGGAAATCCTATCAGTACAACAATGACAAACTCTTCAGCTGACACATCTAAAGTGCCTATCAATTCTAGCATAAAGGCATAGAAGTCAAATGAAAGGCTTTCCAATGTTGGTGGTGGTGATAGTGATCAAGAATTTCTTGATGCTGATAACCACTCCATAGAAGACAACATCAATGATGTCATACACTTATTGGATTAAGTTTCTTTTTATAAGTGTGCTGATATGGTGGGTGATACTCAATCGCAAGATCTGAATTTCACCAATTTAGATCTGTACAACCAACTTGTTGTGATTCCTCAACTGAGAATCCACAAGTCACATCCAACCACAAACATCATTGGAGATGTTGAGACAGGGGTGAGAACAAGAGGACAAACCCATGACAAAAATGTTTGTCTACACTCTTGTTTCTTGTCTCAGATTGAGCCAAAGAAGGTTGAAGAGGCTCTGAAGGATGGAAGTTGGGTTAAAGCAATAAATGAGGAGCTGCTTCAATTCAAAAGGCAAAAGGTTTGGAACCTATGTTCTCTTCCTTAAGGGAAGACCACAATAGGTACCAAGTGGGTTTCCAGGAATAAGAAAGATGATAGAGGACTTGTCATCAAAAATAAGGCAAGACTAGTTGTTTAAGAGTACACGTAAGAAGAGGAGATTGACTACATAGATGTTTTTGCTTCTGAAGTAAGACTTGAAGCTATTAGTTTATTCCTTGCTTTTGCTGCATCCAAGGATTTCAAGGTCTACCAACTTGATATCAATTGTGCCTTCTTATATGGGGTGATAGATGAGGAAGTGTATGTCAAATAACCACCTGGCTTTGCAGACCCTAATCAACCTGATTATGTCTGCAAGCTTGACAAAGCTCTTTATAGGCTGCATCAAGATCCAAGGAAGTGGTATGAGATACTATCACAATACCTTGTTCATCATGGCTACAAGAAGGGTACCATTGATGGAACATTCTTCATTAAAGGAATAGGGAATGGCTTGATGTTGGTTCAAGTTTATGAAGATGACATCATCTTTGGGTCAACTAATCCAAAGTTCTGCAAAGACTTTGAGAAGCTGATGAAGAATAGATTTGAAATAAGTGCCATGGGGGAACTCAATTTCTTTCTAGGAATTCAAGTGAAGCAGGTTGGCATCTTCATAAACCGGTCAAAGTATGTGCAAGACATACTTACAAGATTTAAACTCTACATCTAGTTGATGTCAATTCCTTGGTGGAAGTATAGTCTCATGGCAATGCAAGAAACAATCCTATGTGTTTGCATCAACTACTGAAGCTGAATACATTAGTACTACAAGTTGTTATGCTCAAGTGCTTTGGATTCAGAATCAGATGCTGGACTATGGATTCAACTTCAAAGAGACTCCCATCCACATAGACAACAACAGTGCTATCTCTATTACAGAGAATCCTGTACAACACTCAAAGACAAAGCACATCAACATCAAATATTATTTGATAAGAGATAAATTTAAAAAGGATTGATAAAACTAGTCAAAGTTAATTACAAATGAACAGTATGTTGTTCTGTTCAAAAAAGCTTTCGATGAACAGAGATTTAAGTATCTTATATCAGCTATTGGGATGGTTAACTTTGGGTAGATTTTCTTAAATTAAGAATTTCAAGGTTATTTTTCAGAATGTGTGTCTTAAGTTGTCTTTATCATCACCTATATAAGCCCAGTTTACTTTGAAAAAAAAATTTCAAAATGATATTTCTTAGAGTTTTGAAAATTTAAGATATGTTTTCTTTTGGAAGACGTTAAGTTGACTTTGAAAGAAAATTATGTCTTCAAAACTAATAACTACTTACTAAGAAATTTACCTTCAGAAGAAATTCTATTATATCTTCAGAAGCTTAAATGTGCTTCTAAGTACTTATATGTTTTGAAGGACAATTTTCTTGCTAAAGCAATTAAGTCTCAGAACCTTTATTCATTCTTTTAATAAAACTTTTGAAGTTTAATATCTTCCGATACCAAATATATCTTTGAAGCAAAATACTCTAAGTATTTTTCTTTCGAAGCAAATTTTTATCAAGCTACGAAATATCTTTCGAAGTCAAATTGGCTTCTGAAGTTTTTCTCAAAACTTCCAAAGAGAAATTACCTTCGGAATATTTTTAGACTTCCAAGAAAACTACCTTTTTGGGCACTTTTTCAGAGGTGGGACCAACATCCGGATTTCAAAGTTTATCCTATTGCATTAACTTTGTCTCAAATCCAACCATATAATATACCTACAAAGGTTCCCCCCTCTTTCTCATTCCTCTTCATCTGCAAAAGTTCAAACCCTAAATTTATCTACAAACCGCCTTTGTTCTTAGCTTTCTTCACTCAGAAGCTCTTTAAAATGGCCAATCCTAAACCCCAAAACCAACCAGATTTTTCCATGCGACTTCACAAGGTACATAATCAAGTTGCTTTGTTGTCATCTGAGAAAGATCCAGGTTTCTCAAATTGTTACCGCTACCTTTCTCAATTAAACTATCTCACCGTACTCACAATAGACCCTCCACTGTATATAGAACAACTCTTAGAGTTCTAGAGGACCTACCAAGAGGTCATCTTGCAGGATGAGAAGGCATTGTCTGTCACAGTGCAGGGGAGGACAATTTTCATCACTCCAGCCACAATCAACTCTCATCTAAGGCTGGATGATGAAGAAGGCGAGTTATCCTTCCCCAAATCTGTTGTAAATGACTTATTCCAGCAGATGGGCTATGAAGGAGACTACACAGTCAGAACCTTCAAAAAGGGTAAGGTCTCCTATCAATGGAAGTACATCCAGCCATAATCAACTCTCATCTAAGGTTGGATGATGAAGAAGACGAGCTATCATTCCCCAAATCTGCTATAAATGACTTATTCCAGCAGATGGGCTATGAAGGAGACTACATAGTCAAAACCTTCAAAAAGGGTAAGGTCACCTGTCAATGGAAGTACCTCCTCCATGTTGTAATCCACTCTGTATCTAACAAACATGGAGGTTGGGACCAGATTCCTGAGGACTTACCCTATATAGTCCATGGGATGGTTCAAAGGGTCAAGTTCAAGTACTATCAGTTTGTCTATACAAACTTGCTTGCAGACTTGGACTCCTTAGAGTACTATATGTTCCCTAGATATGTTCAACACATTCTTAACTGTGAACTGGGCTCATAGTAAACGGAGACAGGTAATACTCTTAAATTAGGACAGATGAAGCCCGACATCTTCAAAATACTGAGAAAGACCACTGTTGGCTTCTCAGAGGTAGAAACAGCCATGGTCCCAAAAATGGTAGAGCTAATTGCTCAAGGTGACAACTTGGCAGCACCAGCAAATGTTAAACCCACACCTTCTACTTCTGAACCACCCTCACAACCATAAATAACCATCACCTATATCGGAAAATCCAAAACAAACCACTGCTCAGTCTACTCAGATTGAGCAGGCCCCCATACAACCACCCATGCAGGAGGAAGTAGAAACAAGAGCTCCCACTTCCCCTGAGGAGTAGACCACTCCCATTACTTCTTTGATCAGTGCTGAGGTTGCTCATGCTCAGCCTGATGAGCTCATTGCCCAAGCCTTAAGCCATCACTCTGAGTCTCAAAACTCAAGTGATCAACCTTAGAGGGAAAGCTAACCTCCCTAGCTATTAGACTTATACCAACCCATCCCTAACCTTCAATTCTATAATGATGAGGATATGGGTTTCAGTGAGTACCATGAGTCTCTCTTCTTTACCCCTACTCAAGGAGAGATGAGTGCTCATGAATCACCTATATCTAGTCCATATCATCCACCCCTAACTGAGGTGGACTTCCCTAAACATGCTCAGGAAGTCAATATGGAAGAGGCTCTCACTTTTGCATGTGATTACATCATTAAGACCTCAACCATGGCAACCCATCCTATTGACACTTCTTTTGAAGCTGTCATGATGCAGGGGAAATCCACTAACTAAGAACCCTAAGCTGATGGTAAGGAGAAAGACTTTGGTCCTATTCTCACACTCTCATGATTCTTCTGATGATGATGAGGGGAGTCTGCAACTAAAGGTGCAAAAACAATCCAAAACATGCATCTATTTAGTTTCAAAGGTAAGCCACCTGGAATCTCAGATGGCTAGCTTACAAAGACAAGTCATTGATTAGCAACTTGAGATCACTGATCTCAAGGGCAAGTTAGCTGGGAGACCTGTCAGGCTAACTCAACTAGGTCCACAAGAACGTATGGATGTGGTGGACCTAACCCTTAGAGGACTCATGTGAACTCTCGCAATTTTGTTAAATGTTTGTTAATCATCGTTATCTCTTGTAAGGGTGTGATTTGTCATTAATGTAAATTCGAGGACTTATTTGTATTTTCTTGCATCCTTATAATTTAGATCTTATTAAATAATTAAGTAATAATAATAATAATAATAATAATAATAATAATAATAATAATAATAATAATAATAATAATAATAATAATAATAATAATAATCAATAACAATAAAAAAAAAATACTAATAATAATAATAGCTATATTAAGTGTTGATCATGGAAATAAATAAGCCTTATTATTTTTAAGATTTTAGAAAAAAATTGAAATTTATTATTGTCATGAAATAATAAAACTAAAAACCTCAGGGGCTAAACTGTAAATTTGTTTTAAAACTAAAATAAGAATTTCGGATTAAAAAGAAGCAATTCTAAACTACAGGGACCAAAGTGTAATTTTCTTTAAACAAAATCCCAAACACCCCGATTTCTGGCTGTCACTCCGGCCACACGCCGGCATACTCCGGCCGACCCCGACCCTTCAATTTTAAGACCCCAAAACGTATTACTCGAACCGTGGAACAGATTCTAGCATGGGTGGGCACATTAATTGAATGTTAATTGCCGTTTCATTGATAAATTAAATAAAAACCGAAACAAATCAAAACCAAGAATCGGTTTCACCCTTAAATCTTATTAACAACTCAATTAAATGGGTAGAAACGTTTATCTAATCATTTCTTAATCACTGGTACGTTAAATTTCATCTGAAACGACACCTTTCACATCCAATTCGAACCGTAACACCCGTGGGCAATCTTGAACTCTTTGAGAATTCAAACGATCAAATTACCACTATATAACTGAGGAGAAACATTTCATTAGAGTTTCTTAAGCTTTCTTTACAATTAATTTCACTAAAACACCCACGCACATCTCAATCGAATTCACTCTCAGCCGCGGCACAAGCACGAGTTGAAATCGTAGATTCTGTAGCAATTCAGGTAATTAAACTGGGGTTTAGGCTCAGTTTCACATGAGGGACAAAAGCCTATGGTTAATTGCACTATCATCAACGAATTGAGCATCAATTTGATCGAATTTGGGAACTAGGGTTCGTGTGACTTGGGGATTTTTATGGGTTTATGTTTTAAATATTTCACTCTGTTCTTTGACACTAAACAGGGCTTGGCCCGGTGGTAAAGCATGGGGAGGTTATGCAGGGGGCCCGGGTTCGAACCCAAGCCCCTGCAACTTTTTTATCTTTTAAACTAGTTTTTTTATTAAATAGAAATATTCAGAAAATTATGAAATAATATTTAATTAAAATAAAAATCATTTCTATAACCTATATTAAATCAGAAATATTTCTTTTAAATTTTTAGAAAATATATTTTTATTATTAGTTATAAAATTTCTATGAAATATATATTTACAAAGTTTGAACTTGTATGAACAAAAAATAAATAAATATATACATATGGATATAATTAACATGGTTCATCTATTATATTTAATAATTGATTTTAATACCACATCATTTACTATAAATTGGTATTAAACTACGAATCAATTATTAAATCAAATACTGATTCAATGAATTCCTGGAATATAAAATTTAAATTAATGAAATTATTTGGTTATTTTTAAAATAAACATCTATTGGGTTTATTTTAGAATTTATAATCGTTGGTTAAATGGTTTAGAAGTTTTCAAATAAAAATCGTTATACGATCACCATTGCCATCCAAAAACCCCAAATTTCAAAGGAACCGTAGATTCCCGTGTAACCGTTAACACCATAATAATCATGATTAACTTAATACGTCATTCGTTTAGGTTGAACGTTAATGAATCCTCGGCATTTTATACAAGATTACCTTATTTGATCATCCTTAATATCCATGTGAGTTTTCATACCCCTCTTTATTTATTTCACATTTTGGGGTGAAACATATTATTTGTATCATGACCACACTTGTAACCACGTTTTAATCTTGTAACACTTGTGCAATTCATTTTATGTTGTCATGGTTATTTGAACACTTGTAATTATCATGTGATGACTCTTGTAAGATACAATCATTAACTATTGCTAGCCTGGCGACGTCATAGATCTATGGGCCTGACAAGCCTATTTGGTGCTAAAGCCGAGGTTATTGCCGACTCCTAGTGTCGTATTCTTGAGCACAATGGGAACCAAGTACACTTAGCTAATCGTTTAATCTTGTAATGGCCATATTTGTCAAGGTTTGATTGTTACATTTAATCATCCATCTTTATTTACTTTATTCAATAACCTATGACGTGAATTGCCATCTTTGATATATATCTATGTATGAAAATCTATGGAAACTCACAAACATATTGTTGACATTATTTTTAACATATTTCAGAAAATGGTACTGCTTAGCTTGTTATTGAAGACTTGCTTACATCTAGGATTGGACCTAGATTAAAAATAAAAAGACAATTATTATCACATGATGTTGGAAATCTTTTGTATTGTTGAATGTTTGAACTTATGTTATTTCATAAATGTATGTCATGAATATTGATATTTAATATTATTGACACTTTAACTTAGCGTTGTGTGGCATGAACAATCTTAACTCTCACATCTCGACGTTTCCGCCGTTAAGGTTGGGGTGTGACAGACTTGTATCAGAGCCCATAACTATAGGGATTTAGGTTATTAGAAATGGTGGCCTAGACTATGGTTAATCTAGGGACCCTTTACATGTCATTTGTTATAATCTTGTAAGTTTGCTCACATGTCTATTACATGACTTACATGTTGCATGATAAATCCCTTATATGCTCTTTGTTTATATATAGAAAATGGTGCCTTAGGGATATGACTTGAACCTTGTATACCCCAACTTCCTAATCCTCTTCGTATGCCTTTAAGTTCTACCGCGTCTAATCTCTTCTAAATCTTATTCTCGACTACGTGTGGAATTCTACGCATCTTATCGAGTGGAGAAAATTCCTAAGACGATATGTCTAAATCTTGAAAATCTCATCGAGGTTTTATTTCTAATAGCCTATAGGGAAGTGTGTGACACATAAACACCTGTATTCTGGATTTTCTGGCAAAAGGCCCTCGGGCTAAGGCAAGCATTTCGTACAAATCTCATTGCCAGACCTGTTATACTTACCTGGGGATCCCCGGGATGAGTGCTAAATTATGGTTAACATACACATCTTCCTCAAGGTAATTGGGATTAAGTCACCTTGACGTGTCCATGTTCCTATTGGCTATGTGGTACCAAATGGAACCATCCTGGTTATATTTAAAATATCAAAAATTCTTGATTTCCTGAACTGGTTTATTTCCGAATACTAATATTTTCTTTATTTCTATCTTATAGAATGTCTCGTCATCATGGAAAACGTGCTACCTCTGACCGCAAACTTGCTGTAATGATCGCCCGTCAAATGGCTGTTGTACTCCCTATGATGGTTGCTGAACTTAGCACCCTAATGGCCAACAACAGCAACAACTCTAATGGAAACAATGGTGGTGATGAAATCAATGGTCATGGGGAGAATAGCAACAACCAAGGTGGGAAAACACATTTATTAACAGCGAGTGTCCCGAGGAGCTCAAGGTCCGCTATGCTATAAGTGTCCTTCAACAACGGACACTCACATGGTGGAATAGCAAGAAAAGGAACCAAGGTGCTGAAGTTGCCTTGGCGTTGTCTTGGGAGGAGTTTAAGGACTTAATGGTTCAAAAATTCTACCTGAGAAGTGAACTGCAGAAGTTGGAGGAAGAGTTCTGGAATCTAAAACAGGACAATGGTAACCATTTGGCATACTCCACCCGCTATCATGAACTGAGCATGCTTCTACCACACATGGTGGATACCGTACCCCGAAGCATCGAGATGTTTATCAAAGGGGTACCACCACAAATCCAAGATGCTGTGGTGGGAAGTAGTCCCATAACTTTGGAGGAGGCGATCAATATCACTGCCCAGCTTACTGAAAACCATATTAAGGCTGGTACCTTGATGGTGAAGGGTGCCAAGTAAACTGTGAAGGTGACTCCCGAAGCATCACATGAGGTGAAAGCTGAGTCGTCATTCAAAGGCAAGAAGCGCAAGTTCACACCAGCCGACAATTATGTTGTGACAATGCCAAATGCCCCTCAAAGGCAAGCCGTCACTGCAAATCAAGCACCCGTGGCAAGGGCTTATACTAGACCGTACCCGATGTGCAACACCTGCAAGTACCATCATGCGGGGAACACTCCTTGCCGAATATGCTCGTTGTGTGGAAAGTATGGTCATTTGGTGGCTACTTGCCATCGTGCCCCGAATAATGCTGCAATGGTTGCTAATCGAGCCTGCTACAACTGTGGCGAAACTGGGCATTTCCGTCCACAATGTCCTCGCATTGCTGGAAATGTGCTACGGGCTCAAGGAAGGGCTTTCAACATCAATGCCAACCAAGCCCAAGCCAACAACAACATAGTGAATGGTACGTCTCTATTTTCCTTTAATCGTTCTTTTACCTTGTAAAAATTCCTGCCTGCCTTCCATGTGCCAATGATAGTTTATTATTTGAGCAGGTATGTACCTTGTAAATAGTAGATATGCCTCTATACTTTTTGATTCAGGTGCGGATAAGAGTTTCGTGTCTTTAGAGTTTGAGCCTATTCTTTCTATGCCGCATTCTAACTTAGAAAGATCCTTTACGGTCGAAGTCGCCGATGGCAAATCTATTGAAGTCGACGTCGTGATACGAGATTGTGTCTTAAGTCTTAACGAGCAAGAACTCCTTATCGATCTTATTCCTATGCAACTGGGGAGCTTCGACATCATCATCGGCATGGATTTGTTAGCCAAACAACATACAAAAATTATATGTTTCGAGAAGTGCATTCGAATTCCTTTACCATAGGGTGATACCTTAAAATTCTTTGGGGAGAGATCATCCCAAAGACTCAAACTCATGTCTTGTATCAAGGCTCGAAAGTGCTTGAGTAAAAACTACGTAGCTTTCATGGCTTACGTAGTTACACGAAAGCCAAGGGGAAGGAATTGAAGGATATTCCTGTCGTACGAGATTTTCCCGAGGTGTTTCCCGAAGATCTTAGTGGGTTGCCTCCCGTTCGAGAAGTGGAGTTCAAAATCGATTTGATTCCTAGTGCGAACCCCATGGCTAAGTCACCTTATTGTCTTGCACCGTTTGAAATGCAAGAACTAGCTAGTCAACTAAAAGAGTTGACCGATAAGGGTTTTATTCGACCTAGCTTTTCACCATGGGGTGCACCCGTGCTATTTGTGAAGAAGAAAGATGGTTCATTCCGTATGTGCATCGACTATCGGGAACTCAACAAACTCACTATCAAGAACCGATACCCTCTTCCTCGAATCGATGATCTCTTCGATCAACTTCAAGGAGCTACACAATTCTCAAAGATCGATCTACGTTCTGGGTATCATCAACTACGTGTTCACGACAATGACATTCCAAAGTCCTCGTTCTGTACTCGATAAGGACATTACGAGTTCATGGTTATGCCTTTTGGCTTGACTAATGCACCCGCTGTCTTCATGGATCTCATGAATCGAGTATGTAAACCGTACTTGGATAAATTCATGATCGTGTTTATTGATGATATTCTCATCTATTCCAAGACAAAGATCGATCACGAATCGCATTTACGTCAAGTCCTCGATCTTTTGAAGAAGGAACAACTATATGCCAAGTTCTCCAAGTGCGAATTCTGGCTCGAAGAAGTTCAATTCCTATGACATATGGTGAATAGCCAAGGAATTCACGTCGACCCTGCATAAATAGAAGCCGTGAAAAATTGGTGTGTTCCACGACCCCAACTGAGGTTCGTTCTTTTCTAGATTTAACGGGTTGACCGTAGGTTCATTGTAAACTTTTCGAAGATTGCTAAACCGCTTAAGGCGCTAACTCAAAAGAATAGACTTTTTGAGTGGGGACCCGAACAAGAAGAGGCTTTCGAGACACTAAAATGCAAGCTTTGTAATGCTCCTATCTTAACCCTCCCCGATGGAAACGATGATTTCACTGTGTACTGCGATGCGTCTAGTCAAGGTCTTGGTTATGTTCTCATGCAACGAGGCAAGGTCATAGCTTACGCGTCAAGGCAATTGAAGGTTCATGAAGTGAACTACACAACTCATGATCTCGAACTTGGTGCCGTGGTATATGCTTTTAAGATTTGGCGGCATTATCTTTATGGGACACAATGTATAGTCTACACCGACCACAAGAGTCTTCAACACGTGTTCAATCAAAAGGATCTCAACATGAGACAAAGACGTTGGGTCGAATTGATTAGCAACTACGACTGCGACATTCGCTATCATCCTGGAAAGGCGAATGTTGTTGCCGACGCGCTGAGTCGTAAGATCCACAACAAGACTGTCTCGCTTCAAGAAATCCGAGATCGAAGACAATGGTTTGACACGTTAGGGGAGTTTGACACTGAGATTCATATGGATGTTAACGAGGCCACTATCATGCTTCAAATCATAAGGATTGATAGTGATCTCGAGTTTTGCATCCACGAGGCTCAACAAGCAGTGCTAAACGAGGAAGGAAAAGATGAAGATCTGGCGTTTAACGTTCGAACAAACTGGAAACAAAACCGAATGGCATGTGGTACTTCTTGAATCGAATTTGGATTCCAAATCGCGATAATCTCCGTCACTTCATCATGAACGAAGCTCATCAAACACGATATTCTATTCATCCCGGGTCTGATAAAATGTATATGGATCTACGTGGCCAATATTGGTGGCCAGGAATGAAGAAAGATATCGCGTCTTATGTTTCTAAGTGCCTCACGTGTGCAAGGGTTAAAGCTGAACATCAACGGCCTAGTGGTTTACTTGAATAGCCCGAAATCCCTATGTGGAAATAGGAACATATATCCATGGATTTCGTAACTAAGTTACCACGTACTCCTCGAGGCCATGATAGTATATGGGTGATTGTTGACCGTTTGACCAAAACGGCACATTTCATACGTATACGAGACACGTACAAAGTCTCAAGGTTGGCTCGTATCTACATCAATGAAATTGTGAGTCATCATGCAGTGCCGTTGCACATTATCTCCGATCGTGATGCTCGTTTCACTTCACATTTCTGGTCTTCTATGCAAGAACTCTTGGGTACTCAACTGGATTTAAGCACGGCTTACCATCCTCAAACAGACGGTCAAACCGAGCGAACAATTCAAACCCTTGAGGACTTGCTACATCTTTGTGTCCTTGATTTTGGTGGTGACTGGGATACGCATCTGCCGTTAGTGGAATTTTTGTATAACAATAGTTATCACTCGAGTATCAAGATGGCACCATTCGAGGCTTTATATGGTCGTAAATGTCGTTCTCCGATCTGTTGGACTGACATTGGTGAGAACTTCATTACTGGTCCTGAACTTATTCAAGAAACGACCGACAAAGTCTCCAAAATCCGAAATAACCTTGAGGTGGCTAGAAGTCGTCAAAAGAGTTATGCCGATAAAAGACGCAAACCGTTGGAATTCCAAGTCCACGACATGGTTCTTCTTAAGGTCTCTCCATGGAAGGGTGTTCTTCGCTTTGGGAAGAAGGGTAAGTTAGCCTCACGTTTTGTAGGACCTTTCAAAATTCTGAAATGAATTGGGAAAGTGGCTTACAAACTGGAACTACCTTCTGAACTTAGGGGGGTTCATCCTGTCTTCCATGTCTCAAATCTAAGGAAATGCTTGGCCGATGAAAATTTGCATGTTCCTTTGGAGGAAATCCAAATTGACGAGTCGTTGCATTTCGTTGAGAAACCTGTCGAGATTATGGATCGAACACTAAAGAAGACCCGAACATCTACCACACCGATCGTCAAGGTTCGTTGGGAAAACAAACGTGGAGCTGAGTTCACCTAGGAACGCGAGGATCACATGAAGAAGAAATATCCCTATCTGTTCTTTTAGCCTTGTCTTTAATTTCGGGACGAAATTTCTTAAAATTGGGGAGACTGTGAACTCTCGTAATTTTGTTAAATATTTGTTAATCATCGTTATCTCTTGTAAGGGTGTGATTTGTCATTAATATAAATTCGAGGTCTTATTTGTATTTTCTTGCATCCTTATAATTTAGATCTTATTACATAATTAAGTAAATAATAATAATAATAATAATAATAATAATAATAATAATAATAATAATAATAATAATAATAATAATAAATAACAATAAAAAATAATACTAATAATAATAATAGCTATATTAAGTGTTGATCATGGAAATAAATAAGTCTTATTATTTTTAAGATTTTAGAAAAAAATTGTAATTTATTATTTTGTCATGAAATAATAAAATTAAAAACCTCAGGGGCTAAACTGTAAATTTGTTTTAAAACTAAAACAAGAATTTCGGATTAAAAAGAAGCAATTCTAAACTACAGGGACCAAAGTGTAATTTCCTTTAAACAAAATCCCAAACACCCCGATTTCCGGCTGTCTCTCTGGCCACACGCAGGCATACTCCGGCCGACCCCGACCCTTCAATTTTAGGACCCCAAAACGTATTACTCGAACCGTGGAACATATTCGAGCATGGGTGGGCACATTAATTGAATGTTAATTGCCGTTTCATTGATAAATTAAACCAAAACCGAAACACATCAAAACCAAGAATTGGTTTCACCCTTAAATCTTATTAACAACTCAATTAAACAGGTAGAAACGTTCATCTAATCATTTCTTAATCACTGGTACGTTAAATTTCATCTGAAACGGCACCTTTCACATCCAATTCGAACTGTAACAGCCGTGGGTAATCTTGAACTCTTTGAGCATTCAAACGATCAAATTACCACTATATAACTGAGGAGAAACATTTCATTAGAGTTTCTTAAGCTTTCTTTACAATTAATTTCACTAAAACACCCACGCACATCTCAATCGAATTCACTCTCAGCCGTGGCACCAACAGGAGTTGAAATCGTAGATTCTGTAGCAATTCAGGTAATTAAACTGGGGTTTAGGCTCGGTTTCACATGAGAGACAAAAGCCCTATGGTTAATTGCACTATCATCAACGAATTGAGCATCAATTTGATCGAATTTGGGAACTAGGGTTCGTGTGATTTGGGGATTTTTATGGATTTATGTTTTAAATATTTCACTCTATTCTTTGACACTAAACAGGGCTTGGCCTGGCGGTAAAGCATGGGGAGGTTATGCAAGGGGCCCGGGTTCGAACCCGAGCCCCTGCAACTTATTTTTTTTTTTGAACTAGTTTTTTATTAAATATAAATAATCAGAAAAATTTGAAATAATATTTAATTAAAATAAAAATCACTTCTATAACCTATATTAAATCAGAAATATTTCTTTTAAATTTTTAGAAAATATATTTTTATTATTAGTTATAAAATTTCTATGTGATATATATTTACAAAGTTTGAATTTGTATGAACAAAAAAAAATATATATATACATATGGATATAATTAACATGGTTCATCTATTATATTTAATAATTGATTTTAATACCACATCATTTACTATAAATTGGTATTAAACTACAAATCAATTATTAAATCAAATACTGATTCATTGAATTCCTGGAATATAAAACTTAAATTAATGAAATTATTTGGTTATTTTTAAAATAAACATCTATTGGGTTTATTTTAGAATTTATAATCATTAATTAAATGGTTTAGAAGTTTTCAAATAAAAATCGTTATACGATCACCATTTCCATCCAAAAACCCCAAATTTCAAAGGAACCGTAGATTCTCGTGTAACCAATAACACCATAATAATCATGATTAACTTAATACGTCATTCGTTTAGGTTGAACGTTAACGAATCCTTGGCATTTTATACAAGATTACCTTATTTGCTCATCCTTAATATCCATGTGAGTTTTCATACCCCTCTTTATTAATTTCACACTTTGGGGTGAAACATGTTATTTGTATCATAATCACACTTGTAACCACGTTTTAATCTTATAACACTTGTGCAATTCATTTTATGTTGTCATGGTTATTTGAACACTTGTAATTATCATGTGATGACTCTTGTAAGATACAATCATTAACTATTGCTAGCCTGGCGACGTCATAGATCTATGGGCCTGACAAGCCTATTTGGTGCTAAAGCCGAGGTTATTGCCGGCTCCTAGTGTCGTATTCTTGAGCACTATGGGAACCAAGTACACTTAGCTAATCGTTTAATCTTGTAATGGCCATATTTGTCAAGGTTTGATTGTTACATTTGATCATCCATCTTTATTTACTTTATTCAATAACCTATGACGTGAATTGCCATCTTTGATATATATCTATGTATGAAAATCTATGGAAACTCACCAACATATTGTTGACATTATTTTTAACATGTTTCAGGAAATGGTACTGCTTAGCTTGTTATTAAAAACTTGCTTAAATCTAGGATTGGACCTAGATTAAAAATAAAAAGACAATTATTATCACATGATGTTGGAAATCTTATGTATTGTTGAATGTTTGAACTTATGTTATTTCATAAATGTATGTCATGAATATTGATATTAATATTATTGACACTTTAAATTAGCGTTGTGTGGGATGAACAATCTTAACCATCACATCTCGACGTTTCCGCCATTAAGGTAGGGGTGTGACAACTCACCACCCTAACTTGTAGTTGTCCATACTCAACAACCTCCTCTGGCCCGTATTGATGTGGATGCCCTGATTCAAAGCCTGTTTGAGGAGGGCATACCAAGAGCTATGTCTATCCCATCTTACCCTGGTGACAATCCAATAATGGGATGGAGGTATGATGCTGATAGAAGAGCCCTGGTACTCTCTAGATCTCAAGGACAACTAGAAGTTTTCTGTTTCCAAAACCTGAGATACTATGAGAGCACTTATTTGGTTCACCTGTCACTTGCTAACCCAAGTCAAAATAGGCAAGCTAAAAGGTTAGCTGAGAGACTTCAAGTTATGGTGCTTGAAGAGTTCAAGAAGAGAACCAAATTATATAGATAGAGGCTAGCAGGCAAAGCTATTGGTCAACTGGATACTAAGCCAGAACCTAAGATCAGCTTTGAAGGGGAAACCTTGGTTGAAGGCCCAATAGTTGAACCTGTGAACCTTGAGACAGGAACAACTTCAGCATCTAGTACCCTCAGTGAGGCATCGGCTAGTGAAGGTGTCCCACAACCTCTCTCTAGCTAGAGATCAAGTGCTACACCAAGCAATGAAGGCCAAACCTCTCTTGTAACGCCCCAACAATTTCAAGAAATGAAGGTAGAAAAGTTCTCATGTGAAAAGGACTTCTCGCGCGAGAACTCTAAGCGAAAAGTTGAACTGGGTATCAATAGCTGAGAACACCCGTTTAACCCTATTAATCACGCGAAAAGTGTTGCTGGTCGAGAGAGAAAGCGGTTGTGTAGAGAGAGAAAGTGAATAATCGAAGTGTTTAAGTTTTCGTTCGGCAAAGGCTTTCGGGAAGGTCATGTTTGTGCTAGATTTTCAACAGGTGATTTTCTAGCCCCTTTTTAGGCAAGTTTTTTACATTTTGGGGCTATTATACATACTAAAATGCTTGTTTATGCTTGTGATGATGTTATTTATGGTGTTAAGCATTTAGAACAGCCTTAGATGTGATAAGTTGTGTTTAGGCGGGAAACCCGTAAGTTTACGCGCGAGTAAGTAGAATTGTACGGTAGGACAATTTCAAATCCGGGAATATTCTCGCGCGATAAGTATGTTCTCGTGCGACCGGTAGGTTTTTATGAGACTATATTGACTTGATGTGCTGGGTTTGACCATAGGAAGGTTCTCACGTGAAAAAAGAAGTTGTCGCGCGAGATTATGTACTCGCATGGATTAAGTTTTCGCATGACTTGCTGTTTTATGTGTTATGTTATCTCTTCACATTTAAACGGTTTTCATAACGATATGTTTTACGATATGACTTTACTTGGTGTGTTATGTATATGTAAGTAAAGTATTAGGTAATGAAAGTGAAAGATAATGATAATGAAAAGTGGAACGTAACGAGTGAATGAAAGTCTTGGAAGCAAAATGAACGCAAGTGCACAACCAGGCTGCTATTAGCTCAACTGAAGTATGGCTTAGCTAGCCCATGAGGATGCGCTTCCAGGGTCCAATCCTTGAGATTGACCAAAATGATACGGGATCCTTGTAGCTTTACCCGATACTGTTGCCCGCTTCGTGCACAATGTATGAGGGCTTATTTATAAGCCTCGGCACAGTACCCGCTTCATGCAATGTTGGGGGTTTAGCATATGGCATTGATCTAGATTTAGTGAAAGATACTGATGAATGAACGAAAGGATGAACGATGACTAAAGATAATATTGATTATTATCAAGATGTATGTATGATGTATGCTCACGTACGAAAGTAAAGGAAATGTTTAAACGTAAGTAAAGTATTTTATTATAAAAATTAGAACTCACTCAACATCACTGACTTTTGTTTGTATAATAGTTGGCAGGTAATTGTTGATGCTGAGGAGGGGTATGGACATGGAAGCTACTGGGATAGTTCAAGTCTGCCATCTATATTTTTAGGAATGTCATTGCATTAATACAATTTTTTTTGAAATGTAAATGAAATGACATGATATGTGGACATGAATTTATTTATTAATGAAAAGATATATTTTATGTTGCGAATGTATTGTTTAAATATTTTACGCTATGAATGTCCAGCTGTAGTGTCCTGGGAACATGGCTTTACAAGTTGGTATCCCAGAGCTAAATTTTAAGAAAATTGGATAAAATTATTTTCAAAACCAAAACTTAACTGAGAATGGGATGAAAGGGAAATGGATACCAGTCCTAGTAGCTACATGCTTGCATGTAAACGTTTTATGTAAATGTTTTAAGTAAATTAATGTAAAAAGCAGTTATGTGGTTGTGCTATGGGAATTATGTGCTCTTAGTAGAGTTGGACGCTGATGTAGTCAGGATAGGAAATTCTTGGGGGATGAAGAGTAAAGTAAGTGGCTAATCACTACTGCCCATTGTAATTAGGGACTTACTATACTTGACATAATCTGAACTATTACCTTGAATGATCGTGTTAGTGTTTGGATCTTATAGTACTTAGGAGATGGCTTGTGGAAGGTCTTCAAAGGCTTCTCGAGGTGGAGGTCGTGGTGGACGTGGTACCGGGCCACGTGTCACGAGGAATAGGGCTAAGACTACCGAAACGGCACCTGAAGAGCTCGAGCTTCATCACCATGAAGGTGGGGATGAGAGTGCTAACCTAAAGGCCTCACTGAAGGAGGCTATAGTTAAGGAGGTTATCAAGTCATGGAGACGATTCTACCATCTGTGGTGACCGACGTTATTAGATCCGTGAGGGAAGATGAAAAGAGAAGAAGAGTGCTGCCTGGAGAGGGGGCGAAGAAGGAGGTCCAGAGGAACAAGCGCAACCAGAGACTAAGATGGTTGTTTCTAGTGATGATGAGAAAGAGGAAGCGGTGTAGGAAACCGAAAAGGGGTGCAAATATGGATCATTCCATAGATGTAAGCCCCCGACTTTTGATGGAAATAGGAATGTTGTGGCTGCCCACTGATGGGTGAGAGAGATGGAGACTGTGTTGGATATCAGCAAGTGTAGGGTTGATCAGAAGGTGAAGTTTGCCGCTCTCTCGTTTATGGATATAGCCTTGTGTTAGTGGGACAACATAATCGAGGCTAAGGGTAGCAGGGCCATTAGTAGGATGAGGTGGTTGGAACTGAAGAAGTTGGTGGTTGAGGAGTTCTGTCCTCATAGGGAGTTGGATAAGATTGAGAGAGAGTTCCTACAATTAGAGGCAGGAAGCATGATACACCAGCAGTATACGATGAAGTTCAATGAGATGGCGAGGTTGGTGCCAGGGCAGGTGACACCCGTGTCATGAAAGATCAAGAGGTACATCCAAGGTCTGCCAGCGGATATCCGCAAACACATGATCGCCGCTCGGCCGGGTACGTTTAGGTCGGTGTTTGATCTAATAGGGAGACTATATGATGAGTGAGAGGTGGTGAAAATGGTGGATGTAAAGAAGAAGTAGAACAATGACAAGAATAGAAATGGGAAACGAAACAATAGTGGTGGTTTCGTAGCTGGTTGTAAAAGGATGAGATTGGAAGATAGGAAGGCATTAACAGGGGGAGAGAAGGCATGCAAGAAGTGAGGGAGGGATCATATAGGGGAATGTAAGTAAGGATCGAATCTCTGCAATAAGTGTTGGAGAGAGGGCCACATGGCAAAGGATTGTGGAGGGGTGAGGTTTCATAACTGCAGTGAGATAGGGCATATGAGCAGAGACTGTAAGAAGCCAAGGTTTCAGAGCTCCAGGGCAAAGAAGGGAGTCAAGAAGGAGAAGGAGGGTAGAAATTCAAAGCCAAGGCATTCACTATGACCAGGGAAAAGGCTAAGGTGGACCCTGACGTGGTGTCAAGTACATTCCTGGTAAACCAAACTTATGCCTTTGTACTCTTTGATTCTGGTGATAGTAGGAGCTTTATTTCTGCTGCCTTCTATGATAAGTTGCCTATTAGGAGTAGAATTGATGAAGCCTTTGATGTAGAAACCGCCATTGGTAAGTCTACCAGGATAGTTGATGCGATAGAGGATTGTGATATAGAGCTGGAAGGCCATAGGTTTTCTGCTAGGTTGTTCGTGATGACCTTAGGCGATTTTGATGTAGTCCTAGGGATGGATTGGCTAGCAGCCTATGAGGCCAATATCATGTGTCGCAAGAAGATGATTCGACTGACCACCCCCGATTGGAGTTCGGTGACGATTAATGGCGATAGAGTTCGTATGGTCCCGAAAGTAATTTCAATGATTGTGGTTGAGAAGTGCATGAGGCGTGGATGTGGTGCCTATCTAGCCTATGAAAAAGATGTGGATACGTTAGTACCATGATTGTCAGACATATCAGTTGTGTGTGACTTCCCTGGTGTATTTCTGGAAGATCTACCAGGTGTGCTGCCCGACCGAGAGATCGAGTTCCAGATTGATCTGATACCTTGTGCCCAACCTATAGCTAAGGTGTCGTATCATCTAGCTCCCTCTGAGCTGAAGGAACTGATGACTTAGTTACAATAGTAACTAGATAAGAGGTTCATTCAACCAAGTATCTCTCCATGGGGTGCTCCGGTCTTATTCGTGAAGAAGAATGACGATAGCATGAGGATGTGCATCGACTACCATGAGCTGAACAAGTTGACTGTGAAGAACCAGTATCCATTACCGAGGATTGATGACTTGTTCGATCAGCTTCAGGGTGCTAGTTGGTTCTCGAGGATAGACCTTCGATCGGGTTACCATCATCTGAAGGTGAAGGAGCAGATAAACCCTAAGACAGCTTTTCATACGCGTTATGGACACTACGAGTTTCTCATGATGTCTTTTGGTTTAACCAACGTGTCGGCTGCATTTATGGACCTTGTGAATTGGGTATGCTGACCGATGTTAGATAGATCGCTGATCATATTCATCGATGATATACTTGTTTACTCTAAGAGCGAGGAGGAGCATGCCTGTCATCTTAAGGAAGTACTAGAGACACTTAGGAACGAAAAGTTGTACTCGAAGTTCTCTAAGTGTGCGCTTTGGCTACGAGAGGTCCAATTTCTTTACCATGTGACCTACAAAAGTCAAAGCTGTAATGCAATAGAAATCTCCAAGGACCCCATCCGAGATCTGTAGCTTCTTGGGTTTGGCAGGTTACTACATGAGATTTATTCAAGACTTCTTTATAGTGGTGTCTTCGTTGACTAAGTTGACCCGTAAGGATGTGAAGTTCGAATGGGGTGCAGAACAGGAGAGTGCCTTTCAAGAGTTGAAGACGAGGTTAACCTAAGCCCTAGTCTTGACGTTGCCTGAAGGGAATGATGACTTGGTGGTATATTCAGATGCTTTGCATTCAGGCTTAGGTTGCTTGTTGATGCAACAAGGGAAGGTTATAGCCTATGCGTCCTGGCATTTGAAGATCTATGAGGTTAACTACCTTACTCATGATTTGGAGTTAGCGGCTGTGGTCTTTGTATTGAAACTTTGGAGACACTACTTGTACGGAATGAAGTGTACCTTCTTCAAAATCCACAAGAGCCTTAAGTATTTCTTTGAAGAAAAGGATCTTAACATGAGGCAAAGAAGGTGTTTAGAGTTGATCAAGGACTACGATTGCGAAATTCACTATCATCCGAGCAAGGCGAATGTGGTAGCTGATGCCCTTAGTCGAAGGGAATGCCTCAACCGATTCGGGTAAAGACTTGTCAGCTGATTGTGACGCCCAACGTCATGGGTCAGATCAGGAAATTTCAATAAGAGGCGTTGAAGGATGATAGGATCAACTCTGAGTGGATGAAGGGACATATATCAGATTTGGGGGGAGAACACTCTTGGTGTTAGAACCCGATTCCGGCGGATGTGGATTCCTCAATACGAGAATCTGAGGGGAAGGATTATGGATGAAGCTCACAAAACTCAATATTCCATTCATCCTAGTGCCACAAAGATGTATCATAACCTGAAGAATGATTATTGGTGGTCGGGATGAAGCGTGACGTGGTGGAGTATATGAGTAAGTGCCTAACCTGTTTGCAAGTAAAGATAAAACATCAGAAACCATACGGGAAAATCCAACATTTGGATATACCTAAATGGAAATGGGAACACATAACAATGGACTTCATCACAAAATTACCTTGTACGGCAAGAAGATGTGATGCCATTTGGGTGATCATAGACCACTTGACGAAAAGTACCCACTTTTTGCCAATCTGAGAGACTTACTTGTCAGAAAGGTATCCATGGTATGCCGGTATCCATTGTTTCTGATTGGGACACTCGGTTCACATCCATGTTCTGGAAAAAATTCCATGACGTGATGGGAACGAGGTTACACATCAGTACTGCTTATCATCCTCGGACGGATGGTCAGTCAGAAAGAATGATACAAACGTTGGAGGATATGCTCAGGGCGTGTGTTATTGATTTTGGAGGAAGTTGGAATGAACACTTACCGTTAACAGAATTTTCATACAACAACAGTTACCATACCAGCATTCGTATGCCTCCTTATGAAATGTTGTACGGTAGGAAGTGTTGAACGCCTATATTTCTTCGTAGAAGGAATTGGGAAGTATTGAAGTGATTGAGGCCATGATAGAAAAGTTGGAAAAGATCAAGTCCTTTATGAAAGTGGCAAAGGATCGGCAGAAGTCCTACGCTGATATGAGAAGAAGGTCGATTGAGTTCCAAGTAGGGGATAGGGTAATGTTGGAGGTATCTCTCTGGAAAGGGATTATCAGGTTTTGAAACGAGGGAAGTTATGCCCGAGGTATATTGGGCCATTCAAGATCGTCGCAAGGGTTGGAGAGGTGGCTTATAAGTTAGAGCTACCCGATGAGCTAAGTGGAATACATCCGAACACTCCATGTGTCTCATCTAAGAAAGTGTTTGGCAAATGATGACGTCATCATGCCACTTGAAGATATTGAGGTGGATGAACGGCTAAACTACGTGGAACAGCTGGTGGCCATTCTCGATTAGAAAGAGAAGCGTTTAAAGAATAAAGTGGTTCTACTTGTGCGAGTATAGTAGAGGCACAGAAAGGGATCCGAGTCTACATGGGAGACTGAGGAGGATATGAGGCGGCATTATCCGCAGCTCTTTGAGGACTGACAAGTTTCGAGGATGAAACCTAAATAAGGGGGTAGACTTGTAACGCCCCAAAAATTTCAAGAAAATGAAGGCAGAAGAAGTTCTCGTGCGAAATAAAACTTCTCACACGAGATTTTGTACTCGCATGGATTAAGTTTTCGCATGAACTACCGTTTTATGTGTTATGTTATCTCTTCACGTTTAAATGGTTTTCAAATGATATGTTTTATGATATGACTTTACTTGGTGTGTTATGTATATATAAGTAAAGTATTATGTAATGAAAGTAAAAGATAACGATAATAAAAAGTGGAACATAACGAATGAATGAAAGTCTTTACCGCGATCCTAGAAAAGCTTGTAAAATTAGACGACTTCTATCAAATTATTGATTTCTTCATCACCTAAAGTATAGGGTTTCTCTAACTCTGAATTCAGTTATATACACTTCAAGAATCACAGAGGTTTGGAAAACAACCAAACCGTATACGAAAGTGCATGGATGATTAATTCATATAGTTGTAGTTCAAAAGAATGTAACACTTACAGAGGAGGTGATATGCGAGCATTTATGCATGTTGTTGGTTTCAAATGGGTTCATCGTACTAAATACAAATCTTATGGTTCATTTGCCCATTTAAAAGTACACTTTGTAGCTTAAAGTTTTACCTTGTTAGGTTTGGAGTTTGTTCATAGTTTACATGTTATTTTGGGTAAACATGTTGCAAGTCAGGAGAGTAGATGATTCAAAGGGTAAAAGAGTCATTTATGACTGCAATTAAACATGGGATGTGGAAGATTTGATTGTTAATTTTTCTTTTTTTAAGGCCCAAGTTACTAGTGCATGTTTTATATTGTTCGAATAGGTCTTTAGGTTGTTTTCTTCATATATAGCATATTGCATTCAACTGTAATTGCGCGAGAACCCCGAGCGAAAAGTTGAACTGGGTATAAATAGCTGAGAACACCCCTTTAACCCCATTATTCACGCAAAAAGTGCTGCTGGTAGAGAGAGAAAGAGGTTGTGCAGAGAGAGAAAGTGAAGAATCGAAGTGTTTAAGTTTTCGTTCGGCAATGGCTTTCGGGAAGGTTGTGTTTGTGCTAGATCTTCAAGAGGTGAGTTTCTAGCCCCTTTTTATGCAAGTTTTTACGTTTTGGGGCTATTATACATACTAAAATGCTCGTTTATGCTTGTGATGATGTTGTTTATGGTGTTAAGCATGTTAGAACAGCCTTAGACGCGATAAGTTATGTTTATACAGGAAACCCGTAAGTTTTCGCGCGAGTAAGTAGAATTGTACGGTAGGACAATTTCAAATCTGAGAAAGTTCTCGCGTGATAAGTATGTTCTCACGCGACCAGTAGGTTTTCGTGTGACTATGTTGACTTGATGTGTTGGGTTCAACCATAGTAAGGTTCTCGCACGAAAAGAGAATTTCTCACGCGAGATTATATACTCGCATGGATTAAGTTTTCGCATGACCTGATGTTTTATGTGTTATGTTATCTCTTCACGTTTAAACAGTTTTTAAAACAATATTTTTTATGATATGACTTTACTTGGTGTGTTATGTATATGTAAGTAAAGTATTATATAATGAAAGTGAAAGATAACTATAATGAAAAGTGGAACGTAACGAATGAATGAAAGTCTTGCAAGCAAAATGAATGGAGTTGAACAACCATGTTGTTGTTAGCTTAACTGAAGTGCGGCTTAGCTAGCCCATGAGGATACGCTTCAAGGGTCCAATCCTTGAGATTGACCAAAATGATACGGGATCCTTGTCACTTTACCCCGGTACTGTTGCCCGCTTCGTGTACAATGTATGGGGGCTTATTTATAAGCCTCGGCACAGTACCCGCTTCGTGCACAATTTTGGGGGTTTAGCATATGGAATTGCTCTAGATATAGTGAAAGATAATGATGAATGAATGAAACGATGAACGATGATGAAAGATAATAATGATTATTATCAAGATGTAAGTATGATGTATGCTCACGTACGAAAGTAAAGAAAATGTTTAAACATAAGTAAAGTATTTTATTATAAAAACTAGAATTCACTCAGCGTCGCTGACTTTTGTATGCATAATAGTTGGCAGGTAATTGTTGGTGCTGAGGAGGTGCAGGCATGGACATGGAAGCTTCTGGGATAGTTCAAGTCTTACATCCATATTTTTGGGAATGTCATTGTATTAATACAATTTTTTTTGAAATGTAAATGAAATTACATGATATGTTGACATGAGTTTTATTAATGAAAAGATATATTTTCCACTGCGAATGTATTGTTTTAAATATTTTGTGTTATGAATGTCCAGCTGTAGCGTCCCAGGAACGGGGCCTTACATCTCTCCACCCTAAGTCACATAGGCTAGTGACTAAGAAAGGGAAGAGGAAGATGACCTCTAAGGAGATTGAGGAGGAGAAGAGAGAGAGGAAGAGGAAGGCAAGGGGAGATAATTCAAGTGAGACCTTTGGCTTTATGGAAGCTGCAATCAGGGCTGTCCCAAGGCCAAACACTCAAGAGGATGAGTTGAGGGAAACCAGATAAACTATCTGGGGTCTTGGAACTACACTATAGATGAAATCATCTCTCTTCCCTTGGAAGACTAAATGAGCTGGCTGACATTGAAGTGTCAAAGGAGAGGAAGGAAGCTGTGGCTGCAGAGTTGCTCCTCAAAATCAAAGAAGAAAGAAGAAGAAAAAGATTATACAAAGCTCCTAGCCTCTTATCAATTCAAGAAAACTCTGAGTCAGAGGTTGTGGCTACTGAACAACAAACTCAGGTAGGAAGGGAACAAGATAGGCAAAATATGATAACGTACCTGAGTGCCACAGGCCTCTATCAGGTAGTAGACCTACTTCCCTTGTCCTATGAGTATATAGAATATGAATACCTCAAGCAGCTTAAGCAAGGAGTGCTGAAAGAGAAAAAGGCTGCTAAGAGGAAGATGAAGGAAGAGGTTGTAAAGTCAAGAGCTACCATCTGAGTAAATCAGAAGAAGTCTGCTGATAGATAAAAGATGGCGAGTTTCTTGAAGCTGTATGGGTTCTCCAAAAGGAGACTTGGTCCAATGTCTCTATCCACCATGGATGAGCACATTAGAGTGATCAAGCAGAAGATCAAGAAGGGTGAGCTGGTTGACTTACATTCTCCACCAAGTCAGGCTGCACCTGAAGGCTGAAGCTGAGGTCAAAGTTGAACCATAAGAGACAACTCAACCAGGACCTAGTGCTGCATCTTAGCAAGCTTCATCTTCTGACCCATAGCAGAGTCCCGATCCCTCTCCTTCTGAACCTGTTAAGGAAAATGACACAACTGAGAAGGCTAAAAATAGGCAAGATCAAAGCAGATGATGTTTAGTAGCTGGTCAAGAAATCTTTACTAAGGGGCAAAAAATATGCCGGACCAATGTAGGTCGGGTCAAAAAACAAGATAAATGAAATATAAGAGGCTAGTAGGTAATTAGTGCATTCCATAATTTATAAAAATAATTAACCTAAGCAAACAGTTAATTTCAATAACTATATTAACTATTTTGACTTAGTTAAAATATACTCTATATAAACTTAAACATTAACAATCAAAATAAAATATAACAAAAAACAATGAATGAAGGTATAGTAAATTAGTAACAAAATAAATCAATAAGTCCAAATAAATACTTATTTTAAGATAGGAAACAACATAATTAGTGCTAAGAGGCTAGTCACTAGTTCTCCTAAAAACAAATTAAACTATAATAATAAGATTTAAAAAGTTTAATGTCCCATAAAACAAATGAAAGTATAATTAACTTTAGTAAATCTTGTGCCCCTTAAGTGAATTGAAGATTGAAGCTTCTTATATGGTGTCCCTGGGCCCAACTCCAAGACTAGAACTTAAGTTAAAAGTATAAAATAGTTACTAAGTTCATTATTTATGGGACACTAAATGTTTTTCCCTTGGCAATCTTATTGAGCCTATGGGGGCCTGTGAACCCCCTACTCCAAAGGTGCATCCGCCCCTGCTCGACGCCTTCGTTGGAGGAGTTGCTGGAGTTGTAGTTGTGGTTGGTCTTTATCATCACGATGATGATACGGCGAAGGAAGAGGAAAGGACTTGAGAGAAAGAGATGAAATTGAAAGGGAAGTTGGAAGAAACTATTGCAACTTATTTGTACTATGCGCATAAAAAGTTGTATGACACCATGGTGTATAGACCACTTGTACATAAAGCTTCAAAGCTTTGCTATATGCCTTTTAAAGTGTATATATAAGATGAATATTTCTATATTCATATTCTGGTAACACTTCGTTTCCCTTTTTTTTATATTCACGCCCTAGCTCCACCATTTATCGCCATATCATGAAGAAAATCGTGAGAGAGCAAAAAGGTTGGTAGATCTTTAAAAGATCCAACCATATTAGGGCAATCTATTAGACAGTTAAATCATAAGATCAAACTCGTTGCAATGGTATGGTAGCCCTTATTCTATATATTGTATACATACTCATTGCACGAAGAAGCTCACAAAGTAGAGACCAAAAAACAATGTTCAAATCTGTTTCATGAAGAAGATCAATGGGGTGTGGTAGTACAACATTATCAGTGGGGAGTGGTCGGTGTCCATTTTCATGTACTAGTAGTGGTGGTAGGGATTCGCCATGAAGATGAAGACGAAGGTTTGATGAATATGATTAGGGTGTGGTATTTGTTTTTAGCTTTTTTCAATCAAAGGTGGGTTCAACGTATAAGAGTTGATTTATTTTAATTAAAAATGCGGATCTAATACATATTATATAATTTTTATTATTTTTTATGAGATGTATTTTAATCATTTTACATATACGTAACGACTAAAGTTAATGACTATTCATTTTAGGAAGCAAAGTTGTTACAAGTTTGGCAAATAGTTGGGACCAAATCCATATTTCTTAAACTTTGAGACCAAATTCGTAATTTAGCCCGACCATAAGGACCTCTTTGTAATTAATTCTTATGTTAATCTACGGTCTCTAAAAAGTTATATTTTAACTCTCTTAAGTTACCTACATTTACAATTTTTACTATATACTTATCTATTTGTTGATAATATTTTTGTCTTTTTTTGTTTTCTCTTATAAAATTTAAAATTTAATGTTGTTATATAATTACGAATATAATATTGAGACGTTCTTACTTTTAACTATATTTCAGTGTAAATTTCATTTATAATGGAATTGTACATCATAATAAACAAGTTATTGACGCGCAAACGTATAACCTTCAAAACTCATTTAAGGTTTTACATTTTTTTGCAGGTTCTATTTCTTTTATTCCTCCTACTTTTGAAATATAATGTTTATAAAATTCAAATTTATTTGTAATTATTTTTATTAACATTACTGTTTTTAACTGTTATGTGCTTATTTGTATCACATTCTAACATGAATATTTTTAAGGATTTTTTTATTAAAAAATATTATCAACGCCACCTCCCCAAACGCATGAGTTTTTTATAGTTGCATTTTTATATAAGCTTTGTATGCTATCAACGCATGCATGTTTCATTCTACCTTAAATGTGCGAGTTCGTTTCAATGTTTTGATGATAGTTATCTTCCCAATTCTGC